>OU343216.1:77053347-77086178 GCA_910596185.1 Chrysanthemum makinoi | reverse complement strand
TTAATCATTGTCCTAGACCACCCGAATCATCAAACAACATAAATATTGGATCCTAACAATAAGTGTATTCAACAAATTGTATATTATTCCGCAACAAATATGCAACTTACCTGAATCAAGAGATGCAATATATAACGAAGGAACGCCAAAGAATTACGCAATAAACAAACATACGAAACTTTTTAAAGAAATATTATGAAGCATTTTTTGCAACAACAACATTAGTTTATTGATAATTTTATGTGTGTTTTTTTTCATATTTTTTTTAATTTTAATTATATATTTTTATTTTTTTTAGTTTTTGTATTGTAATTTTTAATTTTAATGAATGAATATTTAATTGGTTATAAAAAAGTGAAGAAAAAAAATATAATAGAACCCAAAAGTGAGATTTTAGTTTGAATGTAAAAGGAAAAAAAAAATCGTTGGTTTTTATTTTATTTTATTTTTAGAATAACAAAAGAAGTGAAAAAAGAACATATTTTTCTCTTTGGCTTAAGCCATGAGATCATATATACATGGTGCTTTGATAACGCTACACGCGTCGTTCGGGGTCAAAGGAACTTCCTTTTCTTCGAGCAAGTTTTATAACACCCTAGGCAGTGAACCTAATCGTTGTAGTGTAGTATTAGGGTAAGTCACGGGTATTGATATCGTTCTCTAGGGGAATAGGAATGCTAGTGAAAAGTTACTACGCTAAGGTTGGGGTTGAGGAAAATTATTTTTTTATCTTTTTTTTATGTTTTTTTAGGAAATGGAAAGGTACGAATCTCGGGGTTTGGATTTGGGGTTGGTATTGCTACCGATTACTCTACTTATCTAATTATCTAATCTAAGGTGTATGTAGTCTATGTCTAATTATTGTGTGCTCGTATGATAGTTTAAAGATGTGTTTACTTAGGTTTTACTACTCCTTAATTATCTCCTATTGGTGGTTGAATTGTCACGTCCTTATTCTTAATCGCGTTGTGTGTCTAAAGTCGTAGGGTATGCGTTTATCCCTAACTCTTTGAACTTACCAAAGAGTCTCGTCTACAAAACCCACTAGGGAATATAAAGTTAAACTCTAACTCTAAGGCCTCTTTGGATGGTTTAGCTTACAACCGCTCTAGATGCTATAACCTAAGGTTCACAAAGATTAATCAAGCATTAAGTACACAACTAATGATCTATCGCATTACTAGATCATTAACAATTAAGATAAGAGACAACCAATCAATCTATACTACTATATAAAGCATTTAAGTTGTGGGCTCCACAAAAAATTAAGATAAGGAGCTCCAATCATTGAGTGTCATGTGTCACTTCTCTAACTAAAAAATAACAAAAAGGGAGGAGCTCTAACAAACTAAAATAAGGAGCTCTAATAATGGGGTGACACGTGTCACTTCTTAACTAATTAATCACCTTTATTTTTAAATTTAAATATTTTTTAATTCGTTTGATTTTTTTATGATCTAATTTCACCATATTTTTAAAAATTTTGTGCTCTTTAATTCAACATCTATTTTGATATATTTTTATGAGTTTCTACTTTTTACATTTTTAGTCGGTTTATTTTATTTTGATTCAAATTTTTATAACTTTAACCTTTATTTCAATCAATACAAACTTTATTTATCAAAATCATTTACTTTTGCAAAAGTGTTTGACGGGAAAGAGATTGTGAAGGTCTTTTTATATGCGGGAATAATGATGTCACGGGAAAGATACGAAAAACCCAAACAAACACATACAACTAACACATATACCTTTGGAGAGTTGTGAAATGAATTCACTAAACAGGTAGGGAATTGCGAGGAGAGTTGAGTTAGCAATTCATTTACTATATTTATTATATAACTATATTTATCGCCGCCGCTGTGCGCGGGTATCCAACTAGTATTCAATAATTAAGTTTCATATTCCCTAAGCAAACACACAAGTAAATTAGCCGGACATGGAGAACATGCAAGCATACACACAAATAATCAAAGACATAATTGAATTAAAGAAGTAAAACACTTATCTTGATGTAAGATAGGGTTTGGAACCCTAAAATACTGTACAAGACAGCCTTGGTTCGGTTTAGGTTTTTACTCCAAAAGACTACACCCTAAAACTGAAAAATTCGGATTCTATATATAAGATTACATATGCGACGGCGTCACCTTATGTTTTGTGACGCCGTCGGATCGCCGTCATTAGGGTTTCGTCTTGGCCACGTTAGTCTTGCGACGACGTCACCTTGTGCTTGTGACGCCGTCCTCTTCAGCTTATGACGCCGTCTGGATCAAATCTAGGCCGCCTGAGTTGCGACGGCCTACTCTTTTAAAGCTTGACACCGTCACTTGTAAATAAGAAATTTGACTTGCCCCGTCAAAATGCTCCGACGGCGTCGCAGTTTAGCAGTGACGCCGTCACCTTGTACTTCAGCAGCTTGAGTGTCTCGATTTCTTGACTTTGGTCATTTTCTTCGTATATCCGCGCCTTTTCGTCCAAATAAGTGCCATTACAGCAATTTGCTTTCAAGAGACCTAAAAAATGAAAAGGAACGATATTAAGTAATAACGGATACAAAAGTGATCAAATAAGGGCTTAAATGACCCCTAAAAAAGGTACATTTTAAAACCTTATCAAATATCCCTACACTTGGTATTTGCTTGTCCTCAAGCAAATGTGCTTTTAGCCAATTAATTTATAAGTTAGGGGTCATGAAGCATTGGTTTAAAACAGTCCACAACACATATAAGCCTCGCAAAAGTCATAACAAGCACGGAAATTACATACTAGCACCTCACAAGGGGTATTTAGATACTCACATCTCTCTCGGGTGTATATGAAATATAACAAGTTGGAAAGGGAAGATAAACACTCATTAACCGGTCCTAGTACATAGATTACCATAGGCTTGAGACTAGATCAAACCTCCATCGCTTTGGCGTAAGCACCTAGGAAAGACTATCAAAGAGGTCTTTAAAGGGTTGTAATGTTAGGCTTATGGTAGGGAAACAAAGGGTTTGGTGAGATAGGCTATTTAGTGGTGGCATGTCAAAAATCTTTATGTTACAAGCATACGAAGAATGGCCTTGCTAAGCCAAGACTCGACACTCTAAACTCTAGATAACTGAAACAAACAAACATAAATTTAAAGGATAGATATAGGATGGTAGCCCGCTTTTTTACACTTTTACTCTACCATCCTCTACGGTAACATCAAAATGATAGGGATTTATAGGCACATCCCTACACTTGAGTTTTTATTACTCTAACACTAATTTGACCTGAATTGAAAAGATTAAAACACTTGGGGTATGTTATTACGCAAATAAGGGAATTTAACGTTCCCTTCCAATCATTTAAACTTTAACTTTTTCCCATGAGTCCCAATTGTCCCAAAACTGTATACAAAGGATATGACTCGACTTAGCAACTCATGCAAGCAACTAGATAATTGAACTAAGGGTTTAGGGTGATAACAAAAATGCACTAAAAGTGAGTGCATACATGGTAGGCTAAGGCGATTTGGGTGTATATTTGGGGGTGGGGTGTAAACAATGCTCTTCATTGATATTCCGAAAACCGAAAAATCAAGAGAACCGCGAAAAGGATAGGCTCCGAGGGGTTAACTAGGGGTATCGTGTACTAAAGATGAGTACAACGCAAAGGGTGTGGGGGAATTACTCAACCGATGTGGAAGAAGTAATTATATTACGGGTATCAAACAAGGGTTATCCTAATGCCTCTTATCATTTAGTTATTCCTAACTACACAAGTGTAGTCTTACTAGCGATCTCAGGATGCATCACAAAACAAGTTCTAGAATCTAATATACTACCGGTTCACACTCTAAGCATTAAAGATGAATGCTTTAATTCCTACTAATCTAAGGGTGATTCTCACATTTTGGGTGGAATTTAGGTGGTAAAGGGTTTTTGTGCTAGTCATGCAACTTCCTATCCGTGAGACGCTTTTGTTAAGACTAATGGCCCACTCCTATATGTCATGAAAAATTAAAAATTTGGTACCAAAATTACCCTAACCGACATTCTCTCATGGTTTATTACACAAATACAATTGGACAAAGCAAATAATCAAGGATAGGTATAGTTTCAAAGTTCCCGTTTTGTTTTCCCTCCCTACACTTAAACTGAACATTGTCCTCAATGTTCCCCGAAAGTATAAAAGTTATGATAATGGAAGGTAATTAAAAACGAAAGAAACTAGTACTCCCCCGATTAGCTCGGTAGGATCCGTGTAAAGTGGTGGTTAAATCCTTTCCAAGAAAAATGTATGCGTGAAAAGCTCCTTCCAATCTTTTGTTTCTTCTTCTTGATAAATGAAACCTGCACATTCGAAGAAAACAAACGAAACCTTCGCGTGAAATCGGCGGTAATAATATATATAAGACTCTACTAAACTAAGATATAATGCTTGGAATGGATGTTTACGAATTTCGGAAAATTAAGACCGGAAAATTTCAAAATTTATAAGTAGCTCGAGAAAACGAGAAAAAGTAATCTGTTGTTTTACTCCTTCCCGACGCCAGTTGCAATCTGACGCCGTCAAGTTATCCTGACAAAAACTGGTCTGCGATTTTCTGGAAAAAAATTCTGGAAAATTTACATCTTTAGAATCTAGAAAAATTTCTGCAAAACATCCATTATGACTCGATACAAGCATTTGACTCGAACAAACACACATATATATCTTTTAATGAATTGTTATTCTCATGTTTACGTTTCTTTTGAAAACGTGTGTAATCCTCCCTACACTTATCCTTTATGTAAAATACCTTTATATGCAATTAAGACGAGGTTGAAAACAAAATAAAGCATATTTACAAATTTAAACATGAGAATAAACAATCACTAAAAGATGTATGACACTAACAAGAAAACAATTAATCATGGGTTGCCTCCCACGAAGCGCTTTTCTTTATTTAAGAGTCTTGTAGCTAGACTCGTAGTCGTGCCCTTACGTGACTTCATTACCGTCATCTTTTTCCTCATGACGGTCTCTATTGGGGGATTCTATGTTGTAGAAGTGCCCTATGATGCACCTCTCTAAGAGTTCGGCCCTCTCCCACTTGGTTCTATATTTCAGTCCTAGGTTCAAGCAATCCTTATAGAATCCGAAAATCTTAGCCATAACATAATCTACTCCTTTTTCTTTATCCTCCTCATTCCTATAATAGACCGATAGTTTAAGTTCCTTTTCATCTTTAGAGAGTGATGAAAACTTCTCAATCTTAAACGACATTTGGTAAGCTATGCCATCGGTCTCATCTTTGAATCGCACTATTCCTAACGAGGGGTCATAGGTCATCCCGGTGCTTTCTATGAAAGGTTTTCCTAGAATAACGTGGGACAAGCTAGGATCTATGGCCGTACTAATATCATCCACAATTATGAAGTCCGTAGGAAACGTGAAACTACCTACATAAACCGGTAATTCCTTAACTCTACCAAGAAAATTGCACCTAACCCTAGGATTATCGGGGTCTTGCCTAGTTGGAATAGGCTTCTTCACTACCTAATTGTAGTAGGTGTTAGTCATTATGTTGATTGGAGACTTGCGATCAATGTAGGCCTTTGCCACGAAAAGGTGTCCTATGCAACATGGTATGTTAAGATTCCAAGGGTTCCCAAACTTGATTCTAGGGCTTTTCCTAACATACATGTGACGGAGGTCACGTACTAAGTGAGGGTGGCGAGATAGCTCTTCTTCCGTAGGAAACTTATTGAAATAGTCATTGTCTACTTCATCTACTTCCTTGGTTGATTCATTAGTCTCACGTGTATGGTCCACTTCGTCAATTGTTCTATTAGGTTTAACTAAGGCGATGGTATTGACGAATTGAACGTGTTTAGCTAACTTACTTGGGTCCTTAATCTCTACACCAGAAGGCTCGGGAGTTGAGATAGCATTAACCTTCCTATCATTATTGGTCATGGCTTTCAAGAGGTTATCTATCTTCCTATCCATTTCGGCTTGTTGTTGGTTAAAGCGGTCCGAGAGCTTAGCTATTTGGGCTTCTTGGGATGCGACTAGGTTTTGCAACATCCCCTCAATATTTTGTTGGTTAGGGCCATGAGATGGGGGCCATGAGAAATCATTGGAAGTGAATTCTTTGGTTTGTCCCCAATAGAAGTCGGGTTTGCCCTTCCATGCTTCTCGGGTTTCATTGAAATTCCTAGGTTCGGGTATTGTGGGGAATCTTCCTCCCGTTTCATTAATACGCGAGGATACGTAGTCAACGGAAGCATGTTCGGGGGATCGGGTGCAAGTGCGCGTGTTATGAGGATCACAAAACGGATCACACGAGGAAGAGACTTTGTATAAACCTATGCACAACAGTGATTATGGGGGACGTTTATTTTGTGTGTCGCTGATGAGTGTGTAAATACTCATCATTTTTGGTCAAATCTGAACTGCAAAACAATTAAAAACACTCAGAAATGCATCAAAATACTGAAAATATCCCAAAAGTGTATTTTATATGTTTCAGATGCAAAATGTTTAAAATCAGATTAAAAACGAACAAAGTTTGCATAATTGGCGTTTCAGTCCCCGACTTTCAAAAATTGGCGAAATAGTCCCTGAGCACTTATTTTAAAAGAAAAGTCACCAAAGGTCCTTTTGAAATCATAAGTTGTCATAATTAGTCCTTAAACTTTGAAAAATGTCAAAAATAGTCCTTGGGTTATTTTAAAATGGAAATTTATCAAATATTACCCTTGCACTATTCATAATTGGCAAGTTTGGTCCTTTTGATAAGTTTGGAAGAGTTGCAATTTTGGTCCCTCAAGTTTGATTGTATTGCAAAAGTGGTCCTTGTTTACTTATATCCCAAATCCAAACCGGACCCTTTTATAATACCCAATCCAAATCCAACCACCCATTTCAACCTTTTTTACCCATGGCCCATTACCCAATATCACTACCCACGGTTTGAATTTAATACCGCCCTCACGGGTTTCCCTTTTCCTCATCATCACCTACGCCTGCAAAAACAACCCACGCTCCTCCTCCATCATCATCACACCCATCCTACCCTCCAAACACCCCAAGCCAAATGCATTAAATGCTCCTTGCGTTGTTACAAGTTATCGGAGCCAACGGCAAAAGAGTTTTCCGCCAAAATTCATCAAACGGCCAATATCATCCCAAGTGATCCAATGGTTCTGGATAGAGGTGGGAAAAGCTCGGAGGACAAGTGGGAGTATACTGCTATAAAAAGGAGAAAGAGAAGCTAGTCAAAAGAGTAGTTTTTAGTTTTTATTTTCATGTATGTCGTTTTAATGTTTTCATGTCTTAAACAATTTCTAAATTGTAATTTTAAGTTCCCTTGTATTTAACTTAGTGAATCCAGTGTATTGAAACTATTTTCAAGTATTAATTCCAAGTTTGAGCAAAGTTCATGTTTTACATTTTTCTTTATTAAGTGAATTTCAACTGTACTAGAATCCAAGTTTCAATAAGCTTAATTATAACTCAGTTGAGTTTACTAAAAGTTTTATAGCTTTTAGTAAGCTTAAGAAACATATTCAAGCAATATTCCATCTTGGTCAACAAAAGTCAAACTGGAGCTCATTTGGAAATGGTTATAATATTGGGTTGATGCAATCTTTGGAATGGGGTGAATTTTAGTAGTTTAGTGTAGTTATGGTTCTGGATTAAGCTTCACATAAGCTGGATAACTTGTGAGTACTTATTCTATTTCAATATCTAGTATAGTTTGCAAAATCTATTTGAGTTTGAATCTGTGGGTAGCATTAGTTTTTATCTGTTCATTTAACTGTTTTTAGGTCATATTGATTCAGTTTAGGTGTTAGTCTCAGCTAGTTCAGTAGTTAGAGTGGTTTAAACTTGCATATCAGTCACATAACTAGTGTTTGGCATTAGGTGTTAGACTGAGATTTAGGTTAATTCAGTGGTTAACTCTAGTTGCTTCAGTCTTACTTAGGTATAATAGAGTCACTTTAGTCATTCATTTGCACCCTAGAATAGCCAAAGTCAAAATCATATTGAATCTGTGTTCTAGTTCATTTTCGCTTGAATCAGTTGGTCAAATTGAGTATTTAGGTTTATAAAACATAGAAATAGCTTGCATTAGGATAATTTTATCATCAATCATCATTTTAAGTCATTTAATCTAGCTCCGAAGTTCATTAAAGTCAAAATTATCAAAACTGTCTAAAAGTCAAAAGTTGCAAAATCTGTTTTTCACCCAACCTAAGTGGATTTTTAGAGGATTCATTTCTGGTTCAAAGCTTTTGAAATTTTGGGATAAACAACTTCAACTGGTCTAGTTTAGTAAAGTGAATTTTGTGGATTTTTTAGAAATTTTCTCAGTCCTTGAATAAGCCCTTGATTCACTACTAAATCCCTGTGCACACATTCGATTAACTGAGTGTGTGCAGGTATACTGTAACTACCACAAATAGCTCATAAGAGCTTGGTAAAGGCTTAAACTTGGTTCATTGGCTCACTGGCTGGTGGTCTTTAGGTCTCCAGTTTTAGCTTTCCCATTGGCTTATTGAATAAGCTGGTACTTTAGCTTAAAAGTAGACAGCAAAACTGTTTGGCTCTTGGTTATTCATTAAGTCAAATCATGGTAATCTTAGTTTTAGATGATTAGGTTAGTTGAAACTAGTTAGTTTTAAGTTGTTTTAGCATACTTTAGCTTCTGCTATCATTTGGTGGTCTTTGGTGTTCATTTGCTTAATTCAAGTGCTTATTTATAAGCACTTTTCTCTACAGCTTCATAATCCTTCACATAAGCTACTGTTTTTATATTTTTCATACATTTAGAATATTATTTTAGACTTTTCCTGAATTTTTCATAATTTTTCATCACTGTTTGCTATTTTTCCTTATTTAAATTAGTTTTTAAGCCTTTTTAATTAGCCTTTATTACAATTAAATCAGAAAAGCTTCAAAAAAATAAGTTTTCAATTTTCATAAATTAAGATAAATATAAAAAGCGAAAAAATAATTTTTCCAGATTTTTCTTAGTTAAATTTGTAATTTTTAGCCATTAAATTAGTTTTAAATAGTTTTTAAATCATAGAAATTAGAATATAAATCAGAAATATACAAAATTAGTTTTGAAAATTCTCTTTAGTTATTTTAGATTTTTCTAAGTCATAATTTCACTTTTCTAAGCTTTATTTCATATTTTCTTATTATTAAATAGGCAAAAATAGTTTTTAATTAATAATAATTAAATAAATAGTCATAAAAATAATTTTCTTTTTCTCAAAATTTTCTCTTATCATTAGGTTTGTAAAAATTTCATTTTTATATTTTTAGGATTAATACTGTTTCAATTTCACATTTTCTTTTGTACGTCACGTAGTTTTTAATTTAAATTTATGAAAGGAAAATCAAAAACATCATTTTAAAAAATAGTGATAGCGTTTATTTAATATAATTTAGCTTTTTAATTTTCTTTCATTTTTCCTTTGTCATCTAGTATCAATCACAAACCTTTTCCCGTTCATTATCACCCCGATCACTATACGTTTGATTATTCAGTCGACATCGTTGGGACTTAACGACGGGGAAACACTAAACTCCTCTAGATCTTCATTGCATTGTTTTAGTGTTTGAAGTTTATTACGGTTGACCATTCACAAGTGGTTAGCTTGTGTGATAAACTTGACGGTTCAGAAGCGATCAGTCGCATTAGCTTCTCTTTAAAGCGACGATTTTTTACCACATCAAGACGACCTTCATTTTTTTTCCTATTTTTCTCAACTAATAAAATTTAATTTTATTTCATTTTTTTTCCTTTTTCTTTTTTTTAAAAGACCAAATTTATAAATAATATTTAAAAAAAATAAAAATAAAAAATCTTAAACAGTCACGGCCAAAATAAATTACAACACAGATTAAAAATAATGATTAAAAAAATATTACCTTTAACCGTTTAACACACACCACACACTGAAAAAACACACACTACAAACACACACTACAAACACTGAAAACACAAAAAAAAGAAACAGAAACAAAAAATGTGAGAAAGTTTGTTGTTTTGTTCTTGCTTCAATCGGTTAGACAAACGATCGAATAATAAAAAAGCACCCGACCGATTGCGACCAATTGGCCACATCAACCGCAACCGACAATCGATTTGGTCAACCTACACCACAACCGAACTGCTGCACATAGCCTAACACACTCAAGAAATATGTGCAAGATGTACTAATTGATTATTTTCATAAACGCATACAATACACTAAGAAGTGCAAAGATAAAGACATAAACAATTAAATCTTACACTTTTGCATGTGAGAAAGTTCAAACGTTAATCACGTTTATAAGTATAGATCTTAATACGGAAATCCAAATTTCATCACGCTTACATTTACTACTAGAAAAAATGCCATTAGCAACAATTATTTTAACGAGAAATCGTTGCTAAATTATGCATTTAGCATCTAATTTTAGCAACAAAATTGTTAACAAGGTTGCAATTTTTTTAGCAATAAAAGAATTAGTTGGTATTTCTACATATGACCATAAATATTTGTTGCTAATTTAGCAACCACTAAGCAATTTCGTTGCATTTTCAAATTAGCATCAGTCGGATTAGCATCAATTGGTGTTAGTTGCTAATTCGGCCAGTGCTAATTTTAGAATGCAACTAAAAGCTAAATTAGCAACAAATATTTATGGTCATTTGTAAAAATACCAACTAATTTTTTTGTTGCTAAAAAAATTGCAACTTTGTTAACAATTTCGTTGCTAAAATTAGATGCTAAATGCATAATTTAGCAACGATTTCTCGTTAAAATAATTGTTACTAATAGCATTTTTTCTAGTAGCTTATTCATCTTTGCAGGAAAATTGCTATGCTGATTAATAATCACTACACTTTTGGTGCCAAAAGATAATAATTATATATGCACACTAATAAGTGCGAATATATGTTTATACAACTCTATCTGTGAAATATTTTATAAGTCTTAGAAAAATGATAGTATTTCTTTTATGCGCTTTCAGGAAACGTTTAAAACAACTACATAGTTTGACATTTTTGTTGCTGTGACTCAGTCAGTGCGGTTATTGGTTTAAGTTCATCTTGTGATTATTGGTTTAAGTTCACTGTCGTTTTGCCTCGATATTGTTTTAATTGGATTTGTTGTTATATCTACTTTTCAAAACCATAAAACCAAAAAAAAAAGATTCTTCTTTCCCCATTTTTCATAATTCCCTTCCTTAACTCTGAGATTCCTTAGAGTTAACCCTAGTGTATGCGCACTCGCTCTTCTAGGTCTGTGAGCCCATTTCGTGAGCTTGTCAGGATTCCAAGAAGGTGTGTCCGTAGACGTTCGCCTTATCGGTCGGATTCGAGATCCGGATCGCCGCACTACTTCCGTTATCATGGCGGAAGAACGTCCTATGTGCGAGCTTCTCCAGGCACCCATCGATGGGTATCGAGATGCTATTGTTAACCGACCATTGTGGCGAAAATTTTGAACTCAAAACCGGGTTACTAAATCTTGTAACCTCAAGTCAATTCTATGGTTTTGAGAGGGATGATCCTCATGCTCATATTCGATGGTTTAACAAGATTGCATCTACCATCAAATACAAGAATGTCCCTACCGATTCTGTCAAACTTCTTCTCTTCCCATTTTCCCTTGAGGGACAAGCCCGGATTTGGCTTGAAAAACAACCCCTCAATCGATCGAAACATGGGAAGACCTGGTGAAGAAATTTGTAAACGAGTTCTATCCACCTTCCAAAACCACGAGTCTTAAAAACGAAATCATCAAGTTCACACAAAAGTTTGATGAATCCTCCAGTGAATCGTGGGATCGTTTTAAGGAGTTGCTCCGCAAATGTCCTCACCATGGTTTCTCCGAGTTGATGCAACTCGATACTTTCTATAATGGAGTGAGTCAATCTGATCAAGATTCTCTCAATTCCTCCATTGGAGGAAATTTCTTGAGCAAAACTGTAAAAGAAGCTTTAACGATAATTGAAAACAAGTCTAAAGTCCGCACTGCACGAAGCAAACCGGTTGTTTCCCAAGTCGGTGTTGGTCCTTCTACTTCATCGCCCGTGAGTCAATCTAGCACCGATGCTAAGATTGACAAACTCACGGAAGCAATTCAAGCTTTGGTGCTCTCCAACCAAAGAAAGTTTTTTCCACAAACTTCACCTCCTGCTGAAGTTAAGAAAGTGGAAGTATGTGTTACTTGCGGTGGCCCCATGCCTATTACAACTGTATGGCCACCGATGGTAACCCTTTTGAAGCAAACGCCGTGGGCGGGATTTCCAATTCAGGAGGCAACCAATACCGTGCTCCTATGGACCCGAACCAACGTCCTAACCACTACCCTGGACCACCCGGTTTCAACCAAAACCAACACCGTAATCAAAATCAGAATAGAACGAACCAAGGTTTTCAAAACCAAGGTAATTTTAGTCAAAATAACGGTTTTCAAAATCAAAGTCAAAACTTCCAACACCAAGGAAATTTTAATAGAAACCAAGGTCGGGAAATTTCAACCGGGTATTTTCATTGCAATAATCAAGGAAATTTCCAAAATCAAGGCCCTAATCCAAACAATAGAGGCCGAATTTTTATACACAAAATCAAGCCATTGTTCCAACTGGACCATCATCCGATGAGTTGTTGAAACAATTCATGAAATCCCAAGAGGAAATGAATAGGTTGTTGGTTAGCCGATTTCGACATTAAGAAGTCTTTAAATGATCGACCCTCGAGCTCAGGTACTTTACCTAGCAACACGATCGCTAATCCGAGGTGCGATGCAAAGGCGATCACAACCAAGTGGTGCTTCATATGATGGACCTGCTATTCCTACTACCTCTTCTTCTTTTCTCCCGAAGGTAGTGGAAAGTGAACCTGAGGCGACAAAGGACCAAGTGCAACCTACTAGCTCACAAAGTACAGCACATGTCCATCCTCAAGTTGTCCCGAAACCCAAATCCAAACCAGGAGTTGTGTTTGAACCTCCGTAGCTCCATTGAAAACCCCAAATCCAAATCTTCTATTCCTTACCCATCACGTTTGAATGAGCAAAAGCTCGCAAAAAAGCCGGTCATCAAATGGAAAAATTTTTTCAAATTTTCCAAGAACTACATTTTGACATAAGCTTTGCGGATGCTATCATGTTGATTCCCAAGTTTGCATCAACTCTCAAACACATGTTAAGCAATAAGGAAAAACTGTTTGAAATGGCTAAAACTCTTTTGAGCGAGAACCGCTCGGCAGTTCGTTAAAGAAGCTTCGAGAAGCTTGGAGATCCTGGAAAATTTCTTCTACCTTGTGTTTTCCAGGAATGATTGAATGCTTTGCCCTCGCCGATCTTGGTGCAAGCATCAATCGATGCCTTATTCGTATGGAAGAAACTTTCTCTTCAGAACTTATTCCTACCGCATGACTCTTGAGCTTGCTGATCGTTCTATATCGCGTCCTCTTGGCATCGCCGAGGATGTATTCGTGAAAGTAGGAAAGTTCCATTTTCCAGCTGACTTTGTGGTTGTTGATTTCGATGCCGATCATCGGGTTCCCCTCATTGTTGGACGAGGATTCCTGAGAACGGGCCGTGCTCTCATTGATGTATTTAAGCAAGAAATCACATTACGTGTGGGTAATGAAGCTGTCACCTTTAACCTTGATCAAACTTTGAGGTACTCCTCAAATTATGATGCTGAATCGGTTAATCGAATCGATTTAATTGATATTGCTTCAAAGGAGTACTCTCAAGAGTTTCTTGGTTATTTTCATAATTCTGTGAGTGGGGAGCCCACCACATCTTCTCAACCAATTATTGCCGATCCTTCCCCCTCTCTTACTCCGTTTAAGGGAGGTGACTTCTTTTTGGAAGAGATCGATGAGTTTCTTGCTAATGACGAATCAATTCCACGGGAATTGATAATGGTGTTTATGATTCGAGGAGGGATATCCTTTATCTTGAGCAATTGTTAAATGAAGATCCATTACCGTCACTCCTTCCGAAAGAGATCACGATTGAGGAAATCAAATCATACAAACATCTCTTGAAGAATTTCCGAGGTTGAACTTAAGGACCTACCTCCTCATCTCGAGTATGCATTCTTGGAGGGTGATGATAAATTACCCGTCATTATTGCTAAAGACTTAAGCGAGGAGAGAAGATCGCTCTCATAAAGGTCTTGAAGTCACACAAACAAGCAATTGCTTGGAAACTCTCCGACATTAAGGGTATCAACCCTGAGTTTTGTACTCACAAAATCTTGATGGAGGATGACTTCAAACCAGGAGTCCAACATCAGAGAAGGGTGAATCCTAAGATTCATGAGGTTATCAAACAAGAGGTTCTCAAACTTCTTGATGCTGGTTTAATTTACCCGATCTCTGATAGTCCTTGGGTCGATCCCATCCACTGTGTTCCAAAAAGGGTGGCATAACTGTTGTCACAAATGAAGAAAACGAGTTAATTCCAACTCGATTGGTTACAGGATGGCGTGTGTGTATTGACTATCGCAAGTTAAACGAAGCCACCCGTAAAGACCATTTTTCTCTACCCTTCATGGACCAAATGCTTGAGAGACTAGCAGGGAACGAGTACTATTGTTTCCTAGATGGTTTCTCGGGATATTTTCAGATCCCCATTGATCCACAGGATTAAGAAAAGACCACATTCACCTGCCCATACGGAACTTTTGCCTACAGACGTATGCCTTTTGGCCTTTGTAACGCGCTCTGCACGTTCCAACGATGTATGATGGCCATTTTCCACGACATGATCGGGAAACAATGGAGGTGTTTATGGATGACTTCTCGGTCATTGGGGACTCATTTCACACATGTCTCTCCCATTTAGAAAAAATGCTAAAACGGTGTGAAGACACCAATCTTTGTCTAAATTAGGAGAAGAGCCACTTTATGGTCAAAGAAGACATAGTCCTTGGCCATAAGATTTCCAAAAACGGGATTGAGGTTGACAAAGCGAAAGCGGATGTCATTGCCAAATTGCCTCATCCTACTACCGTCAAAGGTATTAGGAGTTTTCTAGGTCATGCCGGGTTTTATCGTAGATTCATACAAGATTTTTCTAAAATCGCTCGGCCTATGACCCATCTTCTTGAAAAAGATGCTCCTTTTATCTTCTCACCTGAGTGCATCGAAGCTTTTGAAACATTAAAGAAAAAGCTTACGGAAGCACCCATTCTAGTTGCCCCCGACCGGGATTTACCCTTTGAACTCATGTGCGATGCAAGTGATTTTGCTATCGGTGCCGTCTTGGGGCAACGAAAAACCAAGCATTTTCAGCCTATCCACTACGCGAGTAAGACTATGACTGAAGCTCAAAACCATTACACCACTACAGAAAAAGAATTATTAGGCTGTGGTGTATGCGTTTGAGAAGTTTCGTCCATACCTAATCTTGACCAAATGCGTGGTGTATACGGATCACTCGGCTATCAAATATCTCTTTGCAAAACAAGATGCAAAGCCAAGATTGCTCCGTTGGGTTCTCCTCCTGCAAGAATTTGATATCATTATACGTGATAAAAAGGAGCGAGAACCTGCTGCCGATCATCTGTCCCGTCTAGAAAACCCTCACCAGGATGTGTTCGAGAAAAAGGAAATTAACGAAACATTTCCTCTCGAAACACTCAATGTGGTTTCTTTTCGTGGAGACTCTTCTACCCCATGGTTTGTTGACTTTGCAAATTACCATGCGGGTAACTTTGTGGTGAAAAGGATGTCGTCCCAACAGAAAAACAAATTCTTTAAAGATGTAAAACATTACTTCTGGGACGACCCATACTTATTCAAAATTTGCGCGGATCAAGTCATCGCAGGCGATGTGTGTGTATGGTCGGGAAGCCAATGACATTCTTAAGGCTTGCCATTCTGGACCCACTGGGGGACATCATAGTCCCAACTACATCTTGCCAAGAAGGTGTTTGATTTCGGATTTTATTGGCCCACGATTTACAAGGATGCCCACGAATTTGTCAAAACACGTGGCGCTTGTCAGCGTCACGGAAATATCTCACAAAGAAATGAAATGCCAAAACGCCATTCAAGTGTGTGAGATTTTTGACATCTGGGGCATTGACTTTATGGGGCAATTTCCTTCATCTCGAGGAAATAAATACATACTCGTGGCCGTTGACTATTTGTCAAAATGGGTTGAAGCAAAAGCTTTGCCTACCAACGATGCCCGAGTTGTTGTGAAATTCTTAAAATCTCTTATTGCTAGGTTTGGAACTCCACGAGCTATAATCAGCGATCGTGGTACGCATTTCTGCAATGACCAGTTTGATAGAGTCATGCAAAAGTATGGTGTAACTCACCGCCTCTCTACTGCATACCACCCCCAAACAAGTGGGCAAGTGGAAGTTTCCAACCGGGGGATTAAAAGAATTCGGAAAGGACAAAGTAGGCAAAACCGTGCCTCTTGGTCGGATAAGCTAGATGACGCGACTTGGCCTTCCGTAGCTTATAAAACACCCATCGGGTGTACTCAATACGCTAGTGTACGGAAAGGCGTGTCATCTCCGATTGAGCTTGAGCACAAGGCATACACTGGGCTTTGAAACATGCCAACTTCGATATTCGACACTGGTGATCACCGGAAAGTTCAAATGAATGAATTAAATGAACTCCGTGATCAAGCATACGAGAACTCTTTGATCTACAAAGAAAAGACAAAGAAGATTCATGACTCCCAAATCAAGAACCGCGTTTTCAACGTCGGTGATCGAGTCCTTCTTTTCAATTCAAGATTGAAGATTTTCTCAGTAAAACTAAAATCCCGCTGTCGGACCATTCACCATCACTAAAGTATTTCCTTATGGAACCATTGAGTTATCTCAACCCGATGGTCCAAATTTTAAAGTGATTGGTCATCGATTGAAGCACTATTTTGGAGAGGACATTCCACATGTGGTTGTCCCGGATCTACAAACTTTCCCCATGAACCAATGAATGCGGGGATCGAGTCCAGCTAGCGACTCGGGAATCAAAAACAAGAGCACACTATATGGGTTTTCACCGTATTTCTGACTTCTTTCTATTTTCTACCACCCTAGTGTGGGGGAGTTTCCCCCCGCTGTTGTATATAAGTTTAAAAAAAAAAAAAAAAAAAAAATTCAAATAATGGTCGTAGTATTTCCCTTTTACGTTCTAAGTTTCGGCATAACAGCCGGTCCTTTGAATATTGAGGGCAATATTCATTTCTAGTGTGGGGGGGAATTCTCACGTATTTTATCATGTAATTATACCACCCAATTCCCCCATTTTTGGCCAATTTTTTTTTTTTTTTTTTTTTGGAGTAAGTGTTTTGCACTTACTTACCGCTCATACAGTTATCAACCGCCATGTCTAATAAACAAAAGGATTGGCTAATCCAAGAGCAAACGGCTCTTGGTAAAGATATCTCAAATCCGTTGACGGCTTGCAATTTGCCCAAAATTGTATGGTGTTCAGCTCACCATATCTTTAATTAGTGAAGAGTTGGCTAGCCCGCAAGTTTATGGCTTGTGGTAAAGGCAGTTTGAAAACCATAATTGGTAATCGACTCACCAAAGATATTTTATCTAAGAGTTGGCTAGTCCGAATAAACGGCTTTTGGTAAAGACAAATCAAATCTGTTGGAAGCTGGTGATTTGCTCAAAATCATATGGTTATCAGTGTACCATAGTTCTTACTTGAACTGAAACATTTGGCTACTCCAGAAGTAATGGCTTTTGGTAAAGAGATTCAAATCCATTAAGTTTTCTCAAAAGATTGCTAGGGACTAGCAATAGTTTAGTGTGGGGATTGATGAGTGTGTAAATACTCATCATTTTTGATCAAATCTGAACTGCAAAACAATTAAAAACACTCAGAAATGCATCAAAATACTGAAAATATCCCAAAAGTGTATTTTATATGTTTCAGATGTAAAATGTTTAAAATCGAGATGAAAACTAACAAAGTTTGCATAATTGGCGTTTCCCCCGACTTTCAAAAAATTGCAGAAATAGTCCTCGAGCACTTATTTTAAAAGAAAAGTCACCAAAGGTCCTCTTGAAATCATAAGTTGTCATAATTAGTCCTTAAACTTTGAAAAATGTCAAAAATAGTCCTTGGGTTATTTTAAAATGGAAATTTATCAAATATTACCCTTGCACTATTCATAATTGGCAAGTTTGGTCCTTTTGATAAGTTTGGAAGAGTTGCAATTTTGGTCCCTCAAGTTTGATTGTATTGCAAAAGTGGTCCTTGTTTACTTATATCCCAAATCCAAACCGGACCCTTTTATAATACCCAATCCAAATCCAAACCACCCCACCCAACCTTTTTTACCCATGGCCCATTACCCAATATCACTACCCACGGTTTGAATTTAATAAGCCCTCACGGTTTCCCTTTCCTCATCATCACCTACGCTCAAAACCACCCACGCTCCTCCTCCATCATCATCACACCCATCCTACCCTCCAAACACCCCAAGCCAAATGCATTAAATGCTCCATTTGCGCTTTACAAGTTATCGAGCCAACGGCAAAAAGAGTTTTCCGCCAAAATTCATCAACGGCCAATATCATCCCAAGTGATCCAATGGTTCGGATAGAGGTGGGAAAAGCTCGAGGACAAGTGGGGTACTTCTTCTGCTATAAAAGGAGAAAGAGCAAGCTAGTCGAAGAGTAGTTTTAGTTTTTATTTTCATGTATGTCGTTTTAATGTTTTCATGTCTTAAACAATTTCTAAATTGTAATTTTAAGTTCCCTTGTATTTAACTTAGTGAATCCAGTGTATTGAAACTATTTTCAACTATTAATTCCAAGTTTGAGCAAAGTTCATGTTTTACATTTTTCTTTATTAAGTGAATTTCAACTATACTAGAATCCAAGTTTCAATAAGCTTAATTATAACTTAGTTGAGTTTACTAAAGCGTTTATAGCTTTAGTAAGCTTAAGAAACATATTCAAGCAATATTCCATCTTGGTCAACGAAAGTCAAACTGGAGCTCATTTGGAAATGGTTATAATATTGGGTTGATGCAGCTTTGGAATGGGGTGAATTTTAGTAGTTTAGTGTAGTTATGGTTCTAGATTAAGCTTCACATAAGCTGGATAACTTGTGAGTACTTATTCTATTTCAATATCTAATATAGTTTGCATATTCTATTTGAGTTTGAATCTGTGGGTAGCATTAGTTTTTATCTGTTCATTTAACTGTTTTTAGGTCATATTGATTCAGTTTAGGTGTTAGTCTCAGCTAGTTCAGTAGTTAGAGTGGTTTAAACTTGCATATCAGTCACATAACTAGTGTTTGGCATTAGGTGTTAGACTGAGATTTAGGTTAATTCAGTGGTTAACTCTAGTTGCTTCAGTCTTACTTAGGTATAATAGAGTCACTTTAGTCATTCATTTGCACCCTAGAATAGCCAAAGTCAAAATCATATTGACTCTGTGTTCTAGTTCATTTACGCTTGAATCATTGGTCAAATTGAGTATTTAGGTTTATAAAACATAGAAATAGCTTGCATTAGGATAATTTTATCATCAATCATCATTTTAAGTCATTTAATCTAGCTCAAAAGTTCATTAAAGTCAAAATTATCAAAACTGTCTAAAAGTCAAAAGTTGCAAAATCTGTTTTTCACCCAACCTAAGTGGATTTTTAGAGGATTCATTTCTGGTTCAAAGCTTTTGAAATTTTGGGATAAACAACTTCAACTGGTCTAGTTTAGTAAAGTGAATTTTGTGGATTTTTTAGAAATTTTCTCAGTCCTTGAATAAGCCCTTGATTCAGCTACTAAATCCCTGTGCACACATTCATTAACCGAGTGTGTGCAGGTACTTGTAACTACCACAACTAGCTCATAAGAGCTTGGTAAAGGCTTAAACTTGGTTCATTGGCTCACCGGGCTGGTGGTCTTTAGGTCTCCAGGTTTTAGCTTCCCATTGGCTTATTGAATAAGCTGGTACTTTAGCTTAAAAGTAGCAAAGAAACTGTTTGGCTCTTGGTTATTCATTAAGTCAAATCATGGTAATCTTAGTTTTAGATGATTAGGTTAGTTGAAACTAGTTAGTTTTAAGTTGTTTTAGCATACTTTAGCTTCTGCTATCATTTGGTGGTCTTTGGTGTTCATTTGCTTAATTCAAGTGCTTATTTATAAGCACTTTTCTCTACAGCTTCATAATCCTTCACATAAGCTACTGTTTTTATATTTTTCATACATTTAGAATATTATTTTAGACTTTTCCTGAATTTTTCATAATTTTTCATCACTGTTTGCTATTTTTCCTTATTTAAATCAGTTTTTAAGCCTTTTTAATTAGCCTTTATTACAATTAAATCAGAAAAGCTTCAAAAAAATAAGTTTTCAATTTTCATAAATTAAGATAAATATAAAAAGCGAAAAAATAATTTTTCCAGATTTTTCTTAGTTAAATTTGTAATTTTTAGCCATTAAATTAGTTTTAAATAGTTTTTAAATCATAGAAATTAGAATATAAATCAGAAAAATACAAAATTAGTTTTGAAAATTCTCTTTAGTTATTTTAGATTTTTCTAAGTCATAATTTCACTTTTCTAAGCTTTATTTCATCTTTTCTTATTATTAAATAGGCAAAAATAGTTTTTAATTAATAATAATTAAATAAATAGTCATAAAAATAATTTTCTTTTTCTCAAAATTTTCTCTTATCATTAGGTTTGTAAAAATTTCATTTTTATATTTTTAGGATTAATACTGTTTCAATTTCACCTTTTCTTTTGTACGTCAACGTAGTTTTAATTTAAATTTATAAAAGGAAAATCAAAAACATCATTTTAAAAATATTGATAGCGTTTATTTAATATAATTTAGCTTTTTAATTTTCTTTCATTTTTCCTTTGTCATCTAGTATCAATCACAAACCTTTTCCCGTTCATTATCACCCGATCACCATACGTTTGATTATTCACTTCAGTCGTATTTCGTTGGGACTTAACGACCTGGGGAAACACTAAACTCCTCTAGATCTTCATTGCATTGTTTCTGAGCTGTTTGAAGTTTATTACGGTTGACCATTAACAAGTGGTTAGCTTGTGTGATAAACTTGACGGTTCAGAAGCGATCAGTCGCATTAGCTTCTCTTTAAAGCGACGATTTTTTACCACATCAAGACGACCTTCATTTTTTTTCCTATTTTTCTCAACTAATAAAATTTAATTTTATTTCTTTTTTTTTCCTTTTTCTTTTTTTTAAAAGACCAAATTTATAAATAATATTTAAAAAAAAATGAAAAAAAAAATCTTAAACAGTCACGGCCAAAATAAATTACAACACAGATTAAAAATAATGATTAAAAAAATATTACCTTTAACCGTTTAACACACACCACACACTGAAAAAACACACACTACAAACACTGAAAACACAAAAAAAAGAAACAGAAAAAAAAAATGTGAGAAAGTTTGTTGTTTTGTTCTTGCTTCAATCGGTTAGACAAACGATCGAATAAAAAAAAAGCACCCGACCGATTGCGACCAATTGGCCACATCAACCGCAACCGACAATCGATTTGGTCAACCTACACCACAACCGAACTGCTGCACATAGCCTAACACACTCAAGAAATATGTGCAAGATGTACTAATTGATTATTTTCATAAACGCATACAATACACTAAGAAGTGCAAAGATAAAGACATAAACAATTAAATCTTACACTTTTGCATGTGAGAAAGTTCAAACGTTAATCACGTTTATAAGTATAGATCTTAATACGGAAATCCAAATTTCATCACGCTTACATTTACTACTAGAAAAATATTAGCAACAATTATTTTAACGAGAATCGTTGCTAATTATGCATTTAGCATCTAATTTTAGCAACAAAATTGTTAACAAGGTTGCAATTTTTTTAGCAATAAAAGAATTAGTTGGTATTTCTACATATGACCATAAATATTTGTTGCTAATTTAGCAACCACTAAGCAATTTCGTTGCATTTTCAAATTAGCATCAGTCGGATTAGCATCAATTGGTGTTAGTTGCTAATTCGGCCAGTGCTAATTTTAGAATGCAACGAAATTGCTTACTCGTTGCTAAATTAGCAACAAATATTTATGGTCATTTGTAAAAATACCAACTAATTTTTTTGTTGCTAAAAAAATTGCAACTTTGTTAACAATTTCGTTGCTAAAATTAGATGCTAAATGCATAATTTAGCAACGATTTCTCGTTAAAATAATTGTTACTAATAGCATTTTTTCTAGTAGCGATTCATCTTTGCAGGAAAAATTGCTATGCTGATTAATAATCACTACACTTTTGGTGCCAAAAGATAATAATTATATATGCACACTAATAAGTGCGAATATATGTTTATACAACTCTATCTGTGAAATATTTTATAAGTCTTAGAAAAATGATAGTATTTCTTTTAGGGCTAATTCTAAGAATGCATCTTTTGCTCAAGGTGTCATCACTTTTTAGGAAAAAAGTTTGGGTATTTCCAAAATAAACCTTGAGACTTGCGACTTTTTTCTTCTAATCTAAGAGTGCCAAGTGTCTTGACACTTTTTGGAACCCAATCATTGAAATTACCTTTTCATCCCTATGATTTATAATCGACTTATATCCAGCGACTTTTTAATATTCGAGCGATTTTATTTTTTTATATTTTCGAGGAAAAAGTCAAACTTTGGAAAGTATTATTTTATTCCTTTTGCTCATTCCCAATGCTGAGCGACTTAAGAATTACTTTGAGCTCCTTTTTTAACTTTGTATTTTTGTATTTTTATATTTTTTTTACATAACTTTTAAATACTTTTTAAATTAAAATGACTATTGTACCCTTAAATATTTTTACATGTTGAGCATCTTCTTTCCTTTAACAAAACCAAACTGACATTACCAACTCACTTTTTAAACTAAAACTACTTAAACTAAAACTGTTACCAATTCATACTACAAGAGAAATGATGAAACTTTTATGACCCAAGAATAAAAAGTCGATAAAAGAATACTCCGGCATTATTTCCCTCAATAAAACCTCTCAAGCCGCCATCAACTCCGGCTATCATCACCTTCACCTCCGGCCACCATCACCGCATTCGGTATCAACACCTTCACCTCCGGCTATCAACACCTTCATCTCTGGTTATCTCACCATCTCCGGTCAATTCACCGTCGCCGAAGGTATTATTTCTCTAATTTTAATATACATATAATAATTAGGGTTTCATTTACACCGATTGTTGTGTAAATGAGCTTCGATTATCACCAATTGATGTGTGGACTTAGTATGCAATAGTGCGAGTCCCATATTGATTAGAAGTTTAATTTCTCGAAGTTATTGATAGGAAAACTTATTCAACTTGCAAGAATCAAAACACAAGCAGTAGAATCAAAACAAGCTAGAAGTGGTAACGACAAGAACCTAGCAGTGGTTTCGAGAAACGTAGCAGTGGTTACCTAAATATACTAGAAGTGGTTTAGTAACACTAGCAGTGGAATAAAATAAAGTAGCAGTGGTTACCTAAATATACTAGCAGTGGTTTAGTAACACTAGCAATAGAATAAAATAAAGTAGCAAGTGGTTACCTAAATATACTAGCAGTGGTTTAGTAACACTAGCAGTGGAATAAAATAAAGTAGCAGTGGTTACCTAAATATACTAGCAGTGGTTTAGTAACACTAGCATTGGAATAAAATAAATTAGCAGTGGTTACCTAAATATACTGGCAGTGGTTTGGTCAGTGTCCATCTTTGTGCCACTAACCAAAATATTCTGGCAGTGTCTGTTCGTCCATCTTTCAGATGTTAAGTATGCCCATAAGCTTTTCTTTTAACAACGGTTTAAAGTTGATAAGCTGTAAAAAGTAAGCTTTTCGGCTTTTCCAAAGTTAAGTATGCCCATAAGCCCGCAAGATAAGTTATCCAAACGCCCCCTTAGTATATTTCGGGTCATGCACTCATGGAACTGATGTTCATTTGGATGGAAAGAGAAGGTAGTATAGCATTCTTGTTGGTGTCGGCGAGCTAAAATTAAGCTAAAAATAGTCGTTTGGGTTGCATTAGAAGTTTGTCACTCTATTGAAAACCTTGTTTGCATTCGTGTTTGTTAATATATTTTGTTACAATATTTCAAAGTTGGACCAGTATGTGTTCGAGAAGGTATATTTCTTTAAATTTTGCTAAATGCGGGATAGTCTTTGTTTTCAATTTAAACTGTTTGGGGTCGCTTTGAGCTGGTTGATCAACGATAAGGTTGAAGGATAAGAAAATGGGATCCATAATACCTCAGTTTCTGCTAATCGGCTGTGTTTTGTTCAGTTTTATGAACAATGCCTATGCTGGTGTTACTAGCAGTTTCATCCGTTCAGAGTGGCCATCAGTTGACATTCCTCTTGATAATAAAGTTTTTGCAGTTCCCAGTGGTTATAATGCACCACAACGGGTAAGCTTTCGAGGTTACATAGATCATATGATACTTTATTCACATTCTCAACAAACATGTCAAAATGTTATATGGGATGTTGCAAATACTTTTTTAGCCGTTTATATCATAAATTTTTTCTTTCTTTAGTGGCTAATTCATTTTATCGTTCTGTAGGTACACATAACTCAAGGTGATTATGATGGAAAAGCTGTGATTATAATGTGACTGGATCTTGTATAAACTAATTCGGACATATACTTAAGTTTGGTAGATTAGATATGGTGATGAAAGAAGTTGAATCCGTAAGTTGTAATTCATGTAAATTAGTTTGTTTAATAAAAGTTGAAACCGGAAATCATTTTGTAATGTATTCATTATAATTGGTTGTGAAATCAGGGGTTCTTTGGTGTTTATGATGGACATGGAGGTAGCAAAGCTGCAGATTATGTATCCAAGAATCTGCACACGAATGTGTTCGAGATGTTGGAGAACTGTTCTGAGAATGCAGCAACAGAAGAAGTTGTTAAAGCCGCATTCATGAAAACAGATCATGAATTCCTTAAGCAGTTTGGATTTTCGTGTTAATGTGTTCATATTAGCTATCTTCACATACTCATACTTAATAAAATGCCAAAAGTTTAAATTGGATTATATCAGTTTTTTATGTTCAGATAAAGGAATTCTGCTTTTAGTTATCTAGTTTGGAGGTTTGCCTCTTATAAGCATTTTATTACAACTGATTATGCGATTATGGTCAATAAAAATTAGTAAAGTCACTTCAAACACACATCCAAACACCCCATAGTTTGCTAGGATAAGCAACTTGCGATAAATTATGGAGATGTAAATGCAAATAAAAAGTCCTTGATGCGGACACTTTTTCTGTTCAAAAACATGCAGTCTTATAAAGTATGGCTGGGAATCTAAAACATTCCGTTTACATTCCAGAAGGCTTTCATATTCATGAGTCAAATAATGCTACTTGTCAAGAAATTTTAGTTATTTGTTGAACAACATTTGAATAGTTCTAATAATCTATATTTAAGTACAAGTGTTGTTAGGAGTTGTTCACATATATGTTTACTATTTCAAGATCTAGACTTGGTCATACTTGAAATGGCCATTTTTCAACTTGCGATATTATATATCCATTAGAATAAATTTTCGTGTACTTGTCTAGTGGTTAACAATTTAACATCCGTAGTAAGACCGTTACTAGTTAGCTTGACTTTAACTGACATGTAACTAAATCTATCTTAATGATGAATATGTGAAGCCATATGTTTGACTCAGAATGTGAAAATGAAAGTTGCATAGAAAAACTGAATGGTATGTGGTGACGACTTACAGGGATTAGAGAGTGGCGCTTGTTGTGTCACGGCCCTTGTCAAAGGGAAGGAACTTGTTGTCTCGAACTTAGGAGATTGTAGAGTTGTTCTTTCCGAAAAGGAAAGGCGACACTTTAACGAATGATCACAAAGCATCACATGAGGATGAACGTAAAAGGATACAAGATAAGGTACAAATTCAGCCAATAAAACTAGGTAGTAAAGATGGCAACTTTAACTAATTACCTTAAAATGGGTGGATTTTGGTTGCGTTTGATCCCAAACGGGTCAAGTCAAAGCTAAAAGAGGAACATGCTTAACAGGAAGTCGTACAAAGTCTTGTACACCTAATATTTTCACTTTATGCAAGTATTTAGCTACTTTGTTAATCATAATCAAGACATTAAGTATTTATCAAAAATGGACAAAAGGTGTTAGTGGGTGAATTCAAGCTGGCCCGTTATGGATCGTACTAAAGATGCCCCTTTTGACATGTTACTCAACTTGTAGCTTGTTCTTGAGAAAATAATGAAACCAATGATTCTATTTGTGTCTGTGATTTAGGGCGGGTATGTGGAGCTTCATCGTGGGACATGGAGGGTTCATTGTGTACTTGCTTTGTCTCAAGCATCGGCGATTCTCATTTGAAAGATTGGGTGCTTGGTGAACCCGAGACCGAGATTTTACCATTGACAGATGACTTAGAGTATCTAGTCTTGGCTTCTGATGGACTCTGGGATGAGGTAAGCTTTCATGTCGTGGCCTGACTTTTAAGGTCAAAGTACACTTATATCTACCTCTTGTTTGACACTAACTATAAACAAATTTGAGTACAAGATGATGGTTACCATAAACTATGTAACAAACAGGACACGTGGTAATTTACAGGGACTGATGATTGTGAGAACATCTTAATAAATTATAGGTTAAAAACCTATTTGTTTGACTTTAAATGTTTTCAGGTCGGAAATCAAGAAGCTATTGATGTCGTAAACCGATCCATGACAAATGTTTCACTAAAACAGAAGAAAACTTGTCAGGTCAAACAAATAAAAAAGAGAGTAAATAATAACTGGGAAGAAAGTGAAAATCACTTCGCTAGTGAAAACAATGAACCTCAACGAAAGGCTAGACGCGTTCACTTGTGAAACAGGCTAAAGCACGACTCACAACCTGGACCGAACGAAAACCAAGACTGGGACCATGGCCGGCACATGATGGGCTAATGGATTCTTGGGTTTATCTCATTAATACTGACTTTTAGTCAGTATTACATTGCAAAAATATGCTTACCCGTTAGCGTTGCTGATACAATGTTGCCGTGTGCCAAGAGATAAACCCGAGTGAAAGAAGAAAGCCACCGAGTGCTTCTATGGTACGAGCACGGTAGATCTCTGGTGACTCCTCTCTGCATCCAGTTGCAAGAAGGTATCTTAATCATCATTAAGTCAGAAATATCATCTTAATAAAACAACGTGCAAGAGGAACGTTCACTACTTTTAATTTTGAGATTTTATTTATAGGGGAAAGCATCAATTATAACTGTTGATGGGCTACATCAGTTAACATCCTCATATTCTTTCTTGCCATATTTCATGTTGTGTTCAGCGCCATTACTATGATTCTTGGTAGACTAAAGGTACAATATCTTAACTAGCATCGACACTTGTCTTATTCTTTACGTCATAATGAGTTATATACGGAGTATCAAATTTCAAGTTTTTTACTATGGTCAAGAATTTAAGTAATAGTATCGATTATAGAATTTATTTCACTGAGAAGAGAGCAGACATCTTTGTGTTTTGGTGAAATTGGATGTTTTACAAGTTTGATAATTAGGATTTGAGTACGACTTTTTTCCCTACGACTGGGGTTGGAAGCACTGGAAGCGGAGACTTTGTCCCTCGACTATACGTATCCTACCGGTATATAGGTTAATAATTTGATAACGGTTACATTTCAAGAAGTTATATCTATTTGTTCTTACATGATAAAATTACAAATGCTTCACAAATCAGGCTTACCCATGAGACGTCTTTCGTAAGAGCACATACTAGTTCTTGGACTCGACTTCCTGTCATCTTTTACATTGTAAATGCTTGAGACTAGATTAGATCTTCTTGTAAATAGTAGATTTTTGTTACGTCTTTTTCTTATGCAAGCTAGCTTCTTTCATGTAGGGTTGTTTCTTTCGTCAATTTTTCGGGTCCATTCGTAGATCTGATTATTTGACCTTACGAAACGCATTCATAAATGTGAGACTTTTGCTCTTGCTTCTTTACTCTTAATGTTCTGTACTTTTCCTGTCTTACATGAACTGTTTGAATCTTTCAGCTTCATTTAGCTCCTGGAAATAAGTTTAACTTCCAAAAGTATATCAAACGGTCCTTGGAGGACGATTTCCAAGTTGTCGTGGGAATCAGGTAAATGAATGTTCTACATCCGTGATTAACGGTTAATAAGTTTAACTTCCAAAAGTATATCACATCATTCTTCCATATTATTATCTTCTACATCTGCATTAACGGTTAAAATGTTGGCAGTCCTGTACTATGGGCATCATTTGTGATCTTCTGTCTTCTAAACGTTAATGGTTTGTCACTACTCCCTTTATTTCAATACCTCAACAAGAACATTCATTTTTCCCCTCTATAGACTTTAAAATGAAATCTGAATTTGTACGAGAATATATTCACGACTTCTCAAACTATACAAAAAAAATAATTTTCTTGCAGGATGGCGGGTAATATTTTGGCCACTTATTCCATTAATCGTAGGTTACGATTTTATTTCTAACATTAATTAGGAAAAAATGACTCTTGACCTATATTATTGCATTTCATCTGGCTTTGCAGATAATCCTAGCTGTTGGAACAGAACTTCAAGTCATCTTGACAAAAATGGCTCTAGATACCTCCCAAAGACATGCAGTCGTCCAAGGGGATCCGCTTGTACTGTCCTCCGATAAATATTTTTGGTTCTCAAGGCCTCGCCTACTGCTTCATCTCATACACTTTGCTCTCTTCAGGTACTTAATTACTTTCCGGAATCTCATTTGATATTTCTTCATTCTCATGTCAGTAACTGTTTTATTGCTTCTTTTGTGCTCACAGAATGCTTTTCAGATAACTTACTTCTTGTGGATATGGGTATAGTATAAATCTGCCTTCTAGTGTTATTTTATAGATTCTATTTTTTGATCACTCGGTTTTTGAGCCATTGGTAACCAAAACTGTTTTCTTGTGCTTGTGCAGTATGAATTTGGCATCAATTCATGCGTCAATGATGATATACGACTCTTGATTGTAAAACTTGTTATTGGGTAAGAATTTTCTTTTATGAAATTGGCCATATTAGCAACCTTGGAATTTTCATTCTACAAGGAGTAATATCTATTTGTCTTTTATATACGTAGGGTCGGAAGTTCATTCTTGTGTAGCTATATAACACTTCCATTATATGCACTCCTATCCCAGGTTCGCGAATTGGCTTTTATTTATATTAATTTTGAGAATAACGTCTATCATACCATAGTGCATCATTATAGTTATCAGTCCTATATCGTGTAGTTTGATTGTATATTAATTTGCATATCAGTGTATGCACACATATACATGCATAAATATGGACACCATTGTTCGTATCATTAAATCACAAACGTACCCATATTGCAGTAGATATGTTTGTTCTATAAGAACTTTCATTTATGTCATAAAGAGATACAATATTAAAGGTAGTGGCTATTTTGTATGTTCAGATGGGGTCGGACATGAAGAAAACCATTTTTGATGAACAAACAGCCAAAGCCCTCCACCGCTAGAACACTCGTGGGATCTACCTCCTACGAGGATGCGATACATCAAAATTTGTAGCCGAACCACTCTCGTGGATCATCTATTGAAGAGTTGAATGATGTGGTTGTTGACGAACGCAATGATGACATTGTTCAGTTGGATACCTCCCCGAAAGCAAAGGGAGAGGATAAATTTTGCTTGGTTAAGCAAGCTATCACATTGTAAAGTCTTTTACTCGATACTAGCCATATTACTCCGCACCCGTTAAAGAATGCTATCGGGTTCTTCGCTCCTTCAATTATTCCAATGACATTTCAATTGTGCTTATTACATTTTTTGGCGTTAGGGTGTGTGAATAGTGTAACGATTGAAGATATAGCTAAGCATGCACGGTGAATCGATTTAGGTATATATCCTTTATTCCTTTTGTTTTGATCATACAAATACCATGTGCTACTTTATTTCATTCCACTGCTAGTGTTACTAAACCACTGCTAGTATATTTTGGTAACCACTGCTACGTGTTACTAAACCATCGCTAGTATATTTTGGTAACCACTGCTAGTGTTACTAAACCACTGCTAGTATATTTCATTCCACTGCTAGTGTTACTAAACCACTGCTAGTATGCCAATTCATAAAGTCGTTTAGTATGCCAATTCATGATCTTTTTTATAAAGTCGTTAGTATGCCAATTCATGATCTTTTTTATTTCACAGGTGTTGCAAAATCATCAAGACTCTAGGGAGGGACGTCCGCCACCATCTCCAGTGACTCCAACCTCTTTTTTTCGATCGAGCCACTGAAGATCAGTGGGCACCCTCTGCTCCACCGCTGCCAAACAACAACAACCGCCATCAGGCTATATACGCAGAGGAACTCCACCTTCCACCAACACCAACTAGATCCCCTTCTAGAGAACCTTATTGGTTAAGATTTAGACGTTCCAGATGATGAATTTGATTCTTTCAAATTCGAGACTTCAATGTACAAATTGTAAAGAAGCATAGAACAAACAACAAACAAAAAAGGAAAGAAACTAGTAGTTTTGATTTTCATTTATTCAATTCATTAGTTTTTTCATGGCTGGTAGAATGATGGCATCATTGACGAGTAATCCATTAATAGAGCCATAATCTGTTTTGTGAATGCAATCCGAAACAATAATTGGTGGAAATGTATAGGGAATGAATGAGAAAAATAATTGGTAGAAATGGAAGAGACAAGGGTATAATAGACAATTTAGTTAAAATTATAATTTTGAAAAGTGTAAAAATGTACTAAAAGGTACAAAAGTATAAAGTAAAAAAAGTCGTTAATATTATTTCGCTTAAGCCGCCAAGACGAAGGAGCGAAAAGTATAAAAAATATTTTAGTAACTTTGACTTTTTTTACTAAAAGACAAAAAAAATTCGCAAGATTCTTAAAAAGTCGCCGAGATTCTGGTCATTGCACTAAAAGACAAGGGTATAATAGACAATTTAGTTAAAATTATGATTGGGTACACAAACTTCGAACACTTGTCATGCTTATATGAAAAGTAGAAGTCCATGCGCAAGTCTCGCGGTTTATTTTGGAAATACCCAAACTTTTTTCCTAAAAAGTGATGACACCTTGAGCAAAAGATGCATTCTCATAATTACCCCTTTCTTTTATGCGCTTTCAGGAAACGTTTAAAACAACTACATAGTTTGACATTTTTGTTGCTGTGACTCAGTCAGTGCGGTTCACTACCTACTCACTATCTACTCATCTTGATACTTGTATTAATGTCAACAATCGTACAAGGCATGTCGATCAAATGTAAAAGTTAATATCACATGAGAAACAAGCACATTTCACGGTATTTTGTCACATTGTTGAACCGTTACACAAATCTTATAAGGTATATTTGGTATATTCTATTGAGTTAAGATCAAATAATAAGAAAAGTTAAAATGAGAAAAATAAGAACAAATTATAACTACACATTTTAGTTTTTCTTTTTACCGGATCTCTTCTCATATTTTATATAATAAAACAAAACTCTTTGTGAGAATTTTTCATTTCAAAAAAATCAAACCATACATTATTTGGTAATAATTTACTTATTAATTTATATTTCTTTTAAACACTTTTATTAATAAAAGCTTAAATATTTCTTAATTTAGCAAAAAAAGATTGTAAATTCGTTTTATATACTTGTGCATAGAAAAATCAAAAATACACATGTACTTACAATTACATTATTTATATTTTTGGGCCAAAGTGTAAATACACAAAAACACGGATTCATTAAATCTATCACACAACTCCTCGATCCCCATTAGTTCCTAAAGTTTGGTTTACTCGCATTCATCAACAAGAATAATCAAATTTCCCAAACCAAAATACATTGAAGAAGAACAAAGATCACACATTCATCAACATAGCCTATGAAGAAAAAAAGGGGTTTCTTGCCGCAATATTGAAGGTATATTTTTTGAGTTTATTTGCAGTAGATATGGTTTTATGCTTTCAAAAGGATTATATGCGGTGGCAATGATTTAGATAAACAATTTTTTCTTAAATTATTTGATCATATAGGTTGTATTGGATAATCAGTTTCATACAACTTGCAATCAAAAGTGCTTATCTCACAAGGAGAATGGTTGTAGATATGTCCAACTTGCTTAGGTATTAGACGATGATAATTTTTAGATGAGAGTTTTTATGTTGAAAGGGTCTTAGGTGTCTTTTAAAGAAAAAGAAGGATTATATCCAAGAAGTTCAAGCGTTTATATGTAATGTTTGATTGCTTTCAATAATAACCTTTTGGAGCATGTTTACTAAATGGAGTTTGCTATACACATATTTTTTTTCCACTATCTTATCCTTCAAGTGGCCCATGATTATTAAATGTGTATGTTGATTGTGGAATGCATTTTTTTTATGTCAAGATGGTATTTGGGGCAAGGCGGAAAACAATAGGGTAACCATGTTCCTTTTTAACATGATATATGTTGAGATAGCAAAATGAAAGGGGTCAAGTTCAGATATGTAAATTGTTAAAGAACATACAGAATGGTTAAAATAGGATTTCACTAGGCTTTTTGGAAAAAAATTTGCTTTAACTGTTTGCAAATAATATAACCACTTATATTTGTGTTGTTGAACACGGAGCAAGCTTCTTTATCGGGATTTCAAGTTCTTCCTCTCCAGCAGTTTGGCAGCTGGGGGACCAGAAGTCACTACCAAATTCAAAAGGATACTTATATTATGGTTTGTTGTATTTTTCTAAAATAAATACTGTACATGGACACCCAATTAACAAGACCAATTTACACTCATATTAGATTGGATC
>OU343216.1:77003222-77053247 GCA_910596185.1 Chrysanthemum makinoi | reverse complement strand
TCTCATCAACAAATCATCATTCTTCAAATGTACATCATGGAGCATTTAAGCATCAATGATGAAGTTAATCCCTTTGCTAATCTTGAAGATGCTCCATTTGAAAACATATTTGCTCTGAATCTTCGAACCATCTTCTTGGGGAGACATCGACTCTGCTACTTAGGTTCCTCAACAACTAGCACATGAACACCTCAGAAAATGGACTCACGATCATCCATTAGACAACATGCATCATTGGAAATCCCTTCTCGTCCGTATCCACTCGTAACAACTTGCAACCGATGCCTTATGGTGCTTTTTTAACTCATACTCTCAGGTCGAACCAAAGATGTTAAAACCGCCATGAATGAAGCAATTTGGTTCAATGCCATGCAAGATGAAATTCATGAGTTTGATCGATGAGATGTATGGGAATTAGTACCGCTCGGTGTGCTATGATTATTGCTCTTAAATGGATCTTCAAAGTGAAACTTGATGAGCATGGTGATGTGTTGAAAAATAAGGCTAGGTTAGTTGCTAAAGGATATCGTCAAGAAGAGGGTATTGACTTTGAAGAATCTTTTGCTCGATTGCTTTCGAATCGGCAATCAGAATCTTCTTGGCTAATCTTTGCTAGTAAGAACATGGTAGTTTATCGGATGGACGTGAAAGCGCATTTCTTAATGGAGATCTTAAAGAAGTGGTTTCGTCGGCCAACCAGAGGATTTTAATGAAGAGCATCCTACTCATGTTTATCGCGAAAAAGGCCCTATATGGTTTAAAGCAAGCTCCTAGGGCATGGTATGATACCTTATCAAAGTTTCTTCTATCATCGGATTCAGCAAAGGAAGCGATTGATCCTACATTGTTCACGGAAAGTCGGGCAAACATTTAACTCATGTTCAAATTTATGTTGATGATATTATTTTTGCCTCGGCTGACCCAATGGAATGTGATCGTTTTCAAATGAAATGAGTTCAAAATTTCAAATGTCAATGATGGGACAAATGTCATTTTCTTGGGATTACAAATTTCACAAAGTCCAGGAGGCATTTTCATAAATCAATCTAAATATGCTACTGAGATCTTAAAGAAATTTGGATTTGATTCAAGTGACCTGTTGACACTCCCATGATTGATCGAACCAAACTAGATGAGGACCACTCGGGGATCATGATTGACCAAACAAAATATCGTAGTATGATTGGATCACGATGTACCTCACGCTAGTAGACCGACATCTTGTTATTTGTTTGCATGTGTGCTAGATACCGGGCTAAGCCTACTAAAAGCACCTTGAAGCGGTTAAGCGGGTCTTCGGTATCTCAAGGAACCATCAATATGGGACTTTGGTACCCGAAGGACACCGGTATGTCACTAAACCTATCAGAGATCGATCATGCGGATGTCAAGATACTGCGTCGAAATACATGCAGGTGCTTTCGGTTTTTGGGTGATAAGCTTGTGGTGGTTCTTCAAAGAAGCAAATGAGTACTTCTATTTCCTCTACAGAGGTTGAATACATAGCCATGTCATCATGTTGTGCTCAAATCTTATGGATGAGATCTCAATTATCTACTATGGCTTTGAATTCAACAAAATCCCTGTCTTTGTGATAATAAAAGTGCTATTGCTCTCTCTCATGCAACAACGTTCAACACTCAAGAGCAAAGCATATCGACATTCGACATCATTTCATCGGGGAACAAGTGGAGAACGGTGTGGTGGAACTCTATTTTGTGAGATGCGAATATCGGTTAGCGACATCTTCACCAAAGCTCTTCAAGAGAAGCGTTTTGAGTTCATACTTCCTCGACTAGGCTTGAAAAGCTTTCAACCAGAAACACTCAAGCGTCTTAGGGAGGAAGGCGAGGAGTAAGGTCTATCTTCATCTATCTCTTGTAAATATTTATTCGAAAAACAAAATACAAAATTAAAAAACTTTCAAAAAATGCGAAAAATTGAAAAATCTTCAAAAATTTTTGTCAATTTGTATTTTCTCGGTTCGATTATATCTACGGTCTTTGTCTTTGTCATTCAAAGAATGACAGGACTTTAGATGTTGTTGAATTTAAAAAATATATATAATATATATATATATATATATATATATATATATATATATATATATATATATATATATATATATATATATATATATATATATATATATATATATATATATATATATATATATATATATATATATATTTGGGAGAAAGAGAAACAATGGTTTATTGTCATTTCGTGAGAAACCGCTTTTCAAAGAAAGAAGTGAGCCATAATTTATCATGTTTTCAAATTCCATGCTCTGATTCTTTAAACATTTATCTGCTGAAAACTAAATGCTTTGAAAAATAACTCAGTCTCTATTTTTGATAATCATCCGGACTTATTTGTCAAAATATCAATCTCTCAATCAACAACCTATGTCATTGATTGAGGGGAGAATGATTTCAATTAAATTAAAAAGTTATTTGGCATTCAATTGTTTTCAAAAGATATTCATGCATGTTTTATCAATGGAGTTTAAAGTCTTAAAATCCGATCCTTATCAGTTAAAGCGCTTTCATAATCAAGTCACAATTCTCCTTAAAGCTTTCAAAATCAATTTAAATCTATAAGAGATCACAAATCTCAAATGATTTGATAATTGTGATCGGGGAGAATGTGTGATTTAAATTGGATTTAAATTGATAATTCGGTAAATGGTTTTATAAGGATGTACAAGCTCTCCTTCCCATGTGACAAACGATTTCAAATTTTCCATGCACATGTTGAGGGGAGCATCTATCTTAAACCTATGATTTGAAACATGATAACTTATCTCAAGGTCGCGGGTTCCTCTAGTATGTGCAAAACTCTTTTCAAATCTCGAGGCACATATTGAGGGGAGCAAAATCATGAAAACCTCATCCTTCCCCAAAATGCTTTATCTACTTGATTCGATTAAGGAAGTGATGTTGATATTTTTTGAAAATGGTAATCAAAGAAGTTAATTCTTTCTCTTGCCTCCGTGTGGAAAACTATTTCAAATACTTGATTCACATGTTGAGGGGGAGTTCTTATTCTAAAAATATCAAAAACAATTCAGGTACAAAATGCTTTGATAATATATCACAAGTATATGGATTGATTTTCAAATGGTTTTCAATTGGTTCCTATGGCAGATGAACAATACCAAAAGACCGACCAACTTTACATTATGTATGGTGATATAAGGATGATAAGGTTAGGTATGTGTTCCCATGATCCGCCAGAACGGAGGGATCTACCCAGGGACTATCCACTAGTTAGTGTAGAGTTCTTAGGTATGATGAAAAAAAAAGGAGAAAAGATAGATATGGGAAGAGTGCGGACTAAGGCGAGCGCTAGTCTTGGAATAAACCCAACAAGGTTCTTGCTATGAAGTCTCGTTAGCCTTTGAAGGGTTGAAGAATGAAAAAATTGAATGAGAAAAGGGTGAAAACAAATAGCCCTCCATATATTCAACCTTAGAAACCGGGTTCAATTCATATGCTCGATGGTAACATCGGTATTGAAGACAAGGCGTCATGGACCCAGTGGCGCCTTGCACTTCAACTTTCCAAACCACTCAAGTTCCTCTTAAAAGGACTTGTTTCATTCTCACAGGGGAACCGACATTATCTATCGACTTTCTCTTAGAGATTGTTGATATTGAAGGAGGAGACCCTCTCCCTAGTCTCCGATATAGGATCCAAATATGCACAAATTGAGTCTAGTGCCACGAGATCATCAATAAATCTCATTAGGACACTTTCAATGAAGACTCTCTGTTTCACACAATGTGGAAAGAGATTATATCTTGAGTCCTACGCATTATCCTTGTGGTATTGCGGAACATCGAGTGATGTGTTTACATATTCCTTTGTGAAGATGGAAAGCCTTACAGCCAACATCTAACAAGCTCTGGTAGGTGGCATGTGAGATCTATTATCTGAGATCAACCATGTGACAAGCGAACGAAACAATGGAGGCGATTCAATCTTTTGAATCAATCACGGTTCAGTTATGGATTGGCGGATACCTTTGAAAAACGGTCTTTGTGCTTTAAAACTCTTTTCATTAGCACGTCGACCGTGTACTAATTTTCAAATCAAAAGGTGTTTTATGATTGATAATTGATTTTCATTAAAACCTTCGTTATATTGCAAAAACAATTTCTATTGAGCAATACATGATTGTTTCTCAAATCTCTTTTCATCAATCGATGGGCGTAAATTATTTGGTTCACTCACTCCGTGTTGTCTTCTTTGAGGCGTTCGGTTTGAAACGGCTAGAGGCAACTTGCGAAACCTGTCAAGGAAATTCTTGAATTATACACGATCACGGCGAGTACTTATGCTTGATCAGAGCAGGTGGGCGTGTACCTCAATTCATCGAAAGTGATCAAAGACACTTTAGGTGCGCTTTGCTAACTATCTTATGCAAGTACACCCCGGCGTTTGCGGTGATGAGAATGGAGCGGTCAATCCATAGCAGCATGCTCACACAACACATTCATATCAAAAGATATCATGATTGGTGCATCAATGACTCTGATATTTTAACTCCATGCTTACGCTATCTGTACGCCAATATCATGAATCAACGAATGCTTCCGCTACTCGATGAGAAGATATCATGATCGGAATGTGAGCATGTCGGTCGAATCACAACATCACATAATACCAACACCACAATGGATGTATCGAGAGATTTTCTATTAGTGATGATCTCAGCGGCTCAACATTATTATCACGTGGATCGGTAAAAGACCTCCACTTGGATTAACCAAACATGCAATGAGTGGAATCAATGACTTCGAGCTTGGGCAAAGTACTACATCAAGAATGCAAGATCAATTGTTAATGTAATATCCGATTGTATTCAATGTCATTTTAGTATATGTTTGAGGTGACCTCCCTTAGGGGGAGATTGTTTGGAATTAGAAATTCGATTAAAGAGTCGGTCACCTCAAGTATATGTAATCGTTAAGCTTCGTAGTCATAGTACTTTTATGTTAAGTAGTATTTAGTTGTAACACCCGTGGAGGGCCAGACGGGTCTTTACCCTTTGTATGCACGATCCACGGCCCGTTGTGTGGCGTTTTATTGTTAGACTATAAATACTCTCTACCTTCCAAGGTAGAGAGTTGGAGCTCATAATAAAATTTTCTTTCTCTCACTAAAGTTCCCTAAACCTCTAACTTTCTCTCTCTAGAATTCCACTTATACGCCTACTTTGTGCTATGGTTTGACGTGTATGTGAAAACCAATATCCTACACCTCTTACTCAACAAGTTGTTTAGTAGGTTAACTTATCCTGTTACCATCGTGGGTGTATTTACTGCATGCACGCCATGTAGGCTAGAAATAAAAATTGTTAAGACATACGGTATATGAAAATAACAAATGAAAATATGTATGCGGAGGAGTTAGCTAGAAACCGCGTTTTATTGATACTTTGCAAGTTGTTTATGGGAATTAAATGAGACATTACACTAATGAAACAAAAGTAAATACATAAATAGTTGTGGGCACTTTCATAAAGTGTGGGCTTGTCTTGTTGGGCGTAACCCGTTCCTATAGGTAGCACCTCTTAAGGTTGCAGATGTTCCATGTCTGGCGGTTCACGACCATCCAAGCCTAAATGGCTTGCGGCCGCTTCCCGATGCTTCATAACCTCATAGGGTCCTTCCCACTTTGGTCCAAGCTTACCTTATTCTTCTGCGTGGCTCGCATCATTGGCGCTGAAACGAAGTCTCCCCGTGCGAATGAAACACTCCGCACTTTAGCGTCGTAGTATCCCTTCATCCTTGACTTTGATTTTGCTTTCATTATGGCTGCGTTACGCCTTTTCTTCTAGTAAGGTCTAAGTCGATCATCGCTCGTCATCATTGGTTGCCACATTGATTTCAAGAAGCGGATAGTAGGCATTCAATTTACTTTGGTATGGCGGCTTGTCCCGTAGACTAGAGAAAGGGAGTGTCTCCCGTCTTTGGTTTTTATGGAGGTGCGATGTGCCCACAAAACATGTGATAGTTCTTCCACCCACCTTCCTTTGTGCTTGTCCAGACGTGCCTTAATTCCTCGCCTAGGCTCCGGTTTGCGCTCTACTAAAGCCGTTGGTTTGTGGGTGTTTCAGCAGCGAAGTCTGTGTGATTTTCGCTTTCGCATCGATCTTTAAAAGGGTTGTCGCAGAATGTTTCCCGTTGTCGAGATGATTTCACGGGTAGCCCGGCGACGCACAATATTTTCGAGACAAAGCGTTTACAGTTTGCGGTGATTGTTACCAGCGCTTTTGCTTCTATCCACTTGGTGAAGTAGTCTATGGCGACTATGAGGAACTTTAATCCCTCTACTGCAAGGGGAAAGGGCTGCGATATCGATACCCCACTTATAGAATGGCCATGGTGCCAGAATTGGTGTTAGCGTCTTTGTGGTTGGTAGCGGGACGAGGTCTATGGACTTGGCAATCGTTGCATTTGCGTATTAGGTCCCGCGCTCGCGGTGCGCGGTTGGCCGATGGTACCCACGACCTCAGGCGCTACCACCACAGGCAATGGTCACGAGTGCATCGCATGAACCTTCGTGGATTTCGCAGTACATAATTTGCTAGGGGACCGACCGTGAAGCCATGGTTGCGTGAAGGCGTCGGTCTGATATGTTGTCTCGAAGTTCGAACCTCGTGGTGGTGGTGCCGTATCCCTGCGAGCTTCCTTCTGCTCTTGTGGTAACGCTCCTTTGCTTAGGAAGTCCGTTATCGGTGTCATCCATATAGGACCTTCCTCCTCTATATCGTGGAACTTCCATCTGCGAGATGGATTTGCTTTTCAATGTTTCCACGGCACTTGTTTTGACAGTGTGCAAAGCTTGTCGATGCGATCTTGCTCAATGCATCCGCCTTTTGATTTTCTTCTCTAGGAACTTGCTTGATGGTGAACCTGTCAAAGCCATTGATTAATGACTTGGTTTTATCGAGAATCTTGAATCATATGCTCCTCTTTAGCGTACTTTCGCTAACACGTGGTTGGCTACTAGCCGGAATCCACATTGCTTCAGTTCACGACACCCATTATTTTGCAATCGTAGTCCAGCGATTAGAGCTTCATATTACGCTTCATTGTTTGTCCTGTAAATTCAAAAGCGCAATCGTAAGTGAATTCCATCCCTTCGGGATTTGTGAGGATGAGGCTGCACGACCCATGACACGGGGAGGATCCATCAGTAAACAAGATCCATGGATCTTGTAGTTCCTTCGTGGTTGGTGTGGGTATATCATCAGTGTTTGGCTTTTCGATGAAGTCTGCGAATCGCATCCTTTGATTGCGATCACGCGGTGCGTAGAGATGTTGTGCTCACCTAGCAATACACTCCATTTTGCGGTCGTCTGATCGTCAGGGCTTGGAGACTATTTGCTTAATCGGTTGGTGCGTGATCACCTGCTATCTGCGCTTGGAAGTATCTGCTTGTACCCGTTTGGCCGAATACTAATGCCGGACCAATTTTTCCATTCGCTATAGTTCATCTCTGTTTTCTTGGCTTTACTTACAAAGTACACCGGGTTTGTCTTGAGTTTACGTAAGGTGATTAATCTTAAGCTGACCGCTCCATGAGTTGCAGGATAAGTACATGATCAACTCTTCCCCGGTGCGAGGTGCTACAAGTGTAGGGAGTGTTGCGGTGTTGTTTAAGTTGTTGAAGGCTTCTTACGCCTCCGTAGTCCAACGAAAATCTCCCTTTTTATACACTTCTTGAGTGTGTTGAAGAGAGTAGAGATTTTTCTCGACTTAGATAGGAACCTATTAAGACCGGCTAGCTTTCCATTGAGAGATTGGACCTCCTTCAATGCTGCGCCGCGAAGGAAGTTCGATCACGGCCTTGGTCTTTCTCGGACTCGGTTTTTATGCCGTCAGGGCTCAATTCGACATCAGAAACATGCCTTCAATAGCCAGAAGGTACATTTTTAGATTCACTTCATGTTAATCTCTCGTAGAGTTTTGAATGTTTCCTCGATATCGCGCACTAACTCATCTTCAGTATGGCTCTTTATGACCAGGTCATCAACATAGACCTCTAGGTTGTGGCCTACTGTTTCGAAAGCATTATCTACTAACCGCCGGTAGGTGGCGCTGCATTCTTCAAAAAGGGCATTTTGTGTAACAATTATACCTTGGCTTGCGTGAAAGCGTTTTTTCCTCGTCCTCCTTAGCCATCACGGATTTGGTGATATCCTTTGTATGCATCGAGGAAACACTTTAATGGATATCCGCACAAAGACTCTATTTTTCAGTCTATCTCGGTAATGGGTAGCGATCTTGTGGACATGCTGTTGAGGTCCGTGAAGTCCGCACATGGCCAGCTACCGTCGCTCTTTTGACCATTCTTTGGGTTAGAAAGCCGGTCATGGTAGTAGACTTCACGCATAATCCCGCATCCACAAGCTTGTGTACTTCGCGAGAATAAACTGCGGCGCTTCGGGGGCTTGGCGCTGCCTGGCGTATTGGTGAATATCCTTGTCGGTTTTGAAACATGTTCGTGATTGACCGTGCTACCCCGGTCATGTGTTTTGGCTCCCAGGCAAAATATCTAAGTTCCTTTATAAAAGTGCACACACCGTGCTTGCGATGTCCGAAGCTGACCTCAGATGGATATTTCATGTTCCGGTATTCAGGTGAATGCGACCTTCGATTTGGAACTTTGGTTGCGCGATGTTGCAGTATCGGTGTCGCTTGCATGTAATCGTGTTACATTCTTTATGTGTTACAGTGGCATTGTAAAGAGTAAGAATACCACCTTCCAGCAGAATTTAAGCATCGTCGCGGCTGTAGATGAATGCGAAAGGCGGGTATCCTTGATCTTACGATAATGCCGCTTGTATGGCGAGGAGATTTGATCACCATGAATTCCATCCGGCCGTCGCGGTGTTCTTCATTTCCAATACTAACTAGTAGTCGTATTTGCCCATAAGCCATATTTTTCACCCGTAAAACCATTTAGCGCCGTTGACCGGTCTTAACGGATAGCGTATTTCAGCGGCGATGCAGCTTGGCAGTGCTCATACATGATGTCCGGCGTGCTCCGCCATCGCGTACACATGAGTGGATGTCGACCCCCGCACTGATCTCAATAGTGGTGGCTCTATTACTGGTTGTCGGGTTAAGGTGGGGAAAGAGATTTTACTTCTCGGAAAACTCATGGGTGACCTTCACGTCGTGACCCATTTGCCATGATTGTATCATGTAGATGGTGTCGGCATTGTCCTTGGGTGTCTCCTTCTTGTTTCCACTCTTCGTCTATCCTTTCCTCCTTGATATTTTTGACCAAATGGTCCAATCACCTTCTTTAACCATTTTGTCAATGAGGCTGGCGGTGGACACATTCATTAGTAGTGTGGCCCTTTCGTGCATGGTAGTCGCAGATATCCATTCGGTCGCGGCATCCTCTGGATCGCGCATTTGTGGCGGTCTTGGAAAGTTCGCCCTTCACATTGCGAGTATTTCCTTAGGAGTCTTGGTGTGGGGTGTATCTATCGTTATCTCTTCCGCTTCACGGCTGATAGCTCCTATTGCGGTTACTACCTAGGTCGGTGGATTGTCTCAGGTTGTTCTTGTGACGATAGTTCGGTAGTTTCTTTTGCTATCCGCCCGTATCTCACTGGACGAAGGACGAAGGCGTTTCATGAGCTCATCAAAGGTTTCAGGAATCTTGTCGTTCAACCTCTTGATGAGTTACGGTTATTTATCCCATTCATGAAACCGGAGATCTTTAGCGCCGGGGCATGCTTTAACTTCGCATGCATTCATCCTTAAGCGTTCATGATGCGCGTAGATTCTCCTCATACGCTTTTGCTTTACCTGGCGAGTTCGACAGATTTTTAGCACTTCTTCCCATTGGTAAAGTTTAGGCGAAGCGCCTTTCTTAATTCCTCAAAGCCATTGATGCTTGCGTGGAAGCTTCTTGAACCGTTCGTGCGTTTCCCACCGTGGGTTGAACATGTGGCACCATACGGGTTGTGGCCAATTTTCAATTGTAGCGATTCAAAAATTTGAGGTGATCATCGGGTCACCTGTTCGTCATAGGTTGCGTTGGCATCGCCTTCTTTTGTTCTACGAGAAGTCAGCGATCGTCAGTGAACATCCACCTTTGGCGGCGTCACGGGAAGATATTTCTTCATCCTCATGGTCCTTATATCTACTTACGGACTTCCGGTGTCGGTTCACTATCCTCGTTGTCAGGAATTTCCGAAGGGCAATTTTCCTCGCCGGTCTTCTTGCGAAATATCGAGTTTGTGCTCGAAGGGCTTTCACTTGGGGAATATCTCCGCCCAAGTCATCTGTATTTTACGGCTACCAAGTGCGGTGTGGACCTTTGTGCGCCGTCCATCCTCTTCCTTCCTTCGGATCGCGTGAATTGGGCGTCTCATCATCCTCAACTCTCCTCCCGATTCGTTTAAACACGGGGGTCGGCCCGTCTCTACAGCTTCTCCTCGGCGGTGCGGTGGTGAGGTTTCGTATTCCAAGTCAAAGCGGAGTAGGGTTTGTAGGCTTCGGCCGGACCTTTTCTAGCTTCCTCTTTGCATGAGAAGCGTCAAGGTTTCGTAATTTTGGGATACGAAATCCCTTGGTGTAATTCCGTGCGACCCCTTCTAGAGCAAGGGTATTCGCTCTCTTCTTTGTGTCCTTGTTTTATCCGGTGCATCACGGTGCTTTTGTCGGAGTCTCTAGTACGGGTTGAAAGGGAGTAGTAAGAGCAGTCTTGGCGATGGATCCACTGCGCTAGTAGTGGTTGTGGAGGCACGGTTGTCCCGGCGGTTCCAGTAGGGTAGACCAAGTCCCCGGCACGAACCCTTGTTTTTGGTGATGCTTGGTTGTCGAGTGCGCGGAAGGCGAGCGGTGTCGCGACTTCTTACGATAGATCCGCTTTGATCGCGATTTCCATGCTTCGTCATTCTAGTCTTAGTTCTTATGAATGGTCCTACGGATGGCACTTGTTGATACAAAGTTGGGCTTCCTTGTTCGAGGGCTCAGGCTCACCATACCAATTGATTGTTACTTGAGACCCTGCGCACTAAGAGACAAAGCAGATTAGGCTTACGTGGGATTGTCTCCCGATTATCCTCCAGCGTGAGAGTAAGTGTCGGTTTAGGGTTAAAGGAGAGTTAGGGTTTGTGAATCGTACCTTTAGCGGGATGTGATTCCTTTATATATACACCACGAAATCCTTGTTGGTTAGGTGTTCCTCAACTTTGATATCCGCTAAGTCGGGTTGGGGAATGATTATCTTCTTTATTAAGAGATATCCTATATCTATTCCGTAAATAGATTTGTATTTGGGCCTTCGTGGGCCTAAACACTTATCAGGTAGCTTGATTCGTCGCGGAGAACGCTCGATGTAAGGCTTTAGTCGGGTTCGTGATCCGGATATAGACTATACGTCATCAAGTACGTTTGTGTGATAGAGGATGAAGATGTGTTGTTGGCAAGACGAGGACATTATTTGGTTTAATCTCCAAACTATTTCGAATTGGATGATAATGCAATATAAGCCAAATTGCAATAAAATAAATTATCTTTTCTAAAGCAATAATATCTATAGCTGATACATAATCAACGTATTTATATTATCTAAACTTGATTTTATCTGATCAGTATTCTTGCAAACAATCTACAAACAAAAATAAAATAAAATAACATAAAATAAAATAAATAAATAAATAAAAACTAACCTAATAACTTTTGATTACTACACACTATAATTGAATAGACACAATACTATTTAGCGAGGGGCCAGGCAGGACTATATCGGGTGTAAAGTTATTAAAACCGTAATATAAAAGCGATTCGATGAATCGGATGCATTATTAATGTTTTTTTCCAAAATTAACACTATATTAAAAACATCCATAAAGGTCATGTGCACCCGCGGGAGCCCTCTCTTTCCGTCCTTGCTATTTAGAACAAGAATGCTTTGAAACGAGAACCCAAATAACTATAAAATTATTGATATGCCATAATGCATTTGATGTACAATAATAAAAAAAATTTATTTTTCTGTGACATATATTATTTTACGAGGTTGTTTAACCACCGCCCTCAAAACACTAATTTAGATGATTAAACAAAAAAAACTTTTAAGTTTATTATTTAAAACATTAGAACTAATTAAAATTATAAACTTAATTAATATGTATTAAATGCATTTTTCAGTTTAAAAGAAAAGTTCAAAATGAATTAATACAATTCAACCGATGCCCAAAGAACACTTATTAAACGATTCTTTGTTTTACAACTCAGCTTATAGATATGCAATCTCAATATATCCTTGTGGAACTTATCTTAAGTTTGCAAAGTGATTTCATAATTTCCTTATGTTTAGCGAGGTGGTGTCTACGAGATGAAAGCAGTTCAACCCCACAAGCATGCAACTGACACTATCCTAGTTTTGGATATGATTAATTTCATATATCACCCTTTGAGATAAATTTCGTATATATCACGAAGTGTAAGTATTTAATGCATAATGTACAATATTTTTTATGCATGTTTAGGTATATATGAAATTTTCAAAAAAAAAAAAAAGAGGAAATATGAAATTGCCCCTTTTGGATAAAGGGACTTTGCAATAAAAAGAATCAAGTTCATTTAAGCGTAGGAAAATTCCCCAAACGTCACTTCCATTGCGTCGAGGTGACTATGGGGGGGCCAGTGGAAGCCGGGTAGGGCATCAGTGCGTGAACGGCGGCAACAGCTCGCCCGGCCTTCGGGTTCGAGCGTTGGTTGGATTCTGCACTCCGAAGCGGCGTTGGCCAGATTTGGAAAATATGAACGTTGGGTTGAAAACAACGGCTAGTAGCCGTCAAAATAAAAAAATTCTTCCTATTTAACAAACTTTTACATTTCAAAAAACATAATTACCTTTTAACATATCAAAAAATAAACACACACTAAATAATCTCTTCCAAAAAAATGTCTACCGATTCTTCCGATTCGTTGTTGTTCCTTCTTCGTCGACGAGATATCCACGGGTAGCTCGTTGCAAAATATCTTCAACTAAGCTCCGGTATTATGAAGACACGGCAAGCTCTACAGAACTAGCGTAAATCGTCATGGGATATAGGTCTTGTAACTTTAGAATGATTGGTTCGTTGAAACACCAAGTACAACGACGAGTACTTTAAAAATTTCGAATGGAGAAAGCATGTTTTTGCAAATAGTGGGTGACATTGAGCGAGATATACCCATATTTTCAAGAAGGCCTACGATCGCGCGATTTCAAAAGTTTCACGTGAAACAAAAATCACATCATGGTACGTTAGGCTGACTTCGCCGGCAATCGCGGATGAGTATGGCGAATATTTATGCATGTCTCAAAGAACGGGGCGTGAAAGTCTTGATAATTTTGTAAGGCCATCATTGGGTTATGCGTCGGGAGTACCTCGTGGTAGGCGACACCGCGATCTTGCTTTCGCATTTTCGAGGCCCATGAAGCGGCGCTCACTCCACGGGATGCTGGTAGCCTTGATTGTACAGCGTCAGGATGGAAAAATTGTCCTAGACATTTGAGAGGGCAATATACGAGAGGTGACTATGGTGTTCCGACTATTATGCTTGAAGTCACGGCGTCACAAGATATGTGGATTTGGCATGCTTTTTTGGTCCAGGGTCAAACAACGATATCAGCGTATTGAATCGGTCGACTTGTATCTTACATACCGAAATGGAACGGCGATGAATAGTGCATTCCACGTGAATGGACGCTTTACAAACCCGGCTACTATTTGGCGAGATGGAATCTATCCTAAGTGGTCACACTTGTTAAAGCATCTTGGTTTCAAAACGGCCGAAAGGAAAGAGATTTCTGAGAAGTTACAGAGGGCCGAGGATGTCGAGAGAGCTTTTGGTGCTCTCAAAGGAAAATGGAAAATTCTTGACGACCACTCGAGCTATGACCAAGCGAAAATTGCCGTCGAGGTTCATCGTGTTATTTTGCATAATGGTTATTAAAACGCGAGGAGGGCAATCTCACCGGTTCATATAATGGATCCGCCGGCCCGCCGGTGTTGACGACAGTGTGGTAGCGGAGTTACTAGACAATTTCTCCATGGCCGTCTTCGATATGATCTCCTGAAGCGCGTAGCACGTGAAGACTTGCAGCATCTCACGATGATTAATGGCTTTTTTTAAGTATTATGTTTTTTTTTTTAAGTATTATGTAATGTTTTTTTTTTAAGTATTATGTAATGTTTTTTTTTCAAGTATTATGGAATGTTTTTTTAATGATGAAATTGTATGTTTTATTTTAAATATTGTATGTGATTTTATGTATTTAAAAAATGGAATTGGTCTTGGGGTACCACTCACTTGTTAGGGTAGTGTTAGGGTAGTATTGGGGTAGTTTTGAGTTGGAAGGTTATTATTGGATAGAGGTGACGTGGCACCCTTAGGGTATTAGGGTTGAAAAGTTCCACTCCCTCCCCCCTAATCTTTTACGGTTATCCAATATAGGATCGTAAACTGGAATATTTGATTAAAAATTCCAATTATTTATGGGCAAATTAAGTCGAAAGTCAATTTGCAAAAGTAAAACAGCTTATCTAAACTAGTCTTACTTTTTAAAGTCCTAACTGTAAGGTATGGAAAGAGACAAGAGTCCCTAAAAATAGAAGGCCAAAGAGTGTACTAGATGACCCCTTTCTTGGAGCCCAAGTTTCCAGAATAAACCATCACCTTTGGTGAACCCAAGAGCCACGGCTCACATATTATCTCTCAAACACGTGGTCAGCTAAGTGGCTCCCACACATTCCTCGTATAGTCGTATTCACGACATCTGTTTCTCTTTCGATTCTCCACATCACCTTTATCTTTTTGTAATAATCATCTTTTAAATAAATACGTACGATTCAAAATTGTTTTAAACAGTGAGATCCTTTTTCACATATGGTTTATTCTTTCGAATATAACAAATTTTAACAATCATTACGTAGTTCTACAATTCTATATTCATGTTTCTCTAAAAGTTGTGTCATTTTACAACAACTAAAAGTGAACTTAACTAACAAAAATGCTAAAAAACATCATTAGTATGGCTTCTTTCAAAACAAAACCACGTAGCATCAATTATATATTACACAGAAGCCTTTCGTTTTCGAGATTTGTTACACATCATAGAAGAGAAGTGTATTAGATGAAATGTGAAAGGTGATTAGACAACCTAATATCGGACTAAAAATGGAAGCTGCCGATCAATTACCGCTTCGCAGTGGTAGCCTGATAGGTGGTAAATCCATACCCATTGGGACTTCATGCCTTGCATAGTTGCATCTCGCCTAAAAACATCTATACTAACGTACAATGTATTTAAGATTAAAAAACAACCACACACACAAAACTTTAATTTTTTAATCCTACACATCTTACTATAATTAGTAATTCATATAATTAAATTCTAAATTATAATAATTGAATTATATTTTATACTAATGATACATTAAATTTTACTAGTATTAAAATGGATGTTACAAACTTACCATAATACAAAAATTTATAATTGTAATTTTAAGCATAAACAATCAAGTTATACAAAGTTCAAATGAAAGATAAGTATGAATATCTATATTTGTATTGATATATTTTACGGAAATTCAAATATGCATCTACTATTTTCTAATTATCAAACGGGTAAACCGTCAAATACTAACTCTTATTGCATACTGTTTAAAAATCAAAATACGAGAAAAACTTACATATTAAATATCACCGCTGCTTTGCACGGGTACTATGATAGTCTCATCCAAAAGAAGGTACTAGAGTAGCAAGCTATGAAGACAATATCATAAATGTCTCATTTGTCCATATTTATTTAGGGTTGTTTTTATACAGAGGGCCTGAATTTTTATTTTTTTTGTCTCTCATTTTTTTCGGTACAACATAAGTTTTTTGTTAGTTTTTTTTTTCGTATTTTTGACAGTTTTAAGCGTTTGACTTATTAAACTTTATATTTTATGTTCCTCATTTTCGGGTTATAGTTTTTTGATATAAAAAAAATAAAAAAAAAATATAAAAAACCCAAAAACGTAAGAAAATCCCTTTTGTAAAAATAGAGGGGTCTCAATAACTTGTCCCATTTATTTATAACAATCTAGAATAATGTGCAAAATTTTAATTGATTATTTCATAAATGCATGCAATACGTACGTTAACAAGTGCAAAGATATATACTCCTTCTATCTCAATATAATTGTTCATATTTCAATTTTGTGATGTCTCAAAAAGATTGTTCACTTTCCAATTTTTAGTAAAAACTAGATAATATATTATGGGAATTTTCTATTTGAGTGGTTGAGATTTATAGTGGCCTCATTTTTTATAAAACATTGATTTATATACCATCTTTCAATAATTTTTGAAGAGTACATAAAAGTGTAAGATTTAACTGTTTAACAAGTGCAAATTTGAATATTTATAAAATGGTTAAATATATATTTTATACAACTTTCTTATACTCTTTACCATAAAATACTTAAAAAACTTCAATTGTCATAAACTATGAATATCGATGAAGGGGAGTATTTGCTTTTGATGCATCTTATCAATATCATTAATCGTTGCAACAAGAAACTCAAAATTCACTAACGCGTAATTTGATATACCTTAAACGTAATGTTGCAGAAGAACGTTTGTTTGTTGACTATTTTAGTAATAATCCAAAATATCTGGAGTCCTATACACGTTAATATCGAGCATGAAACTATTTTTAGGGATAGTCGAAGGTATATTTACTCATAGTTCTAGTCCTCTTCCCGAGCATTTTAATTTCTTTAAAGTCCGATCCGATTTCTGGGTCAATTGGGTTTTAGTGTTATTATGAAATGCAGTTCCAACATACTGCACATCCCTGATGCATTTGATGAATATATACAAAATGATGAAAATTGTGCACGCAATTGTCTAAATTATTTTACTATGTTCATTACTGATTTGTACATGCCTGTGTTTTTATGAAAACCATACTTTAATGATATTCAAAATTTATATGCTACACATAAGAGGGTTAATCCGTTTTCGGGAATGCTTTGAAGCGTTGATTGTATGAACTGAGAAAGAACAAACTGACCGAAAGCATGTCACGGGCAATTTGTGAGAGTTTTAAAAATATTTAGCTATAATGCTTGACGATGTGTGGATTTGGCATGCCATTTTTGGTGTAGCGGGTTCGATAAACATCTAAACGTTTTAATTTATTCTCCATTATTTAACGTCCTTAATGATGACATCGCCTATGTGACTCTGTTTGAAGTAAAAGGAGTTACATATGAAAAATGGTATTACCTAGCCGACAGGAGTTACAACAGTGAGCAACTTTTGTCAAATAATTTACGGTGATACGAGATAAGAAACATGCTGATGTACCCTCCGAACAGCTCGATGGACACTCCCGGTAATGAAGAACTTTCTATTTGAAGGCCAAGTTAGTCTCTAGAATATTCATAGGCTTCAAACCATTCGTAAGCGAAGGTTACCTACGGGAATTCGCCATTGAAGCCTAAGCCCTTGGGTATGGTTGACTAGGAGTAAGGATAGGAGAACCTCCCGACTTGGTCAAACCACGATCTCCCTCTTTCTCTGGCTTCCTGCCAAGTTTGAGAACGTGGGTCACTAAGCCCTAGCGGTTACCCACAAACATGGGGCGCCCTTGATCTCCGACATTCACGCCTGAAGTGCCCCTAACCCTATTTCTTCCACTATAAATAGGTTGGACGGGCAATGGATTATGGTAAGCTCATTTCACACTCATCTCTTTACTTACACACACTTATACAACCATAACTCATACTTACTCTCATGCCGGAGGTGGTTCAGTCCTACCTGCGCGTAATCACTTAACGCTTGTCTTCGTATTTCTTATCCTCGGGTGAAAGACAATCTTGGCTGGAACATACACCCCTCATACCTTTGATCATCATCGCCTCCTGGTAGTGCAATTTATTGTATAATCGTTAAGCCATCCGTGGGACCGCTACTATTAGTCCGTAATCACCAAGTCTTAAAACCTCAACCGATTAGCTACCTTTTCGGCATGGAACGGGAAGGGAAGATACACCTCCACCGGTTTCTCTACCACGGTCCCTCCAACACAACTAACACAGATAATCGCCCCATACTTGACCTCTCACCTTCACTACGATCTCGTTTGGAAACCACTCCATTACATCACGCCTCAACTTCGCTAACCCTATTCGAGAAATTAGCTCGCTTTCGTTGAGGCAAACTTGAAGCCTTAGAGTCTTTCTTGAGGGCTCATAAGAGGCAAGTTCAGCGACAATCGAAATGCGAAGGAACTGGAATATTCCAGTGAGGAATATGATGAAGAGATTGAGGTAGATGAGAGGCCTCGACGATTAACGAGCGTTCGACCTCTGAAATGGTTCTCCTTCCATAAGAAGGGCTAATGGAAGGATTGTTGGTTTTGAAGAAGGTCCCGGGGGAGATCTGGGAAGAAGGGAAAGAGTGCAAGGTGAAAGAAGGAGTGAGAACTCTAACGGAGGAAGCAACCCAGTAGGGAACGGAGGGGTAAACCTACCTCCTCTCCTAGCTGCCCACTTAGGAAGAGAAGGGATGGGGGCACCGATACCCCCATCATATGTCTCGAGTGTCGGAGGCCCTCCTCCATACCAGTATGAATCAGTTACCCCCTTCAGGAATGAACCCCTACCTACCTGCTCAAACCTATAACACCTACCCTCCGAATAGTTCTCTCCCCAACCAGAATACAGCAAATGCCCTATGGACACGTTCCTACACAGTCGATGGGTGGAAACCCTTCGTATCAACCTTCTACATTATACCGCATACACACAACCATTTCCTAACCCGTATAACCCTACACCTGTTTATCCACCTCCATATAACCCTTACTATGCCGAAGCCTCTGGAGCTTGCACACCTTTTGTGAAATGGATCGAAGACTACCCTCTACGGACGGTGTGAAGATGCCCACTCATAGGCACCTCTGATGGGAAAGGCGACCCGATAACTTCCTACACTTGTTGAAGGCGCTATCAAGATGCGAAGTGGGTCATGCGTGGCGTACCACATGTTCACCTACACACTCAGAGACTCCGCAAGAATATGGTGGAATGGGCGAGAAGTTGGGGAGCATTGTAAGTTTAGGCGACCTTAAGGCTAAGTTTCGATCACACTTTAGCCAACATAAGAAGTACACCAAGACCCATCTAGCCGTGCATACCATCAAGCAAAGGGACAACGTAAGTACAAGGGCCTTCGTTACAAGGTATACCGATGAAACTTTACATATTCTAGGTTTGCATGAGGATCAGAGGATCTCTGGTTTTGTACATGGCCTTCGGACTTGAATCTTGGTGGAATTCCTGTCCACCGACCTTCCTACCACCTACAAGGCACTGATGGAGAAGACTTACACTTGGATTGAGTCTAAAGAAGTAGCAGCAAACGAGGCTCCGATAGAGCAAAAGGAAGCTTCTGACAAGTTCTCCAGAGGGTCCTCCTTGGAAGGATCAAGAATAAGAAGAAGAACAGAGACCGCTTCACTCCGTACAACAAAGGCTCGAATCATGGACTCTTGGCAAACTTGGTCAAATCTCCCGGTGAGATTCGCTCACAGAAAACCAAAGTCCTTCGATCCACCACCTCGGATGTCGAGGCGAAGCAAAGAGCAGGACATGAAGTATTGCCACTTTCCACGAAGACCATGGGCACGACACAAACAACGTGCCGAGAGAGGCAGGTAGTCGAAGAGGTGCGATTCGGACAATTAGCACACTGGTTAAAGGCATCAAAAGGAAAAGACAAGTTCTCCGATACCACCGGGTGAATGGAAGGGGACAAAAGGAGGCTACCCTAGAGGCTCGATACTAATGGTGCACGAGCATGATCCAACCTTGAAACGGAAGAAGCGATGGGGAGCTGGGAAGCATAGGAGATAACCTTCCCTTCCATCATGGGCGGAACACCTTCGACCGAACCCGTGGTCATCAAGGTACGGGTCTCAAACAGGGAAGTAAATTGAGCGTACATGGATTGTGGAAGCTCTGCTGAGATCATTTATGAGCATTGTTTCCTAAAGCTCAAGTCATCCATACGCTCACGAAGGGTGGACTCAAAAACACCTCTAGTAGGGTTCTCGTGAGAACTCATTGGCCCTTGGAGAAGTACCGTTGGAAATCACCATAGCGAAGGCCCCTTATCCCTACGGGAGACACTCACACCTTCGTAATAGTCAGTCGATTCTCCTTATAATTTGTTAATAGGAGAACGACTATGCAAAAGATGGGCATTTTTGTTTCCACCATACATGTTACCATTAAGTTCCAAACCCCTTGAGTAAGGCTGTTCATTCCAATTATGGGGGATAAGGGGTGTATATGGTGTCAAGAGGATCAAGAAGAATCGGAGGAGCCTCCGATAGCAATTCTTACTGCAGATGCAGAAGAGCGAGTTGTAGTTAACCCTAGCTACCCTGAACAAACGGTGGTGATAGGAAAGCAACTCCGAAATTTCAAGGCTCCGCAGGCTATTCTTGGACTAACCTTGATATTTTTGCTTGGAAATATTCTGACATGATAGGGGTCCCCAGAACGTTGCTGATAGGCGGACTGCCCCTTCCGGCCGCGAGCATAAACTCAATGAGTACAAACATATTGAGCCAATAAAACGAAAAAACGAGCCTAGCCCACGAAAGAAATCTTTGCAGCTTGCAAAGAAGTTGATGAACTGACACAGCGGGCATTCTAAGGGAAGTTAAATACCAAACTGGGTGGCCAACCCAGTAATGGTTAAAAAGCGGCGGAGGCGCGTAATGCGTTGACTTCACTGACATCAACAAAGCATGCCCAAAGGATTGCTACCCCTACCAGAAATTGACTGAAAAGTAGAATCCTTGGCAGGCTTCCGGCTAAAATGCTTCCTAGATGCCTATAAAGGGTATCATCAGATCCAGATGGCAAATGAGGACGAGGAAAAGCGACCTTACACAAGCAAAGGTTTCTCTTTATTCTGAGAAAGATGCCCTTTTGAAGAAGAGCGTAGGGGCAACATACCAACGTCTCGTGGACAAAGCCTTCAATAAACAGAGATAGCGTCTCGGCGTACGTTGACGACATGGTTATTAAAAGCAAGACGGAGGAAGACCCACTCCTCGATGTGCAAGAAACCTTCGACCAGCTTCGGGCGATTAACATGAAGTGAACCCTAAAAAATGCTCCTTCGGTGTCGAAGAGGGGTAGTTTCTAGGGCATTTGATCACTAAGCAGGGGATAAAGGCTAACCCCTCCAAGGTCAAGGCAATTACGGATCTCCAAGCTCCTAAATGTTTAAAAGATGTGCAAAGTTTGAATGGGAAGCTAGCCGCTTTAAGTTGATTTTTGTCAAAGGGGGCTAACAGATCCCTATGGTTCTTCAAAACACTCAAAGGATGCGTTGATAAGAAGACTTTTCAGTGGAGTCAGGATGCAGAAGCTGCTTTTCAGAAGATGAAGGAATTCATCAAAATCCTTCCATCACTTACAGCCCCAATCAAAGGCGAGGTGTTGTTCATGTACTTAGCCTCCACAATGGAGTATTAGCGCAGAGTCCTTATGGCGAGAAGAGATAAGCGATAAATCCCCATTTACTTTGTCGTGAGGGTCTTACGGTGAGATCAACTATCCAACATTGGAGAAGTTAATACTAGCTCTAATCTTGCAGCAAAGGCTCGGCGATACTTTCAGGCCCATCCGATCACGGTCTTAACCGACAAGCCGCTCAAAGCAGATCTTGTCAAAGCACGAAAAGAGTCCGGAAGGGTGGCTAAATGGGCTATCGAACTTGGGGAGCATGAAATAGAGTTCAAGGGTTGAAACTCTATTAAAGGGCAAATTCTCGCAGACTTTTTGGCAGAGACGCCTTCCGAGCCAGTCACAGAAAGGGAAGAGCCCAAAGCTAAACTCACTGAAGTACAGGATGACTGGAAACTTTATACAGACGGAGCATCCAGCTCCGATGGTTCTGAGCGGTCTATCTTTGAGTCACTACGGCGGGAAGGAGCATACATATGCTCTTCGTTTGAGTTTGAAGCCACAAATAATGAAGCGTCTGAAGCCCCATTAGCAGGCCTCCGATTAGCTAAATATATGGAGGTCAAAGCTCTTGCCATTTTCGTAGATTCTCAATTGGTAGCTAACAAGTTCTGAGCTCTTATGAAGCAAGGCGGCAGTCATCAAACAATACTTGGAAAAAACAAAGGAGATGCTAGAGAGCTTCGATTCCTACACCATCCAACATGTCCGTAGGAATCAGAACAAGAAGGCGGATGCTTGAGCAAGCTAGCCTCTATGGCCTTCGCTCATCTCACTAAAAGAAGTACTTGTCGAGTCCTACCGAAAAGTCCATCATTCGCAAGGAAGTTACGAACGTGGTTCATGAAAAAGGAGAGACATGGATGACTCCCATCGAAAGTATTTGATAAGTGGTCTTCTCACTGAAGATCCCAAATAGCAAGGAAAATACGGGTTAATTCTCCACAAGTACCGGCTAATGGGGAAACCCTATATAGAAGGTCATTTCTATCACCTTGGCTAAGATGTGTGGGATGCAAACAGGCTACGAGCATTATCGCTGAAGTCCACGAAGGATCTTGCAGCCTCCATGAGGCCCCGCTCGGTTGTCTCGAAGATAATGAAGTTGGGCTATTCGGCCTTCGATGCACAGGGGATGCGCGTCATTCTCAAATGTGAAGCTTGTCAGATACACTCAAACATTCCAAAGATGCCGAAGCAGGACATGACAAGTGTGACATCTGCATGGCCCTTCTCCCAGTGGGGAATTGACATCATAGGACCTATGCCTATAGCTCCTGGAGGAGTCAAAGTCTTGCTGGTGGCAATCGATTACTTCACTAAGAGGGTAGAGGCTAAACCTTTAGCCTTCGTTACGGGAAGACAGATTGAGAAGTTTATGTGGGAGCACATTGTGTGCAGATTCGGAGTGCCCCACATCATCATATCCGACAATGGAAAGCAGTTTGTTGAAGGAGTCTTCTACGACTTCTGTCAAGGGCTCAACATAAAGCAGTCTTGGACATCCGTCTACCATCCACAAGGTAACGGACAGGTGGAGGTCACAAACAGAGACATCGTCAAAGGGAAGGATTGAGAAAAGGTGGGACGAACTCACCATGGATGGGTGGATGAACTCCCTCAAGTACTATGGGCTCATCGGACACACCCTAAGTCAAGCAATGGTGAAACCCCCTTCAGCCTAACATACGGAACATAAGCGGTCATCCCTTCGGAACTAAGTGTACACACGGAGCGTATGGAAACGTATGATGCCTCCCAAAATAATGAAAGGATCAGGGAGAACCTTGATCTACTAGAAGAAAGAAGAGAGATAGCCTCCATCCGAGAAGCCATGCACAAGCATAAGATCGAAGGCTATTATAACAAAAAGGTCAGGCCTTCCACCTTTAAACCTGGGGAATATGTGCTACGCCTCAACAGTGCAAGCAAAGCAGAATACCAGGGAAAGCTGGGACCTACTTGGGAAGGACCCTACATGATAGCTGAGGCCTACGGCAATGGAGCCTACAAATTGGCCACTCTTTTCGGAGAACCAATCGACAGGACATGGAATGGTACGAACCTTCGAAAGTTCTATGTTTAAGAAGTATTTTTACATTTTCAATCTTGTAATTAGAAGCTTCTCAAGGGAAAGCAAACATTATTGGTAGTTGTCTTAGTTTTCATTTCAAGAATGATGTAATCTCTCTACCAATTCAATGATAAATAAGACATTTCCCACAAATCTCTTGCTTCATTTCTTAAACACAAAGATTTGTTCAACCAAGTCGTTTATGAGTTTCAATGTTGAATCAAAAGGGCACGCGGCATAACAAACGCCTCATCACTTAAGCCTATTAAAAACATTCACATTAACTCTCCTAGTAGTTTATGGCACTTGGGAACATATAAACAAAGTCATACTACCTAAAGGATTTGAGATAGAGTGGGTCGCGACCATCTGTCAATGATCAAATTTGGTCATTATATTCTTGGTGTTGAAATTTACACATAATGAGGTTGTTTAACCTTAGGATGTAAAAGTTAAGCGTCGAAAAAATGGCGTAAGAGAAGTTCACAAGACAAAAAACAAATAATAGCTAAGTGTGTAGAGGTACTCCTCCACACTATGTCATTCAAAATAAGGGCTAGCGCCCTTGTACCTGCATAAGGAGCCTAAGCCCCATTTAACTTGTCTTTGGCCTAGGCCATACATCACAAATATTCAAATTATTTGAGGAAACAGACAAGAATCATAAAGTAACATAAAATTGTCTTAGAAAGGGTACATGCCACCCTTGAAACCAAATCACTGCCAACATGGCAGCCTTCACTCTTGCTTCTGGGGAGATGGAGTTGGAGATGGTTGAGCTGAGGCAGGCTTGGTGGAAACTGTTTTTTGGTAGGAGTCGCAGGCTTGATCTTGCGGGGCTACTTTGAGAGGAGGTCTTCCAGTGGTGCCATAGGGTCTTTGGTAGCTTCAGCCAGGAAGGAGTACTCTGTGGTTGCAAACGCATTTCTGCCTCACTTCATCATGACTTTCGATGTGGGACGGTAGCACTCACTTTTGGAGAGGTCTACGGGCTTACCTGTTTTAGTAGCCTCCTCCAAAGCCAAGCACTGTCCATGGAAGATAGCTTATTTGATGACCTTCCACATTTGTGCTCCCAACTCATCACTATGGTAGAGTTCCATGGCTATATATGGCACCACCTTAGACACGACCTCCGCACGGTCCTTTTGCAGCATCTTGTACCTCATCTGCAAGCCATCAACCATCTCCCTTAACTTAACTTCCACCTCTCCAAGCCTAGCACTCTCACTCTCCAAGCCGACACACTTCGCTTCAAGCACAGCATTTTGACCTGTTAGGCTGATAACCTTAGCCTCTTCCAATTTGAGCTTTCCACATTCAGCTGTCAGTTGGGCTATCTTTTCATGAAGGTTTTAGACGAGCGGATTCTTCTTGACATCCCTCTCAATCTCGTCACATTTAGCCTCCAGCTCGGCATACTATCGGTCCCTGTGTTTCTCTCTTTCAAGCATGACATCCATCTCTTGTCTCGCCTTGGTGACTGCCTTGAGTAGCTCCCTAGTTCGACCATTTAGATGGTTGTCCAACACTGCCTGCCTAGCAACACTCTTATCGTGTAGATCACAAACCCCTTCAATGGACATGTTGTCCAGCAATCCTTTCCACTTGGAAGGGGTAACATGATCCACAATACGGTGGCGGGGACAAGAGCATTAGGAAGCTCCTTCATTATCTGGAAGGCCTGCGACCATTACAAGATACAAGAGTTTAGCTACTTACCATAATTATAAATTCATGTAATTTAAAAAGGAACATTGCTTACCATGCATCTCCACAGTTTCATCCGGCAGCTCGAAGGCAGATTTCACAAACTTCTTGCCCTCAGCACTCTTCTGCCGCATTGCCCTAGATTCGGAGGCTGGTAGGGGATTTTTCCTCTTGTTGGTGGACTTGACCGCTTTGCCAGCTGTACCTTTCCTGCTCTTCAATCTATCGGATATCCCAGTGGAGCCTGTAACCTGGACATCCTCCTCTGCAGAATCATCCGAGTCTGCCACGTTCTCAACCAATTGGGAGGGACCCTCCAACGCCGCTTGTGGGGGTTCTGTGGCAACAGGCTCTGGCTGCGGCGTGTCTACATCATTGTTGTTGACGGATGTGGAAGGTGATCCAACACCGTAGGACTCTTCTTTTCTCACCGGCATGAAGCTCAAGTCTTCATCCAAATCTTGGTACATAAAGTTCCTGAATGACATTTCTGCAAAAAAGAAACAAGAAGAAATAAATATCAGAGCTACATTGGTCCTACTTAAATATAAGTAGAAAAACATACTTTGTCCATGGTACATGATAACTTGAGGCTTGTTGGGGAGACCCCTCCTCACGGGAAATCCCACCATGTACAAGATTGGCTCGGGGAACACTTGCACATCAACAGAATCTAGCCAAATGCTGATAGCATGGATCCCTTCGCACCTCATATGGAAAGGGGTCATTGTATCGTTTTGCATCAAACATGTACTCCTTACTCAACAACTCCGGATAGTTGGGGGGGATAATAGTGTTTTGCACATAGAAAAAGCTGCCCTTCCAAGCTGTTATATTGGTGTACACCCTCCCAAACAGGTTTGGCACATCCCCTTCAGGCCTTTTAGCTAAGGTTAACTAGTTACCCCCAGGATACAAGTTCAAAAAACCCCTTAACACCTTTAGAGTTGGTTCATAGCCATATGCTTTACACATTACTATGAATGTGGTCAGTTTGGCTAAACCAAATGGGTTGAACCTAGAGATATGCACCTTGTAATATTGCATTAGCTCTAAAATAAGCGGGTGTAGTGGAATCCTAAGGTTGGAATGGCTAAACGCATGAGTGTATAGTCCTACGAAACCTTTTGGAGCATCAAAGATACCTTGATTAGACTAGGGTAAAATGATTTTATACTCTGGTGGGATCGGGTAATTAGCTAGATGGTCGTGTAAGTCTTGCGCAGTTAGCGTACATTTTTGTTGCTTAATGATAAACTTGGAATCCATACTTATTTTTTAAACTACAAGCGAGAAGGGATGTTTACCTTTTGGCTTCGGAGCTGTGGGCGATCAAAGTTTACTGCGTGTAGAAAGAGACGGAGAGTAAAATGTGCTAGGGTTTCAACTACCCCCTTTAAATACTCTTTTTCACCTCTCTTAAACACCGCACACGTGTCCCAAAAAATTACTTTTATCTGAATTTAAAATGTTTTTAAGATTTAAAAGTTTTTTGGTCACCGGGTAAAGTGAAGAATTGTGATTCCTGTAGCGGGCAGCTAAAGAGGGTAGTTCGCATTAAAAGCGCTAGTTAGGCGCATAGTTATCTCCTAACCGATAAGCTTAGCAGCGAGAGGATATTTTTTTGCAGCATGAAGTCGAAAGAAATGCCTCTTCGCTCATATGCATCACTTTCGACTGGGGGGCTTGATGATGTACCCTCCGAACAGCTCAAAGGACACTCCTTCGAGGCGTGTCGAAGCCCTTCTATTCGAAGGCCCAAGTTAGGTCTCTAGAATATTCATAGGCTTCAAACCATTCGTAAGCACGAAGGTTACCTACGGGGAATTCGCCATTCGAAGCCCTAAGCCCTTCGGGGTATGGTTGACTAAGGAGTAACGGATAGGAGAACCTCCTGACTTGGTCAAACCCACGATCTCCCTCTCTTTCCTGGCTTCCCCGCCAAGTTTGAGAACGTGGGTCACTAAGCCCTAGCGGTTACCCACAAACATGGGACGCCCCCATGATCTCCGACATTCACGCATAAATGCCCCTAACCCTATTTCTTCCACTATAAATAGGTTGGACAGGCAATGTATTATGGTAAGCTCATTTCACACTCATCTCTTTACTTACACACACTTATACAACCACTAACTCATACTTACTCTCACGCCGGAGGTGGTTCGCAGGGTCCTACCCCTGCGTAATCACTTAATGTAGTGTCTTCGTATTTCTTATTCTCAGGTGAAAGACAATCTTGGCTGGAACATACACCCCTCATACCTTTGATCATCATCGAAGCCTGGTAGTGCAATTTATTGTACAATCAAAACATGAATTCTTTAAAAGGCAACAAGAAAGCGTAAGAAAGGATGTCGAACGAGCTTTTGGTATCCTCCTAGGACATTAAGGAATTATGCAACAACCGGTGAGTGCTTACACTATCAACAAGCTACGAAGAGTCATTTACACTTGCATCCTATTGATTTTGAGAGATCTAAATTTTGCGATAAGTGTTAGGAATTAGAAAATTCCATAGTAAAGTGTCGGTCACCCCAAATATTATCTAGCATAAGTTAGCTCGTAGATTTGTCATTAGTTACGTTATTTAGCAGTTTATTAGTTAGTTTGTAGCGTAGTTTAGTTTAAAGCAACACCGTGGAGGAAGGACGGGTATTTACCCACTTTGTATAATCTGATCCGGCGGGCCGATAGAGGTCGTGTATATTGTAACTATAAATACCCCTTCCATCCATGGAAGGGGTGTGGTTTCTTTGAATCTAACCTTACATTTGTTTAAGCAACTCTCTTTCAAGAACCTCCTCTCAACTCTCTTCATCTCTCTAAAATGGCTTTCTTATTTAATCATTGTCTTAGACCACCCGAATCATCAAACAACATAAATATTGGATCCTAACAATTGGTACTAGAGCCAAGGTTGTGTTGTTTTGATGATTTGCATGGTTTTTGAAGCGGTTTTGTATACGGTTTGGTTGACTCTTTGTTGCGGTTTGATCCATGGTTTATTGTGTTGTGATTTGTGTGGTTTTGAATCAAGTTAAAAAAACTGTTTTTGTTCAATTCTTATGGTCCGAATTGTCTCCTTCCTACATGCGAGTTGACTTGGTCATAACTGATGTTTATTGGTTATTGTCCAAACTGATTAATAATATAGTCCAAACTTGGTCACTTGTGTATTTATAGTCGAAACTGATGTTTATTGGTTAACTTGGTCACTGGTCATAAAGGGTTAATAATATGCTTATAACTTGGCCTTCTGTCTTGCAAGCTGTTACTTTTTCTGGGTCTATACGTGTTTCTTGGCAGCGAGTTGCCTAATTCCTACATGCGAGTTGCCACATTTTTGAATGCGAGTTGTTTCATCTGTCCAGATTCACTTAACTGGCAAGCGAGTTGTACAATGACATTTATTTATGCGAGTTACTATGGTCCATATGCGAGTTATTTAACTTGTCTAGATTCACTGTACTGGGATGCGTGTTGCACTCAACTCGCTTTTGAGCGAGTTGTTACTTATGCGGGTTGGTTATGAATGCGAGCTGCTTAAATTTTTTTTTAAATATATGCGAGTTGTGGACTCGCATTCTTTAATGCGATTTGAGTACTAATGTTTATAAAGCGAGTTGGGTCACGAGAATAAAGTCAGATGCGAGTTGTCAATGTTACAAAATGATGCGGTTTACCAACTCGCTTTGAAATAAATTTGCTACGTTTTGATAGAAAGGATGAAGAAGAAGAGTGACCACTTGACCACAAACCATATTCTATATCACAACAGTCACTATACAAACCGAAACATCATTTTCATTCTCGTTCCATTTTCATAAACAAATCTCTGACCCGAATCAAAGCTAATGGACTCACGACCTCAATTTCATACATCATAGGTTCATGTTCAAAGTCTCATATCAACAACAAATCGATCTCAGTTATTGTTCCTTATGTGAGTGGTACTTCATACTCATAGATATCATTTAATCTATTCACATAGGAACGTTACATCATAGCTCTCATATGAAAACTCGGTTCACGTACTATCCGAAACAACAATGAAAAGAATATAACAAACATGTTATTTCTTGTTCACTTGTTCGTTATCAAAGAAACATAAACAAAAGGAAGAAAATCATAACCTACCTTGTCATTTGATCATATTGATGATTCGATGGTCTTCTTACCATCCCTGTGGTTAAGTCAATTCGTTCCTTGAAGCCATCCATGTGGCCATCTCGAACCATCTCTGTGGCTAGATGTCCTTGTATATCACATAATGGGTTTGTTAAAGACTTATTGTTGTGATGGTTGTTTCGTAATATTGCAAGAGATGGAGAAGAGATTGAGAGTGATTGACAAGATCTGGGTATCTTATTTTTGGATGTGTTTTAAGGAAGCAGGGAAGATGGGGGCGTTTTTTTTATGAGAGATATTAGGGTTTGAGGAAGTTTGATTATTTAGGGTTGGTATAAGAGTTGTGTAAGTTTTTATATTACCCGATCAATTAGGGCAGGAGTAGTTTTTGGATCTGTTTTGTGATTTCATGGGCCGGATAGTAACCAGTTAAGACGCAACATGGGCTTAGGTTGATGAGACTTGGGCTGCGTGAGGACAATGGTGTTTATGATTTGGATCAGTTGGAATTTTAATGTGGCATTTGTTGGAACCGGTAAGACATGACATTGTATGAGTTTGTGACATGTGACATTAATATGACAATACTGGAACTGGTTGGAATTTTGTTAAACGAATTGATACAATGTGTTTGTACAATGAGTTTGTAGTGTAAGAATTTGATATGATGTATACATTGAGTTAGTTCTTACATGTGTTACCGGATTTGGATTTAAACATTTGAGGTTGGGACTTATTTGATTTACTTTGGTGGGAAGATTTTCAAGTTGGTCACCTAATTTGGAGTAGACTAGGTGAGATTTGCAAAGTGAAGTAACGACTAATTGCTTATAATATTTATGAGAGATTGAAATGGATCCGGATCATTGTGACCATGTGTTGGACCATATGTGTTTTTACTTGGATCATATGGTGTATGATATTGAGATTTGATAGTATGGACTTGAATTTTAAAGAATGGATTGAACCGGACTTAATGGATGTTTGATTGGATGATTATTGATGACAATGAGATTTGATGATAAGTTGTGATTATTCAAAGAGACTTGATGCAAGTTGATGATGAAAGTTGTTGTGATATTCGATTAGATACTTTGGTTAATACATTCTCACAGAAGTTATTATGTCACGGCTTGATTGATATTTGAACCTAGTTGACTATGGGGTTGTTTGTACGTATCTCTTATTTGGTTTTGAAGTAATGTTTTTCCGGGCGTGTTTACTTATTTCGTCTTCTTTCTTTCTACCCTTCCGCGGAGATGACTTGTTTGGGCATTTACAGAGTGTGATAAAGACTTGGCTAATTAGTTACGGTTGTGATTCTTTCTCGCTTAACCCACAACGTAACTATCACTTCGGTGTCTCACGCAATTGAGGATACGTCAAGACGTTTTTCACGAGAATTAGTACAAGTTTTAAGTAACAAATCTGGGGAATTTTACTTCATGATCAAGTTTGGCATATCGGGTTTACTTCTCCATGTTGTTACTGCAATAGCGGACAGAATGCGTGAATGATGTGTTTACCAAAGTGTTGATTGGATGGTTGATGATGTTGTTGATGTTGGATAATGAACCGTTGATAAACCGCTGCATGTTCCCCTAAAACAGATATTCACCGAAACCAAAGTTGTCATAACACGTTCAAACTGACATTGTTTACGGTTTTGTCATGATTTTGTAAAATCCCGCGAAAGAATCTATTTCTCGGTTTAAATCATAGACTTGTAAAATCGCGTGACAATGGAAACATCCTGGTAATTGTAAAGTGCATTTCCGGATCTATCTTACGGTTTATTCTTGGTTTTGTTAAATCCAGCGAAAGAAACTATTTCTCGGTTTAAACCTGATAACGCTACACGCGTCGTTCGGGGTCAAGGAAACTTCCTTTTCTTCGAGCAAGTTTTATAACACCCTAGGCAGTGAACCTAATCGTTGTAGTGTAGTAATTAGGGTAAGCCACGGGTATTGATATCGTTCTCTAGGGGAATAGGAATGCTAGTAATAAGTTACTACGCTAAGGTTGGGGTTGAGGAAGATTATTTTTTATCTTTTTATGTTTTTAGGAAATTGAAAGGTACGAATCTCGGGGTTTGGATTGGGGGTTGGTATTGCTACCGATTACTCTACTTATCTAATTATCTAATCTAAGGTGTATGTAGTCTATGTTTAATTAATGTGTGCTCGTATGATAGTTTAAAGATGTGTTTACTTAGGTTTTACTACTCCTTAATTATCTCCTATTGGTGGTTGAATTGTCACGTCCTTATTCCTAGTTTCGTTGTGTGTCTAAGGTTGTAGGGTATGCATTATGTTCCCTAACTCTTTGAACTTACCAAAGGGTTTCGTCTACAAAACCCACTAGGGATAATAAACTCTTACTCTAAGGCACTTTTTGGATGGTTTAGCTTACAACTACTCAAGGAGTCATATTCTAAGGTTCACAAAGATTCTATCAAGCATTAAGTACACAACGAATGACCTATCGCATTACTAGATCATTAATCAACTAAGATAAGAAACAACCAATCAATATTCAATAATTAAGTTTCATATTCACTAAGCAAACACACAAATAAATTAGCCGGACATGGAAAACATGCAAGCATACACACAAATAATCAAAGACATAATTGTATTAATGAAGTAAAACACTTATCTTGGTGTAAGATAGGTTTTGGAACCCTAAAATCTTGCACAAGACCTTGGTTCGGTTTAGGTTTTACTCCAAAGACTACACACCAATCTGAAAAATTCGGATTCTATATATAATATTACACATGCGGCGTCACTTTATGTTTTGTGGCCTTGTCATTGAGGTTTCGTCTTGGCCACGTTAAACTTGCGACGGCGTCACCTTATGATTGTGACGCCGTCCTCTTCAACTTCTGACGCCGTCTGGATTACATCTAGGCCGTCTGAGTTGCAACGGCCTACTCTTTTATAACTTGACGTTGTCACTTGAAAATAGGAGTTTTGGCTTCTGTCCCGTCACAAAGATCCTCCGACGGCATCACACTTAACACCTGACGCCGTCACCTTGTATTTTCAGCAGCTTTGAGTGTCTCGATTCTGACTTGGGCCATTTTCTTCATATAATCGCGCCTTTTCGTCCAAATAAGTGCCATTCCAGCATTTTGCCTTCAAGAGACCTAAAAAGTGAAAAGGAACGATATTAAGCAATAACGGATACAAAAGTGATCAAATAAGGGCTTAAACGACCCCTCAAAAGGTACCTTTTAAAACCTTATCAAATATCCCTACACTTGGTATTTGCTTGTCCTCAAGCAAATGTGCTTTTAGCCCATTAATTTATAAGTTAGGGGTCATGAAGCATTGGTTTAAAACAGTCCACAACACATATAAGCCCCGCAAAAGTCATAACAAGGACGGAAATTACATACTAGCACCTCACATGGGGTGTTTGGATACTCACATCTCTCGGGTGTATATGAAATATAACAAATTGGAAATGGAAGATAAACACTCATTAACCGGTCCTAGTACATAGATTACCATAGGCTTGAGAATAGATCAAACCTCCGTCGCTTTGGCGTAAGCACCTAGGAAAGACTATCAAAGAGGTCTTTAAAGGTTTGTAATGTTAGGCTTACGGTAGGGAAACAAAGGGTTTGGTGGGATAGGCTATATAGTGGTGGCAAGTCAAAAATCTCTTATGTTACAAGCATACGAAGAATGGCGTTGCTAAGCCAAGACTCGACACTCTAAACTCTAGCTAACTGAAATAAACAAACATAAAATTAAAGGATAGATGTAGGATGGTAGCCCGTATGTTTATTTATTTTATTTTTTTTACACTCTATTTTTTTTTTTCTTCTTTTTTTTTCGATTTTTTTTTTCACATACACTTTTACTCTACCATCCTCTACGGTAACATCAAAATGATAGGGATTTATAGGCACATCCCTACACTTGAGTTTTTATTATTCTAACACTAATTTGACCCGAATTGAAAAGATCAAAACACTTGGGGTACATTATTATGCAAACAAAGGGAATTTGAATTTAACATTCCCTTCCCGTCATTTCATAAACTTTAACTTTTCCCATGAATCCCAATCGTCCCAAAACTGTATACAAAGGATATGACTCGACTTAGCAACTCATGCAAGCAACCAGATAATTGAACTAAGGGTTTAAGGTGATAGCAATAATGCACTAAAAGTGAGTGCATACAAGGTAGGCTAAGGCGATTTGGGTGTATATTTGGGGGTGGGGTGTAAACAATGCTCTTCATTGATATTCCGGAAAAACCGAAACATCACGAGAATCGCGAAAAGGATAGGCTCTGAGGGGTTAACTAGGGGTATCGTGTACTAAAGATGAGTACAACGCAAAGGGTGTAGGGGAATTACTCAACCGATGTGGAATAAGTAATTATATTACGGGTATCAAACAAGGGTTATCCTAATGCCTCTTATCATTTAGTTATTCCTAACTACACAAGTGTAGTCTTACTAGCGATCTCGGAATGCATCACAAAACAAGTTCTAGAATCTAATATACTACCGGTTCACACTCTATGCATTAAAGATGAATGCTTTTAATTCCTACTAATCTAAGGGCGATCCTCACATTTTGGGTGGAATTTAGGTGGTAAAGGGTTTTTGTGCTAGTCATGCAACTTCCTATCCGTGAGACGTTTTTGTTAAAACTAATGGCCCACTCCTATATGTCATGAAAAATTAAAAATTTGGTGCCAAAATTACCCTAACCGACATTTTCTCATGGTTTATTACACAAATACAATTGGACAAAGCAAATAATCAAGGATAAGCATAGTTTCAAAGTTCCCGTTTTATTTTCCCTCCCTACACTTAAACTGAACATTATCCCCAATGTTCCCCGAAAGTATCAAACTTATGATAATGGAAGGTAATCAAAAACGAAAGAAACTAGTACTCCCTGATTAGCTCGGTAGGATCCGTGTGAAGTAGTGGTTAAATTCTTTCCAAGAAGAATTTATGCGTGAAAAGCTCCTTCAATCTTATGTAACTTCTTCTTGATAAATTAAACCTGCACACTTGAAGAAACAAACGAAACCTTCACGTAAAATCGGCAGTAATAATATATATAAGACTCGATTTAAACTAGGATATAATGCTTGTGGAATGGATGTTTACAGAATTTTCGGAAAATTAAGACACTGGAAAATTCCAAATTTTTTAAGTAGCTCGAGAAACGAGAAAAAAAGTAATCTGTTGTTTTACTCCTTCTGGCCGTCGGTTGCGATCTGACGCCGTCAGTTATCTGACAAAACGGTCTGCGATTTCTGGAAAAAATTCTGGAAAACTTACATCTTTAGAATCTGGAAAAAATTTCTGCAAAACATCCATTATGACTCGATACAAGCATTTGACTCGAACAAACACACAAATATATCTTTTAATGAATTGTTATTCTCATGTTTACGTTCCCTTGAAAATGTGTGTAATCCTCCCTACACTTATCCCTTATGTAAAATACCTTTATATGTAATTAAGACGAGGTTAAAAACAAAATAAAGCATTTTTACAAATTTAAACATGGGGATAAATAATTAATAAAAGATATATGACACTAACAAGCAAACAATTAAGCATGGGTTGCCTCCCACGAAGCGCTTTTCTTTATTTAAGAGTCTTGTAGCTAGACTCGTAGTCGTGCTCCTACGTTACTTCATTACCGTCATCTCCTTCCAAAACAATGTCTTCATCGTTCACCATGTCATTATTATCTAACTGATAATGTTTCACACGTTGTCCATTTACGGTAAATTCCCCCCCCCCATCGTGGTCTAGTAGTACTACTGCTCCATTGCTCATCTATTTTTTTCAAAAGGTCCATACCATCTCGATTTGAGTTTTCCGAAATAACCGAGTCTTGAATTATACAAGAGCACCTTATCTCCTTCAAAAACTCTTTAGGATTCTTTATTATTTTGATCATGACATTTCTTTGCCCTTTCTTTGTATGTGATCGACGATTCATATGCTTCCATCCTTAGTTCATCCAATTCTTGAAGCTGTAAGAATCTATTTGACCCGCAGAATAATCCATACTACAAACCTTAAGTGCCCAATATGCTTTTTGCTCAAGTTCAATAGGAAGGTGGCACGCCTTCCCGTATATTAAGCGAAAGGGGGTTGTTCCGATAGGTGTTTTGTAAGCAGTTCTAAATGCCCAGAGTGCCTCATCTAGTTTGAATGCCCAATCTTTTCTATTCTGGTGGACCGTTTTTTCAAGTATCCGTTTCAATGCCCTATTCGTGTTTTCTACTTGTCCATTCGTCTGAGGATGATATACGGTAGAGAATCTATGTGGAACACCGTACTTCTTCATTACCTTCTCCATTTGAGCATTTCAAAAGTGGGTTCCTCTATCGCTGATCAATGCCTTGGGGATTCCGAATCGTGCGAAGAGTTTTTTTAGAAAATGGATAACTACCCTCGCATCATTTGTTCTAAGAGCTTGAGCCTCCACCCATTTTGATACATAATCAATAGCTACGAGTATGTATTCATTTCCCCCGGATGATGGAAAGGGTCCCATGAAGTCTATGCCCCAAACATCGAATATTTCACAGACTTGGATATAATTCTGAGGTGATTCATCCCTTCACGAGATGTTTCCCGGTCGTTGGCATGCATCACACGTTGAACTAACCTCTTAACGTCTCGAAAAGCAGTAGGCAGAGAACCCGCATCGAAAACCTTCGTGCCGTGACATTTACACCGTGATGTCCTCCGGATGGTCCCGCATGGCATTCCTCAGGAACTCGATCAATCTCCCTTCCGGCCACGCAACATCGAATAATTTGATCGGGGCATATGCGGAATAGGAAGGGCTCATCCGAGAAGTAATGTTTTAGCGTAGTGAAGAATTTCCTCTTATCTTGCTTGGTCATGTAGTTTGGCAAAACTCTACTAGACAGATAATTAGCATAGTCTGCATACCACGGTTCAGTCTCCTTAATTGCCATTAGCCGTTCCTCGGGAAAAGAGTCGCGAATCTCGGTATGGTTGAGTTCCTCAAGATCAGGGTTTTCCAAACGTGACAGATGATCGGCAGCAAGATTTTCAGCGCCTTTTTTATATCGTATTTCAATGTCGAACTCTTGAAGTAATAGAATCCACCTAATTAGTCGGGGTTTAGCATCTTGCTTGGAGAACAAATAAAGCGCAGGCGAGTGATCGATGAAGACGCAGTCTTAGAAAGAACGAGATACTGTCTGAACTTGCCGAAAGCAAAAAGCACAGCTAAAAGCTCTTTCTCGGTAGTTGTGTAATTTTCTTGTGCCACATTCATGGTTTTGCTAGCATAGTAGATTGGTTGGAAATGCTTTTCTTTCCTTTGGCCAAGTCACGGCGCTCTACAATAATCACTTTCGCATCGCACATGATTTCGAATGGTTGAGACCAATGGGGGTGACCATTATAGGTGCCTGAGTAAGATCCTTCTTTAATCGGTTGAATGCTTCCTTGCATTCTCCGAGAAAAAGTCAAAAGGGGCATCCTTAACAAGAAGCGTGTCATTGGCGGGCAATTTTCGAGAAGTCTTTAATAAACCTTCGATAAAAGCCCGCATGACCTAGAAAGCTGCGAATGGCTTTGACGGTGGTAGGATAGGGGAGTTTGGAAATTGCTTCGATCTTTGCTCTATCGACCTCAATTCCATTTCCAGAAACTTTATGTCCTAGGACAATTCCTTCTTTCACCATGAAATGACATTTTTCCCAATTTAGAACCAAATTAGTTTCTTCGCACCGTTTCAACATCTTACTAAGGTTGGAAAGACAAAGGTCGAAGGAATTTCCAAATACCGAGAAGTCATCCATGAAAACTTCCATCTTTGTCTTCAATTAATTCATGGAATATGGCCATCATACATCGTTGAAAGGTGGCAGGTGCGTTACATAACCCGAAGGGCATTCGCTTGTAGGCAAACGTCCCGTATGGTCATGTAAATGTAGTCTTTTCACGATCTTCGGGGCAATGGGAATTTGAAAATATCCTGAAAAGCCGTCAAGGAAACAGTAGTATTCATGCCCGGCTAATCTTTCGAGCATTTGGTCAATGAATGGCAGAGGAAAATGATCTTTTCGGGTGGCATCATTCAACTTTCTGTAGTCAATACAGATACGCCAACCAGTAACCGTTCTTTGCGGCACCAACTCACCCTTTTCATTCTTCACAACCGTCATTCCTCCCTTTTTTGGAACCACTTGGACTGGGCTGACCCATGGGCTATCTGATATGGGGTAGATGAGACCTGCGTCAAGAAGCTTGATGACCTCCTTTTTCACTACCTCCTTGATATTAGGGTTAACCCGTCTTTGCGGTTGAACGGTTGGTTTGTAATCTTCTTCCATGAGGATTTTGTGAGTACAGAATGTAGAATCAATTCCCTTAATGTCGGCAACACTCCACGCGATCACTCCTTTGTACTCTTTTAAAATTTCCAAGAGCTTCTCTTTCTGGCTAGTGGTTAGCGAAGAGCTTATGATGACAGGGAATTGGTCCTTTCCTTGAAGGAAGGCGTATTCCAAGTGACTCGGGAGATCTTTTAGTTCTAAGGTAGGGGGTTCTTTGATTGATGGTTTTAGCTTGTTTTCTGGATTTTGAAGCTCAAAAGGTTCAAATTCTTCCCTATGTGGATAAAAGGAAACAGCTCCAACCATCTCAATTTCTTCGTCGTTGTATATTATATTGTTATCATTATTCATGAATTCGTTTAATAGATACTCGTCAATGCAGCCATCTATATCATCAACAAATTCATCAACTTCCTCAACAAAATATGCGGGTGATCGCGAGAAGGAGGAATGGCTCATAGAATCCTTGATGTCGAAGGTTAAGCTCTCGGACCCCACTCGTAAAGTGAGTTTACCATCATGAACATCAATGATGGCACGAGCTGTAGCTAAGAAGGGTCTTCCAAGGATTATTGGGACTGAGTTATCTTCCTCCATTTCCAAAATCACGAAATCAACTGGAAACTTGAATTCTCCTACCCTTACAAGAACATTCTCGCAAACTCCAATGGGGTATTTGATTGATCGATCAACTAATTGGATACTCATCCGTTGGTTTCAACGAATAGCCGAGTTTAAGCGGGAATATGGCGTCAGGTTAATGCTTGCCCCAAGATCCGCCAAAGCGTTTTTCATAGAAAGTGCCCCTATAGAGCAAGGAATGGTGAAACTGCCAGGATCTTCTTTCTTCTTGGGCAGGCTTTTCTGGATGATAGCTGAACATTCTTCTCCTAATGATATCAACCCTTCAAGTTTCTTCCGATTAGATATCAACCTCTTGAAGTATTTGCTATGTTTAGGGATGTGATAGAATACATCGAGGAGTGGTATGTTGACGGATTTTTGTTTCAAATAAGACAATATTCTTTCATTGTCTTCTTCAGCCTTTTGATTCTTTAGACAAGAGGGATAGGGAATCCTTGCGAGAGTTGGTCGTTGGGCCGGTGCTGGTGTTTGTGTAGGTGGACTGTGAGGGGTTGAAAGAGGTTCAGGAATTGCCGCATTTCCTAACACAGGTTCCATTGTGGTGGGGTTTCGGTCAGGATGCGGGGGATCCTTGGTTGTAGTTCCTGATCGAGTAGTGATGGCGCAAGTTGGATCTTGAAGGACTAGGCTAGATCCGCTTATTCTTTCGTGGAGATTGGCGAATTGACTTTCTAATTCCACTTGTTGCTCTTGGATGAACTCCTCAAGACCTTTTAAGAGTGTGGTCCCTTCCATAGTAAACTGCCCGAGTTCTTCTTCAAAGGCATCACGGATGGTGTATTCAGATCCTTCCCTTCCTTCAGTTTTCCATTTCAGATTGCCCCAGGGATCACATTCATCGTTTTGATAGAACGTGAGGAGTGAAGGGTCCTCATAAATATCATGACTGGAAAGGAAGACGCTCTCTTGGCGTGTGTCATCACACTCATCACTCTCGTGTGGCCCTCCACAAATGTCGCATATGAGGTATGGGTTAATTAGCCTTTTTGGTTCTGGCGATTTTGTGAAGTATGCAAGCTTCATCTGTGCTTTCTTAATCCGATCATCGAAGGATAACTCTCCATTCGAGAAAGTAAAGATACTTAGCGCATTTACTGGCTCATTCCAATTGCTGTCTTGGTATTGAATGTATTCCTCAATGCGGTTCCACCCTTCTTCTGTAGTGAGGTTCGCAATTCTTCGGCATTGAGAAATCAATTCCAATTTTTATCCTTTCGGGAGACATTGTCGTAAAAGATTTGAACAAGCAACCAAAGGTTGATACCATGGTGTGGGGCTTGTTTAATGAGATCTTTGTAGCGACTCCGAGTTGGTGATAGATTCTCCATCTGCGATGGAAGTGTAGGATTTTGCTCCTAATTGATGCAGTTCTTCCAGGGGGAAAGAACTTCTTGATGAACTTGGTTGTGAGTTGTGAAAATAGACCTTGGAGGGAGCTTATCGAGCCACTCCTTGGCTTGCCCTTGAAGAGAAAATGGGATAAACCGGAGTCTAGATGTCTCCTTGGATGCCTCGTCGGCATAGATAGCATCAACAATTTTTAAAAGCTGTTTGATGTGGTGGATTGGGTTTTATTTGTGGGATCCATGGAATTGACATGAATTTTGGATCACCAAATGTCGAGGCATGCGATTACCTCATTGACTTGCTCTGAGGGATAGACAATGGCACTGGTGAATCCAGATGCAGAGGGGGAAGAATATTCCCCGAGAGATTTTGCTTCAGGAGGATTAATGGGTCCATTGACCGAAGTGGTAGGAATTTCCTCGCCATTTTGGCTCAGATTGTCAATGATGACGGTTTCAGGGGATTGTGGGGAATGAGGGGACTCTTCATCAGATGTGACTTCATCAAAGTTGATGGAAGTGCCATGAAATTCCGAATCATGAAGAGCTTTTCTTCGCCTATTGAGCTCTCTTTCGAGTTCTGCAAAAGGTTCAAGAAGAGTTTTGGTGGAACTGCGGGTTCTAAGCTGTCTAAGGGGGTTGGTAGGGGGAATTGGTGGTTGGTTATCACCTTCCATGATGAAAAGTGATGAGGCAACGAACAAAGGTCACGAAGAAGGGGGATAGACTAAGAGAAAGCTAAAAATGAGAAAAAATTTACTTGATAGGAATCAAGCAAATAAACCTAAACGAGGTGGACTACTAACTAGCTATTCTATTCCCAGCGGCGCCAAAAACTTGATAACGCTACACGCGTCGTTCAGGGTCAAGGAAACTTCCTTTTCTTCGAGCAAGTTTTATAACACCCTAGGCAGTGAACCTAATCGTTGTAGTGTAGTAATTAGGGTAAGCCACGGGCATTGATATCGTTCTCTAGGGGAATAGGAATGCTAGTAATAAGTTACTACGCTAAGGTTGGGGTTGAGGAAGATTATTTTTTATCTTTTTATGTTTTTTTAGGAAATTGAAAGGTACGAATCTCGGGGTTTGAATTTGGGGGGTTGGTATTGCTACCGATTACTCTACTTATCTAGTTATCTAATCTAAGGTGTATGTAGTCTATGTCTAATTAATGTGTGCTCGTATGATAGTTTAAAGATGTGTTTACTTAGGTTTTACTACTCCTTAATTATCTCCTATTGGTGGTTGAATTGTCACGTCCTTATTCCTAGTTGCGTTGTGTGTCTAAGGTTGTAGGGTATGCGTATGTTCCCTAACTCTTTGAACTTACCAAAGGGTCTCGTCTACAAAACCCACTAGGGATAATAAACTCTTACTCTAAGGCACTCTTTGGATGGTTTAGCTTACAACTACTCAAGGAGTCATATTCTAAGGTTCACAAAGATTTAATCAAGCATTAAGTACACAACGAATGACCTATCGCATTACTAGATCATTAATCAACTAAGATAAGAAACAACCAATCAATATTCAATAATTAAGTTTCATATTCCCTAAGCAAACACACAAGTAAATTAGCCGGACATGGAAAACATGCAAGCATACACACAAATAATCAATGACATAATTGTATTAATGAAGTAAAACACTTATCTTGGTGTAAGATAAGGTTTGGAACCCTAAAATACTGCACAAGACAGCCTTGGTTCAGTTTAGGTTTTTACTCCAAAAGACTACACACCAATACTGAAAAATTCGGATTCTATATATAATATTACACATGCGACGGCGTCACTTTATGTTTTGTGACGCCGTCATTAGGGTTTCGTCTTGGCCACGTTAAACTTGCGACGGCGTCACCTTATGATTGTGACGCCGTCCTTTCAACTTCGGCGCCGTCGGATTACATCTAGGCCGTCGAGTTGACGGACCTACTCTTTTATAACTTGGACGTCGTCACGAAAATAGGAGTTTTGGCTTATGTCCCGTCACAAAGATCCTCCGACGGCGTCACACTTAACACCTGACGCCGTCACCTTGTATTTTCAGCAACTTTGAGTGTCTCGATTTCGACTTTGGCCATTTTCTTCCATATAATCACGCCTTTTCGTCCAAATAAGTGCCATTCCAGCATTTTGCCTTCAAGAGACCTAAAAAGTGAAAAGGAATGATATTAAGCAATAACGGATACAAAAGTGATCAAATAAGGGCTTAAACGACCCCTCAAAAAGGTACCTTTTAAAACCTTATCAAAACCATAGAGTTGTAAAATCCCGTAATGATGGAACCATCTTGGAGAAGAGAAAGTGTAATTATGGATCTTACTTTATTCTGGTGCTACGGTTTACGCCTTGAAGAAGGGATAAAAGGGTGTATTTCATGAATTGGATGTGTGTTTGGATATTCGTCATGGTAGTTTGGTTATTACATGGTTTTACGGGGTTTTGTGCTTTTAACCATGGTCGGGATGAAACCATTATCATAGTTCACTTAAAACGTCAAAGGAGGCTAGATTTGAGCTTTTAATCAGAAGATGTGACAACGGCGTTAATTCACTATTATTTATTTGAGGTTGAAGTGAAATATCACGGGCGAGTGTACTTAGTATATGAAGGTATCGGGGATGGTTGGATGAAGATTCTTCAAGATCCTTGTTTGAGCTTATTATCAAAAACGAAGACTTGGAAATCTAGTTATTGTTGGGTGACTTTTACTTTTTCTTTTACCACTTGGGGGAAATGGGCTCTTATCACCACAAAATAACTATCACTTTAAGGAGTTACGTTGTAGTGCTCAGTGTCACATTAAATTGTGGATTTTCAAGAGGTGATGTACGTCTATTACTTGATGGTTGGTTGGATAAAGAGTATAGAGTACTTAGAGATTCAATGGAGGCTGAAGTCTCGGCACCGCTCTTTGTTACAAAAGTGCAAGTTTAAGTCACGAGTTTGGGTTAGTTTACTTCTGGGTCAAATTCATCATATTGGGTTTTCTCCATCAGCTGTCACAACAAAGAGCCTACTGAATGATAATGGTTTGATTACAAGTTTGCCAAGAGAGATTGAAAAGAGAGAGATTATGACGTTTGAACACAACAGTTCAAGCCTCGTACTATAAAGAAAAGAAAAGTAATGCGTTTGGCGCTTTATCTTCAAAAAGAAGAAATCTTCTTATGGACGTATGAACACAACAGTTCATGCCTCGTTCTCTAAAGAAAAGAAATGTGTACGTTTCAGTGCGCATTATCTTTGAAAAGAAGAAATCTTCTTATGACGTATGAACACAACAGTTCATGCCTCGTACTCAAAGAAAGAAAAAGTTATGCGTTTGATGTAGCTTTATCTTAGAGAAATCTTCTTATTTATGACCATTCTCATCAACATGCTTCATACTTTTTCCACGCGCTTTCAGTCATCAAGTGAACCGGGCTTCTGTTGATTGTTTTCTGATTCCACTTTCTCAACTATAATGACGATGGCGACATCCTGTGCTAATTTTGTGGGGGAGAAGTGTGAATTGACTACATTTGGATGATTTTCACTTGTGTAATCAAGAATGGCATCTCCGTATGCAATTCTTGAGGGGGAGAAGAAGTATGATAATTCTGCATGGTTGATTGAAATCTAAGAATATATGGTCTTACGGCTCCTAACTCATGTAAGAACCGAGCTTCTTCTTATCGGGTCATCGTTACATGGAGTTTCTTCTAAGAGCCGTTAGTTGACATCTTCACAAGCTGATATGAGTTTATTTACAAAGTGCTTCTGGTTAATGCTTCACGTACACATCAACATGATGATTCCGAACAATCTCTCTGTTCTTGTTTGATGTGATTGGTATTTTGGTGTTACCATCTTATGTGTTCGTTGCGTCCTGATTGCTGATTTCCTTGATGAACATCTTTCTGTTCTTGTTTGATTGGGAGGGATGTTAGTTAAGGGGATTTTCAAGATGTAAGTTGATTGGGATACTCTTTGGTGATGTTCTTGTTTTTGGTGAGTTGAAGATGTTAACTATCTATTCCCCAACTGGACAATCTTGAAGAAGGTCGAGTCTACAGCCTGTTCTACATTTTTCTGCTACATGTTTGAAGACTAAAGACGAGTTGCATTTGATTATCCAAAGACTTCTTCATATTCCGGGCATTGTCAGTTTAGGGGAGAGCACTAATTGGGGGAGGGTGAAGTGTTGAATTTAATCCCCAATTAGACTTGCTCACATTCTTCAAAGATGTTGATTCTCACAAAGACCTCAAGCGTTCTTCTCAACAGAATTCTAGTATTTGGGCTTTCGAAGAGTTGTTGATTCTGAAGTATCAAAACCAGCAAGGGGGAAGGAGACAAGCATCTAAACGCGAGTAAAACTTGATGAACTTAATACTTCTAAGTAATTGAAGATATCCTAGGAAGACAAATGTTGTTACCGCAGAGAAACTCAAGGTTTGACTCATGGCGAGTAAACTTGATGAACTTAATTCTTCTAAGTGATTGAAGATATCCTGAGAAGACATTTGTCATGACCGCAGAGAAACTCAAGGTTTACTCATCAAGGCGTTTAGTTTTCTTATTCCAACTACGTGGGGGAAGAGATGTAAGAGTTAGTTTCTGATGATAAAAAGAGGTACACAAGTGTGTGATGATTTTGATGTTATCACAATCATCGGGGGAGAGAGATTGTGTACATTGGGGATGCTCAATTGTTTTACTTGAGGGCTTAATCAGTGATTCAGAGATATAATCACTTATTTCGGAGTGGACATCCGCAGAGATTATCATCGCAGAGATAATCGTGATTCGCCCGCTTCTTCAATGTTATCGGTTATTCTCTTTGGGCATTCAGTACTTCGGGTTCTTGAGCTTCATACACTTTCTTCTTGGGGAGAGAAAAGTATACATCTGGGTTATTCTTTGGCTATTGGACTTAATCTGCTACTTCGATGGTATAATTTTCTTTGTCTTCGGGTATGTGTATTCGGGTTCGTGAGCTCTAGTCTAAGGAGATCGACGCATCAATTCAACTACGTTGGGGAAGTGGTCTCTTGACACCTTTTGGAATGGATTGCTTCAGACGTCAGGAGAAAAGAAATTTGAGAAGATTGTTTTATGTGTGGGATGATACGGTGTTGTTCTTCTTGTTGATGATATAACCTCGAACTAAGAATCACGGTGATTATTCTTGAAAGGAGCAGCAGGATTTATGATAATGGTGTGCTTCTCTGTGCACCTGGCTAAGGAAATCTTGAAATAGAGCTTGAATGCTTTCAGCTAAAGGATTTTCGGTTTGGGGAAGCGCCAAAGTCTCACTTTCAGATGGTTCAATTTCTTTCTTCGATTCAAGAGCCCTGGAAGCTTTGGTGGTGAATGTTTAAGAGTTGATGACTTCTATCTTCTACGACGTGCTGCTCGATATCCTTATCTCGGTACTCATATCATCATCTTCTTTAAATATATCATCTAATCTATCCTTGTAAATATTTTACAAAAACAAAATAGAAAAATATAAAATCAACAAAAACCTATAAAAATCAGAAAATTTCAAAAATACCAAAAATATGTTTTCTCATGACATGTCTTCTGGTATCGATAACATCTACGATCTTAGAAATGTCATTCAATAATGGCACGGGACCATAGATGAAGTTCGAGCAGGAGGTGTAAATATTCTTTTTCATAACATGTCCAAAAAAAATGGCTTACAGTTTATTTCCGGTATCAGAACTTAGTGCTTAAACCATGGCTTGCTATTATTTCCGATAGCAACCCGCTTTTTCAAATAAGGAAAGTGCCGCACTAAACATATTTTCAAAATATTTAGTGCACTTATCCTAAAACAATTTGAGGAAAGTATGTCGAATGATCTTGTTCCTACACAAATGTTTTCCGTCTAAAATTCTTCAGAAAAATATTTGTTGTTTTCAAAAATGGTGGTAAATGAGTTGCTTTAAAACAATCAGTTGAGTTCTTGTAAAATTGAAAACTCAATCAATGACTTATCAGCTTTTAAACTTTTCATAAAATGAGTCATGGATTGAGGGGGATAATGTTTTCAAATCTACATCATCTAACGGGCTTTCTTAATTATCCTAATATGCTTAATTAAAAATGATGTTAACCTATGTTGAAGGACTAGGTGCCTAGGATATGATTGCTAGGATTAGATGATTAGAGTTTGATGAACACATTATTCCCATACATCTATATGATCTGATTGATATGTTGCATTGACTTTTATTAGTCGATTGTTGTTTGGGTGATGTCGACCACCATATATTTGTATGTGTGTTCACTAACGCATGCAGGTATATTGGTATAAAAGAATGTTCCCGATCCGGATCCCACAATTGAAGATGATTGGATGCCGAAAGGAAAGGGTAACTATATCTTGGGTTGACAAATGAAGAAACTGAACTTAATTGGACTTCCATGGAGAGTTGGCATAAATGCAACGTAAGAGGTCTCACTGCATCAGCAGATGGTTTTCTTCTAAGTGATTGAAGAAACGGAGCTTAATTTGACCTCGGTTGGCATTCAAAATGCAACGTAAGAAGAAGTCTCACCTGCATCACAGATGGTTTTCTTCCAAACCCTACAGCAACAACAACGGAAGCTTCTCAACCACCTAACATATCTTTGTGCAGGATACCATTTTTAAACAATTTTGATTAATTTGATTAAATTGTTTTGAAAATGGAAAAATATTGTTTTGAAAATAAATTGAACTAAATTTTGAAAATCACCGGACTTCTTTTTATCAAAACCTAAGTCACTCAATTATTGACTTCTGTCATGGATTGAGGGGAGAGTGATTTAAAATAAAATATTTTCAAACGATATTTCTTCACAAAAGTTCCGTTTTGTACGATAATAAGTGGTGATCTAAAGATTTAATGTTATGTCATGGTATGATTTTTCTTTTGAATCAAGGTCTTTCAAAATGAAATTTTTTCTGTTCTTGTTTGATTGTGAAATTGTTTTATTTCACTTAAAGATCTCATAAAACAATCATACCTGATACTAATAATCTTTAATGTCTTAAAATGGTCCTTATCTGTCGTTTTTTAAAATTAAACTTTGCCACGTCTTTCCCTAAAACTTTTCTAAATGATTTAAATCAGATGGGATCACAAATCTCAAATGGTTTGAAATTTTTGATCAAGGGAGAGATCGTGATTTAAATCTCAAATCTGTTTTTATGGAATTGGTTTTAGTCCTTTAAAGGCACTCCTGCCTCCATGTGCCAAACGATTTCAAATACACAATGCACATGTTGAGGAGGAGGATTTATCCAAAACCAGATGAGTATTTAAACAAGGCCACATTTTCTCCCATGTTTTCTAAACCTAATTAAATCACTTGGGATCCAAAATCTCAAAGGGTTTGATATTTTCGATCGGGGGAGAATTTTTGATTTAATAATGAAATTTGATAAAAGGTGATCGTTTGTGATTTAATTGTATGCAGTCGCTCTCTCATATGTGCTAAACGCTTTCGAATCTTGAAGCACATATTGAGGGGGAGCATTTTAAAGGAAAATAAACTATCGAGGTACAAAAGCTTTTATGTTTTAACATAAAGTACCTTGATTGAGTTTTCAAATGGTTTTCTTAATGGATTTTGTGATCGTGGATGTGCTTCAAAAGAACTCTTGCCTCTATGTGATAAAATGTATTCAAATATCCTATGCACATATTGAGGGGAGAATTTTACCAAGAAAATCAAATGGCTTTTTCTATGAAAATTGTGATCAAAGAAAATATTTCAAAGTCCTCTTGCCTCCATGTGCTAAACAATTTCTAAATCATATGCACATGTTGAGGGGAGGTTTTCTAAATGATCAAAACTATTAAGGTACAAAATGCTTTGATCTCGTCTCACAAGTACCTTGATTGTTTTCCAAATGATTTTTCAATTGGTTTCAAGGAAGAATGAACTGTACCAAAAGACCGACCATTTTACTTTATGTATGGTGTTATAAGGATGGTGAGGTTAGGTATTAGTTCCCACGATCCGCTAGAACCGGAGGGATCTACCCAGGGACAATCCACTAGATAGTGTAGAGTCCTTAGGTATGATGAAAAAAAAAGGAGAAAAGTGAGATATGGGAAGAGTGCGGACTGAAACTGAGCTAGTACTGGAATAAACCCAACAAGGTTCTAGTTATGAAGTCTCGGTTAAGCATCAAGGGGTTGAAGAATGAAAAAGAAATGAATGTGAAAAAGGGTGAAAAGAAATAGCCCTCCAATAATTCAACCTTAGGGCAGAAGCCGGGTTCAATACATATATACTCTTGGTTGTTACCAAGGTAACACTGGTATTGAAGACAAGACGTCATGGACCCAGTGATGGACTGCACTAAACTTCCCAAGCTACTCAAGTTCCTCTTAAAAGGGCTTGTTTCATTCTCACGGGGAACCGACATAATCTATCGACTTTCTCTTAGAGATTGTTGATATTGAAGAAGGAGACCCTCTCCCTAGTCTCCGGCATAGGAACCAAATGTGCACGATTGAGTCTAGAGCCAAGAGATCATCCACAATATCTCATTAGGACACTAAATTAATGAAGACTTGCTGTTTCACACAATGTGGAAAGTAAGAATATATTAAGAGTCCTACGCATTATCCTTGTGGTATTGCCAGAACATCCGACTGATATGTAAAAGTATTCACGATGAAGATGGAAATTCTTCTAGAGCCAACATCAAACAAGCTCTTGGTGGGTGACATGTGAGATCTTCTCTAAAGATCAAACATGTGACAACTGGACAGAAACGATGGGGCGATTCACTCTTGAATCAACCTTGGTCCGAGTTGGAATTGACGAATACTTTTGGAAAAACTGTTCGATGTGCAAACCTTCTTTTCTCTACCACATCGAATGTGTATTCATTTTCAAACTCAAAAAGTATCTCTGATTGAAAAAATACTTTTGGAAAAACCGTTCGATGTGCAAATCTTCTTTCTCTAGCACGTCGAATGTGTACTCTTTTAAATACAAAAAGTATTTCAATTGAAAATTGATCTTTCTCATAAAACCTTCGTCGTATTGCAAAACTGTTTCTTCTAAGCAATACGCGATTGTTTTTCAAATCATTTTTCATCAATCAGTGAATCTCAATTCGCTGGTTCACTTACTCCGTGTTGTCTTCTTTGAGACGTTCCGGTTTGAGAACGGCTAGACCTGCGAAAACCTGTCAAGAAGATTCTTAGGAATCCTACCCGATCACAGGCAGTATTTATCTGATCAACGGGGAACCGTGGGCGTGTACCTCAATTCAACGAAAGTGATCAAAGACACTTTCGTGTGTTTTATTGCTAACTGTTGTTTGTAGGTATATTTGGACGGTTGCAGTGATCGAATTGAGGAGTCAATCCAAAGCCGCATGCTCACGCGGATCCACACTTAATTTGAAGAAAATCATGACGGTGCATATCTACATAACGGCTTTGATATTTCATACTATGCTTCGCTTCTCTTGCTGCAAATATCATGAACCAGTAAGGCTTCCGCTACTCCGATGGAAAGATGTCATGATTCAAAAGTGTGAGCATGTCGGTCCGAAAGTCACAACTTCACATGATGGCACACAATAAAGGGTGATCCAGAGATTTACTGTGGCTGATGATCTCAATGAAAGCTCGAAGATCATCAAAGATGTGGATCAGTTAAAGGTCTCCACTTAAAGTACAAAGTTGTCCGACCCTAAAGAATCGCTACTAATCCACAAAGATTGCGGAATTGAAGAATTGAAGTCTACGAGCTCAAGAACAAAGTCAAGAATAGAATGCTAGGATTTGAAATGTAAAACATGGGGTGACCTCCCTTAGGGGGAGACTGTTAGGAATTAGAAAATTCCATAGTAAAGTGTCGGTCACCCCAAATATTATCTAGCATAAGTTAGCTCGTAGATTTGTCATTAGTTATGTTATTTAGCAGTTTATTAGTTAGTTTGTAGCGTAGTTTAGTTTAGAGCAACACCGTGGAGGAAGGACGGGTCTTTACCCACTGTATGCCTGATCCACAGGCGGTCGTGTATTGTGTAACTATAAATACCCCTTCCATCCATGGAAGGGGTGTGGCTTCTTTGAATCTAACCTTACATTTGTTTAAGCAGCTCTCTTTCAAGAACCTCCTCTCAACTCTCTTCATCTCTCTATAATGGCTTTCTTAT
>OU343216.1:76952385-77003122 GCA_910596185.1 Chrysanthemum makinoi | reverse complement strand
TATGAGGCAACGAAGGTGGTTAGAACTTCTTAAGGATTATGACACGAACATCCAGTATCATCCGGGTAAGGCTAATGTAGTTGCTGATGCGCTGAGTCGAAAGTCGGGTATGATTGCTAGTTTGGAGATTGAACCCAGGGTTCTTCACGATCTTGAGCTTATGGAGGTGGAATTTTGTTTCTGGGGTTATGATGGTTATGGGCTAGCTTGAAGGTAGAGTCCAACCTTATGTTACAGATTAAGGAAGCTCAGAAGGATGATGGTGAGCTTTGGTCTGTGGTTCAGAATATCGAGGCGTGAGGCCGAAGTTCGTTGATGGTTTCGGCGTCGTATGGTATGAGGTTTGACTTTGTGTTCCTAATGATCTTGCTTTGCGTGAAGTGTTCATGCGAGGCTCATAGTTCCCCTTTCACTATCCATCCTGGTTCTACCCAAGATGTATCGGGATCTTAAGCGGCATTTCGGTGGAATAGTATGAAACAAGATGTGGCTTCGTTTGTGGCTAAGTGTATGACTGTCGGCAGGTTAAGATTGAGCATCAGAGGGCTAGTGGTTTGTTGCAGCCGTTAGATATTCCTACATGGAAGTGGGAAGAAATCTCCATGGATTTTGTCACGGGTTTGCCTCCTACTCGAAAAAGACATGATGCGATTTGGGTGGTTGTTGATCGACTAACCAAATCCGCTCATTTCTTACCTATCCGGAAAGATTATCGTGTTAGTAGATTGGCGGAGATTTTTCAGCAAGAGATTATTAGATTGCATGGTACTCCTCTGCTATTATTTCGATAGAGATCCGCGCTTCCGTCCAGCTTTTGGAAGAGTCTGCAGAAACTTGGGGTACAGCGTCTTAAGTTCAGCACGCTTTTCACCCTCAAACCGATGGTCGAGACGGAGAGGACCATTCAGACTCTTGAGGACATGTTGAGGGCTTGTGCATTGGAATGGATTGGGAACTGGGATGAGTATCTGTGCTTGGTGGAGTTTGCCTACAACAATAGTTGGCACGCTAGCATCAAGGGAGCACCGTATGAGTTGTTATATGGAAGGAAATGTAGAGCACCTATCTTTGGGATGAGGTAGGTGAATGTTTGATTGAAGGTCCAGAACTCATCGAGATTACTAATGAGAAGGTGGCAATTGCTAGGGAAAGATTGAAGGAGGCTCGTTCACGGCAAAAGAGTTATGCTGATAAGCATAGGCGCGACTTGGAGTTTCGTGTTGGTGATCGTGTTTTTCTGAAAGTTTCACCGTTCCGTGGTGTTAAGCGTTTTGGAATCAAGGGCAAGCTCAGTCCTCGATTCATCGGACCTTTCGAGATTCTGGATCGTGTTGGGGAGGTTTCCTACCGTCTAGCTCTACCTCCTCAGTTATCTCATGTTCATGATGTGTTCCATGTATCTCTGCTGCGGGGATACAACTATCATCCATTACACGTGGTTTCCTATCCTTTGGATCAGATTCAGCCAGATATATCCTTACCGGAAGAACCCGAAGCTATTTTAGATCGACGAGATCGAGTAATGAGAAACAAAGTAATTCCGTTTGTTAAGATTCTTTGGAAGAATCACCCAGAGCGTGAAGCTACCTGGGAGACCGAGGAATCTATGCGAACTAGTTATCCACATTTCTTTTCATAATCTGGTATGTCTTCATTTATTGCTTCGTTTCCTTTCAATTTTCGAGGACGAAAATTTTCTTTTAGAGGGGAAGAGTTGTAAAACCCTAAAAATCTCAAACGCGTTAAATGACACTTTTACCCTCCAACTTAATAATTATGTAAGCTCGGAAAACACGTCAACATCATTTAACAATTTATCTCATCAATAATATACACAAATAATGACAGTATTTAACTTATGTTATTAAGTAAATGTACACAAATAAATAAACTCTAAGGTACCAAAACATGTTACAATATGTACACAATTCACTTGGACTACAAAGGAGACTACATTCATAGTAAAATGATAAGCTTGGAAAGTATATAACTTGGTCCTCTCTCCCCCTTGATGGCCGGCCCTTATCACTTCCCATTTACTCTCCAAATCAATTTCATTTAATCTCATTTACACCTATCTTTTCATTTCAAAAACACACAAGAAAAACCCTAAGTCTCTCCTTCATCATAAGGGGCGGCATCCTCATTTTTTTCCCATTTCCCATCCGAAAATCAAAGAAGAAAGTGTTCCTAGGAGGCTCGTGATCGTGTGTGATTGATTGGTGGGCGTTGTGATCGTGTTTGGTTCAAAAGGAAACTAGGTCGTGGGGTTTGTTAAGCCAAGGGAGGCTTGGTTTTGATCGTGGTGGTTTATTTCTTGTTCCTTGTCACGTACACGCTACTAGGGTAACGTATCATCATCTCATGTCTTTTCCTCTTTGTCTTCTTGATCAAATCGTGGCTATGGAGTCCTCCTTAGGGCTTGTTATACGAAAATGGGATACATAAAATAATGACTATGTTGTCACATAAAATGATGAAATAGATTACATAAAACCATGACTCTAAACACTATATGATTCGTATGATATGTGGCATGCTAATCTTAATCTGAAACTGATTTTGATCTCTCCTTATGTCGACTTGCATATAATTTTAATGACGAGTTAAATGAGCCTTGAAACTATGCGTATACGTATGTGATAAAATGGAATCGATAACGAATGATTTATGTTTGGTCTTATATGTGGGGCGTACAAAATGATTTTGGGGAAGGAGTGACGACCCAAAATGGGTATTGCTTAATGAGTTGTGTAGTCTATGATAATCGAGTCAAAATATGTTAAAACCTATACGTTAATCATAATCAAAAACTAGGGTTTTGTATTACATGATTTGATAAAGAAAAGGGGTTATTTTGTAAATTATGAAACTTGATGGATTAACTTGTTAATATATTAACTAAAAGGGATTAAATGAGTAAAATGAGTAAACTTGCTATATTTACACTTTTAACCCTATACTTTGCATTATTGACATTTTACACCCTAAACTTTTATAACTTGTCATAAATGATCCTTAAATCATAATAACATTCATTTTCATTATTTAACTTAAGATAAGTAACTAAAGTTACTAATTATGGAAACCCGCTATTTATAGAAAGTTACCTAAAATAGAAAGTGCTTAAAATGGAAAGATTACTAAAAGTGGAAACCTGCTAAAAATGGAAAGCCGTCTTAAACGAGTGATCTGATTCTTATAGAACGTTATCTAATTCATATAGGTTCCAGGCGACGGGATTGATCTGCGTTCTTGATTTTACTTTCTTTGTGATTTGCTCGAGAATAAGGTACGAGATATTGACCTTACCTCTTAAGGTTTCTCATGATTCGTAAACATCTTTCGATACTAGCTTGAACTGTTATGCCTTACTCTAAGCCTCCTTATTAGGGCTTCCCTATGACTTTGCTATGCTCCCTTCGATATGAACCTTTGATATGAACTATGATATGAACTTTGATATGAACCCTTATGATATGATATGATTATGTTTTGACCCGTCAGTTTGATACCCGAGCCAAATATGTGTTCCTAGTCATGAAGGTAACATGACCATGTCATTGATGCACCAATGGCTTGACTCCAGTGTGCACGAGTGATGTTGTACACCGTCCCCATTATGATATGATTATGAGCTCACTATATGTATATGATTTGGCCATTATGTTCCGGGGGGCGTATGGATGCATCATAGATATGATATGTTTAGTGGATTTAACTATTATGATATGATTTATATGGTGAATGATATGGTGTGCAATACTGCGTCTTCACATTCGGGAGCTGATCACTCCACTTGTTACTTGAGGTCTCCCTCCATTATATATGGTATTCCGAGGTCACCCCTCCGAATACAACTGATATGATATGATATGTGTATGATATGATATGGGCTCGTGGTAGATGACTGACCTTCCGTCTCTCTTTCTTTTCGTTATCCTTTGTTATGCCTTATGATATTTCCCATTGCACCTTATGATTATGATATCCTCATTACTTATCCTTCGATTATTCGTTTTGTTATATATATATATCTGTTCACTGGGCTTTTTAAGCTTAGCAGCGTTTTCTTTCCATGCGGCAGGTAATTAAGCTAGAAGCTGGGATCTTAGCTATGGGTTTGAGTGATGAGCGGTTATGTGGATTTATGGCTCTAGTCATCTTAGTTTCTGCTTGATTATGTTGACATTATTTTAGACTCGGATTATGCTTATTTATGTCTTGGATTTATTCCTTCTACTTTTGATGAACTTATGTAACGTTTAAGCCGTGTTGGCTGGATTTTCCTTGGTTATTTATTTAAGACTTCCGGTGCTTTATTATGTTCATTATGTATGCTTTGATATGACACCATTTTATAATACTTTTACCCTTATCGGGTTGGGGTGTTACAATTATTTTGTTTGATTATTGTGTCAAGTAGCTTGTTTGGTTTGTACAATGTGTTTTATTAATTGTATTTTTCATATAGGGGGTGTTTTAAATAACATCATTAATTGTAGGTGTTGACCAGTCAATAGAGTATATGTTAGTGCATCAATTCATTGTGCATATTGCATTAGTAGTTGTATTCTTTAATTAAATTGAATTTCTATTTTTTATTTTTGAAAAAAGGACTTCTAATAATAGCAAGTGTGTAAGCTTAAAATTTTTAAGACTTCTAAAAATAAAAGTCCTAAATACATTATAAAGTTGTATAGATTTCGTTCCTTTTCACGTTTTAGGTCTCTTGAAGGCAAATTGCTGGAAATTATCAAGGTTGTCAAGATCGGGATCCTACCCAGGATCGTTTTCGTCTTTGCAAGATCGTGATCGGGATCTTAAGATCCTACTCTAATGTTATTTCTTAATAGTTTATGTAGTTTTATACAAATCTACAAATTCTAATACATTATAACCACAAAATACTATGAATGTTTCATATAAATGTTGTCCTAAATTATGATTATAAAATGTTTAAAAAGATTAACATGTTGTTTTTTGAATTCTACAAACAAACAACCCATAAATTTGTAATTTTTTAGTTTGTAATCCGAGAAAAGTAAGATCGGATCGGATTAGATCGTAAGATCGTATGGTCAAGATCAGGATCCTATAAGATCTTAAGCTTGCAATGACCCTATGTAGGATCCGGATCGTTTTTGCTTTGCAGTATCGTAAAATCGTAAGATCCTAAGATCAGGATCGGGATCCTGACAACTATGGCTGGAATGACACTTATTCGGACGAAAAGGCGCCAATATACGAAGAAAATGGCCATAGTCAAGAATCGAGACACTCAAGCTGCTGGAAATGAAGGGGACAGTGTCACAGCTTAATAGCGACGCCGTCGCGACACACCTTGAGACGACTTAGAGAGCGAATTGCTATTTTACAAGTGACGACATCAGGTTTAAAAGAGTAGGGCGTCACAACTCAGACGGCCAAGATTTGGATCCCGACGGCGTCAGAGGTTGAAGCCGACGGCGTCACAAGCATAAGGTGACGCCGTCACAGAGTTGATGTGGCCAAGATGAAAACCTAATGGCGGCGACCCGACGGTGTCACAATTAAAGAGTGACGTCGTCGCATATTGTAACTCTATATATAGAATTCGAATTTTCAGTATTTTAGAGAGGGAGTTTTGTAGAGTAAAACCTACATCGAACCTAGGCTGTCTTGGGCAGTATCTTAGGGTTCCATACCCTATTTTACAACAAGATAAGTGATTTACTTCATTAATTCAATTATGTCTTCAATTGTTTGTGTGTATGCCTGCATGTTTTCCATGTCTGGCTAATTTACTTATGTGTTTGCTTAGATCTATGAAACCTAGGTATTGAATATTGATTGGTTGTCTCTTATCTTAATTGTGATTGACCTAGTATAGCGATAGGTCATTCGTTGTGTTTTTAATGCTTGAGTAATCTTTGTGAACATTAGTTTATAATCACCTAGAGTTATTGTAGTCTAAACATCCAAAGATAACCTTAGAGTTAGTTTATGAATCCTAGAGATTTCGTAGGCAATAAGCTTAAGGTAGTCTCAAAGAGTTAGGTAAAAACGCATACCCTACGACCTTTGAAGATGCAATGCGTTAAGAATAAGGACGTGACAATTTAACAATCAATAGGAGATAACTAGGGAGTAATAGCATCTAAGTAAACACATCTTTAAATCATCATAAGAGCACACAACAATAGACATAGACTACACTCACCTTAGTTTAGATAATTAGATAAGTAGATTAATCGGTAGAAATATCACTCTCCAAATCCAATACCCCGAGATTCGTACCTTTCCATTTTCTAAAAAAAACATAAAAAAGATAAAAAAAAATAATCTTCCTCAACCCCAACCTTAGCGTAGTAATTTCTCACTAGCATTCCTATTCCCCTAGAGAACGATATCAATTCCTGAGGCTTACCCTAATACTACACTACAACGATTAGGTTCACTGCCTAGGGTGTTGAAAAACTTGCTCAACGAAAATGAAGTTCCTTTGACCCCGAACTTGCGTTGTACGCGTATCAATATTACCCCTTATAATACATACTAAGTATGTATATATCTACCTAATATGTAAACACTAGTTGTTGTACATATGTATTACTAAATCATGAAAGCACTATTACTTGTTTAATGTTTTATGTGAAAACGTAAGTGTGTTAGTAAACTATTGGCTCAAACCATTTACGTATTTTATTTGTTTCGTTAAAATGATTTTACGTTTGTTATCGACAAAACATTAGAAGATCGTAAAATATAAATAAACGTTTTTACGGCTTATTTGTATTAAAAATCTCCTCCTTTTTGTTGATGACAAAACACAATATTATATTAAGGAAAAACTAAAATTCGTAAAAGTTTGAATTGGAGTTTTTACTCTCTTCTCCCCATTTTTGTCGAAACAAAAAGAGCGTCTAAAAGAAACTAACTCCTTGTTTTAAGAAAAACATGTGAAAGGAAAAAAAATGAAAAATAGAGAGTAAGTGAGGAGAAGTATTCTCAACTTATCTCCCCCTTGACGAGTCCATCCCTTTGTGAGGGCGTCAAGTAAGAAGAAATACTAAACTGGTGCATTGCAACTATGTTTGCAAATGGTTTCGTCTTTGTGATGAATATGCTCCCCCTTGATGATTGCAACTTTGCAAGGAGGATGTCATGTAATGTAATCCTAATGTGAATTATAGTGCAAATGATTTTGCAATGTATCGTTTTGACATGAAACTCCCCCTAGTTTAGGGTGTCAAAGTCTTCATTGAAAATCTACAAAACAAAGGTTAGAAAACAAGTATATAATGCATAATTTCCTACAAATAAGACTCAAGTTAGTAGTAAACAAGTCTTCTGTTGCACGGATCTCACGGTTCCCTCTTTGGAGGGATCCGTCTAGGCAAAACTGAGGGATCCGTCTGTCTACAAATCATGTAATTTCATTCAATAAAAATATGAGAAATGATCTACAAATCTCTAAAACTAAGAGAATGATTTAAACATGTGATACATTTTCTACTAATTCTAATAAGTGACGAAAAACTTAAAAAGCATCAAAGTGCTTGAATCTAAGGATGAGTAGACTTGTTGATTTGGTCCAATCGCTCAAGGAGATGATTATAACATGAATGCAACTCATTTCGTACTTCGTGAACAAGTATTTGGGTGATTTGACAATTTGAGCAATTATTGTCATGACTAGGAACCGAAGGAGATTGGTTGTTTTGAGGAGGCTCTACAAATGATGGTGGAGGCACATTGAGTAATGTAGGATGAGGTTTTACTAAGAATGAAGGTGATGATGCATGAGTTGGTGGTGGTAATGGAAAGTCCTCTATATGATTAGATTTTTGGTGGTTCCTTATATCCAATGATGGACTATTTGGTGATGTAGGTGGTTCCATATTTAATGAGAAGGTTGGTGAGTGGGAAGTTCTCGGTGGTGAGTGCTCTAATGAGTAGAGATTTGGATGAGAAAGAGGTTCGGCAAAGGAATGTAGTCTATGTCTTAGGAATGAAGGCTTAGGTGTTTTACTAGAACTAGGTGCGTTTGGTTTAGAGCTTGATGAAGCCTTTTCTAACTCAAAAGGTCTAATACTAATTCTCGCAGTTCTTTTGGCTATTGTTAATTGAGATTGTTGAGGTGGGATTCTAGCACTTGGACTTCTTACGGGTGATGACTCGGTGGATGATATCTCATGGACCATATGAGTATTTCTTTTGGATGAACCTTTGGTTGGAGAGTTCTTGCTAGACGCTTTAGTCATAGTGAAGGTGAGGATGTAATAGAAGTCTTTAACTACTGATTTTTAGGATTGTGGTAAGAATGGTGACTTAAGCTCTCAAGAGTGTTTAGTTTAAAAAGGATGAATTTGAGTTAATGAATTAAATTCATGACCACTAAGAAAATTTGGCATGCACCAAGGTCAACTATGGTGTTGTTCAGCTCTAGGGAATCATTAAATTGTAAGCAAAAGTGTTTAGATTACCAAAGAGGGTTTGAATTTTGAAAGAAAAGCTAATTAGAAGCTTTTTGTAGACACGGATCCCACGGTTCTCTCTCACTAGGGATCCGTCTGGTTATAAACCAAGGATCCGTCTGTCAAAGAGAAAAGTGGTGAAGTGATTATGCTCTTGTAAGGTCTAGTACCTATAAATCTTAAGGGTTTGACTTTCCTTAGATGTCTTAAGTGATAGGTAACTTAAATGTCCAACTATAAGGAGTGAGGATACTTAATGATGGTATTGAGTAGGAAAGTGGACTTTTTGAGAGTGTAACTAAGTGTTTAAGGATGATACTCATTGATTTGAGAATGAAAAATAATGGAAATTGATCCTAGAGATCAGATGATGACTTAAGAGAAATTTGAAAAATTCCTAAAAAATAAAAAGAAATGAAAAACTAGTTTTAAGCCTATTTAAAGGTAAGGATGACTAAAATCAATTTGCTAAAATTGGTTGAAATATCAAGCTAAGTATTTTGAGATGTGAGGAACAATGAGTGAGCATTAGAGCGGAAATATGGTGAGTTTTGGTGAATTGATAAATCAAAAGCACTTTGAATTTGATCCTAAGTTAGCTATGGGTGAGTGTGAGACCTACTGAGCTTGAGGAAGACTTAAGTAGTCTTAAAGAATCATTTTTAGCCAGTATGATGTGATCTAGGGGACTGGTTTGATGTAAAAGGGTTTGTATCTGATATCTGTTTGCCCGAATCCCACGGTTCCCTCATCTGAGGGATCCGGCTAGTTATAGCCCAGGGATCCGACTACTGCTGACCAGTAGCTTCCCAGCAATTCTGCAGTTTTTGCACTCTTGGCAAATGCTTATCCTAATCATTTCTACATTCAGTAAACAAATGCAAACAACAAATATAACGCATAGCAAGTGGGGATGACTAAAATGTAATAAAAAATGAGTGACAACGACTACTTGAATGAGATCAAGTTGTCATAAAATCTCATTTTCCTAGCTCCTAAGTTAAAGTGTCTAAGTCCAAATCATGGCAACTCCTACAAGCAACATCCTAATCTACATAAATATTTTTTAGATGTTTACAGACCATTGTTTCAGAAATTGTTTCACAAATTAAGGTCTATGACCTTACATTCCATCCACTTATCCTTCCACTTCACCTCCATCTTCATCTCCATCTCTATCCCCTTCACTCTCCATCCCACCATCTCTACTTCTTTTTCTTCATCAAAAAGTTAGCAAAACATTTGAATATGCCCTTAGTTTGTTGCCACTCTTGTGAAGGGCTTAGGATATCCGGCAGTTGGTTGATGTATGCTAAAGGATCGAGATGGGTGTTGCCAAGGGGGTTGCTACTTCCTTCTCCTTCTCTTTGTCTTTCTCTTTCATCCGATGAGTCCGTTGGTGGGTGAGGTCTCTTGCCATCCACCATGATCCTCATAGTATTTTCATCGGATAGAGGCACCATGACCTTGTTGCAGAAACTGTGGTCATAGGAATAAGGAGAAGGATCTAGAGCAAAAATGAAGTTTGCTAGACGGTTTAGGAGCATTGCATAAGGGAGTACCATCTTGTCCATGCTTTCACACTCGCCATTCTTTTTACCATGTAATAGGCGAGGTTGAAGTGAGTGCCGGTTACAAGGCAATAAATCATGAAGCTCAAGCAAGCATTGGGATGATCTTTGTTCCCTCCCAAGCAAAGCACGTTCTCTCTTACCACGAGTTCCCATTTCTTGTACAATGGGAACATTTCTGAAAGCTACATTTGAAATTGATCCCTATAGATCACCTTGGAGTTTCTCGTGACTCTTGATGGAGATGCTCTTTCCATGAAGACGGTAGCCCTTACCGTGGTTGCTTCCGGGATGGTACGTGAAATATACTTCATGATGATCTACCATGTCATGTAGCTCCGCCAACGACCATTCGTTAGAGTACATACATACTCCTTGATATGGGACACGGAGTATCCTTCCAAATTCTACAAGAGTGAGGGTGCACTCGTGCTCATTGATGATGAAGGCTATTGAAATGGTTCCGTCTTCATTCCGAACAATTCTCATTGTCTTATAAAACTCAAGCATAAACACTGGACAAATTTGCTCATTAATGTCCAAGAGGCAATCAAAGTTAATTCCTCCAAAGACTTGTCGAATGTTGGTGTTGTTGAGGAATGATGGTTCAACCACTCGGCCTTCATGGAAGAGCCTCTTTTCTAACATCTTGAAGGCTTTTCTATCCTCTGGGCTTAGGCCTTCCTTACGATGATACATTGGGATGTAATGAGCGGTGTCATGGTAATTTTGTTGGCGGTTGCTAGGCATGATTGTTCCTATACATCAAAACCACAATGTGTTCCTATACATCAAAATCATAATTTTGCTCAAAACATCTTCATTGAATTCAAGGAATGAGTTTAATTTGTATTAACAATGTTAATTCTTTGATTTAGATTATCTTAGAAAACAATGTGGTAACAAAATGTGACAAACCCATTTGAGCTCAACTTCTAAAGATGAAAATTGTAATCCTAGGAATCAAGGAATGGAAATAACAATGTAGTGAAGATTATACTTACACAAGAGATTGTTTCCTTGAAGAAGATGATCAATTTGCTCCTGTGAACAGTAAATAGGTTTTTATGTTCGTGAGTCTTGATAGAGTAAAGTGGGTTGTGAAAATTCCACAGTGATCATTTCTTTCTTATTTTTTCTTCTGTTGCACGGATCCCACGGATCCCTTGTATGAGGGATCCGGCTAGTTCAAGCACAGGGATCCGGCATATCAGCAATTTGACAACTTAAGTGACCCTTGATAATTTTGGTTTGGGAGTTTTAATTTTTTTCCTAGGGTCGATGTTTATGCTCTATAACTTATGGTTTGGGGTTTTGACGTGTTATACTAGTCCTATTTGACGAGGTTCCCTTTTTTTATGAATGAATCATAATTCTTTGGGAAGTTTTCAAAGATTATGATAAAATCCCATTTTATCATAATATGAGAAATTTCACATGGATACTTGATTGTAGCGGAACCGTCAAGTTTTATCACACAAGCTAACCACTTGTGAATGGTCAACCGTAATAAACTTCAAACAGCTCAGAAACAATGCAATTTAGATCTGGAGAGTATAGTGTTTCCACAGGTCGTTAAGTCCCACGGAGGATGAATGGTGTTTAACACTTTCAGATGTCGAATAATCACTAAGGATAGTGATCAGTAAGGATTGTGAATGATAATTACACCTAAAGAGAAATTTTGTAAATTACAGGGGCTTAAATGCAAATTAAAGAAAATTAAAAAGCTAAAATATATTAAATAAACGCTATCACTATTTTAAAATGATGTTTTTTCTTGATTTATAAAACAAAATAACTTAAATAAACTATTTTAACTCAAACGTAAACTTAAATTATCTAAAAATGTGACCTAAAATGAAAACGTGCGTTATGTATAAAAAATTACGCCTTGAGTCAAAGTAAAAACGTAAAATTTTTGAAATAAAAGTCCTACAAGTGTAAAAACAATTTTCTTACTTACTATATGACAAAAGAAAATTTTAGAAAAAAGATTTATATTTTTTTGACTTTTATATTTTTTATTATGAATTAAATTCTATTTTAAACTAATTAAATGATTAAAAATACTAAAACTATTCGGAAAAATCGAAACTTTTTATAAATACTTATTAACAATACAAAGCTAGGAAAATTACAAAAGATGTAAAAGCTTGTTTAAATAAGCTGTAAATAAGCTAGGTTATTGAATAAGCTAAAAGAACAAAAACGGGTTATGTATTAAATGATGCAAGATACAACCAGTCAAAGACCCAAGGGGCGATGGTATGTGTGTGGTGTGGTGAGTTTGGTGGCCAGGTTCGAATCCCAGCAATGACTTTTGCAAAATATTATTTTTTGGACTTTTCTTTACAAACTGATTAAGCTACTTAAAATATGAAACTTTAATGAAGATAAAAATTTTCAAACCTAAAAATAAGCTGTTTAGAAGCTTAAAAGCTCAACAGTGGGCTTTTAAGCTTATTTTAATGATTTTTAGCTCAAATAAACTTGAAATAAGCTTCTCAGAAGGAAACAAAAGTACAATAAGCTATAAACAAGCTAAATGAACTTATATTAATCTAAAGGACACAAATAATCACACTGAAAAGCTACTAATAAGCAAATAAGCACTAACTCCAAACCTTTCTACCAAACAGGCCTGCACACTTTTTCTAGGCCAATTTAAGCTAAGGAAATAAGCCTAAAAGTTCAAAATAAGCACTGAGGTATTTATATGGGTTGGTAAGCTTTCTAAAAAGCCAAAGCTCACTCACTGGGGACCACCTGAGAGCTTATGAAGAGCTTGTGAAAAAGGCTTGCTAACACGAGTTATCATGTTTATACAAAATGGGACAAACAATAAGCTTGTTGCAGCCCTAGTAAATAAGCTAGAAAATGAAATTTTAAGCTTGGGACCTTAAGATGGCTAGGTTAGCTACACAAAGAACCAAATTTCACAAGCTATGGTTTACTATTAAGCTTTTTATGAGCTTGTAAAAATGGTTAGCAAATCATTACGCAAGGGCACTTTTGAAAAAGGTATCTAAAACAAGCTGAGAAATAAGCATTTTAAAAAGCTATCTAGAAAATATAAAAATTACTATGACAGAGATAAGCAGTTGAATATTGATATACCAAAAGCTCAAATCTTGAAAGCTAATAATAAGTTCACAAGAAATTCACAAAGTTTATTCAAAAACTGTGAACTAGAAAGTTTTGACTTTTTAAGTTATTCTCAAGTTTGACTTATATGAACTTGTAATCAATCCTAAGCACTGATTATGATATATTAAGCTAAAATAAGATTAATTTAAACTAGATTAACAAGCTATAAGCTACTGTGATGATTTTTAGTTCCTAATTCCTAACAGTTAACTAGATAAGTGAGATTAAAAGGTATTTTGACTTTTTAATGAACAAGCACTGGTTTTTCTTGTTTATATGAGCTAATAAGACCTAATAAGACATGCACCAAACAAGAACAATGACTAGAACAACCTCTAACTCAGTTGAACAAACAAATCCAATCAACCCTTAATGAGACTGTTTTGAAGATTTTCAAAACAAAACACAGATTAAAACCATGCCATGGATTACAGACCTTATATTATCATTTATTAAGACTAAAGAAACATTAAACAACAATACTAACAACATAAAACTCAAGATTAACAATTATGCTATTTTAACTGTAAAAATAAAACTTTTACTAACTACAAATTAAAGAAAACAAGTAACTGGTTTTAATACTTAATTATACTTAACTATGACTAATAAACATGAACATACAGAGATTTAAGCTAATGAACCATTCAAACAGTGAAATGCCAAAAATGGAGAATTAAACTTACAAGTTGGATTCCAAGTGAAAACTGAAAACCAATGCTTGAAAACACTTCCTATAGCTTCCCAAGAAGCTCTAAACCCAAGGGCAATCCTTTATTAACCCTGCTCCAGCTGTGATAACCATCTCCATGGATTTTTGATTTTTCACTAATTTTTCTTGATTTTTATGAATTTTTGCTTTTTGCTTCTAAACTGAATTTTAAGGTTACTAAAAGCTTTAATAAGCTTTCTAGGAGCTTATATGGGCTTATTCAGTCCTTAACAACAACTAACAACAACATTTGATTAACATGAGATTTTTGAACTTAAAATTGCATAAACTTGAAAATGGAACTTAACACTGAAATTACTTATTGAAAAAGATTTAAATTACACTGAGAATACTTAAAAGAGTACTTGAAAGCTTTAAATAACACTGGAAATTTAAAATTAACTAAAACGACATAAATTAAATTAATTTACACTAGTTACTTTCTACATTGCTTCTCTTTCTCTTTATAATGATCTTTTCCACTCTTGTCGACATCTCTGAACATATCCCACCTTATCTTGACCATTGAATTCATCAATTACACCAGAATCACACACATGGCATTTTTGGCGCCAAAAAAGTCTTAAGCAGGTTATATGCATTTAATGCAATTTGGTGGATGTGGAGGTGGAAGGGGGAGTGGGTAGAGAGGTGTAAAGGTGGTAGTGAGTGGAGAGGTGGGAAAAAACCAAGTGGTGAGAAACCACTCTGGTTTGATGAGTGTCCAGTTTGGCGAGGAAAAGAAAAGGAGACGGTCAAACGAGGTTTGACCGTGGGATATTAATAATGGGTAGGTTCATTTGGGGGGGTTCAAGATGGGGGGTCAAGTGTTTTGACATGGGGTCTATTGGTTTGGCTGGGTTTAAAATTACAAAAGGGGTCCGTTTGGTTTGTTTAATACACAAGGACCATAAATGTAAATTCTGAAAATGAAGGGACCAAACCTGTCAATTTTCCAAAGTTATAAAAAGGATCAATTCTGCCAAATTTAATAGTACAAGGACCATAGTTGATTATTTTCCATTTTTATATTTCCAAGGACTATTTATGACACTTTTTAAACTTGAGGGACCTTTCGCCATTCGACCAAAGATTCATTCAAGGACCATTTTTGACAACTTAGAATATTTCAGGGACCTTGAATGACAAAACTCCATATTTTTAGATTCCAGGGACTAGATTTGACAACTTTTTAAACTTGGGGACTAAACGCCAATTATGCAAACTTGATACGTTTTTCATCTGATTTTGGTATTTTGCATTTAAAACACATAAAACACTTATTTGTGATATTTTTATCATTTTGATGCATTTCTGAGTGTTTTCAGATGTTTTTGCATTCTAAAAAAGACAAAAATGATGAGTATTTAGACACTCATCAATCCCCACACTAAGATATTGCTAGTCCCTAGCAATGTTTTGAGAAAATTAATGGATTTCATCTCTTTACCAAAAGCCATTACTCGGAGTAGCCAATTTTTTCAGTTCAAGTAAGAACCTTGGTACAATGATAACCAAATGATTTTGAGCAAATCACCAACTTTCAACGGTTTTGATTTGTCTTTACCAGAAGCCGTTTGCTTCTGGACTAGCCAACTATTAGATAAATTATCAATATTATCTTTGGTGAGTCGATTACCAATTATGGCTTTCCAACTGCCTTTACCACAAGCCATAAACTTGGGGGCTAGCCAACTCTTCACTAATTAAAGATATGGTGAGCTGAACACCATACAATTTTGGGTAAATTGCAAGCCGTTAACGGATTTGAGATATCTTTACCAAGAGCCGTTGGCTCCTGGATTAGCCAATCCTTATGTGGGTTAGACATGGTGGACTGATTACCATTTCTGAGTAAGTGAAAACACTTACTCCAAAAAAAAATTGGCCAAAAAAACGGGAATTGGGAATAATTACATGATAAAATTCGTGAGAATTCCCCCCACACTAGAAATGAATATTACCCTCAATATTCAAAGTACCGTGCGGTTATGCCTAAAACATAGAACGTGAAAGGGAAATACTACGGCCATTATTTTATTTTTGATATATACACACATTTATTTATTTTTTTAGAGAGTACTTATATACAACAAATGGGCAACTCCCCCACACTGGTGGTGATACTCATGGTGAAAACCCATGTGGTGTGCTACTGTTTTTGATTATCGAGTCGCTAGCTTGACTCGATCCCCGCATTCATTGGTTCATGGGGAAAGCAACGTGGAAAACCAATCTCGATCGGACTTTCGTTCACAGTTTATATGAACATATGATCATCAGAAAGTTCCACTCCGACGAGATACAACCGGTAATTTTTTAATAGTAGAAACTATAAAGGATAATACCGGGGTCAAAGATGGTGTCCCTCATTCGAAAGAGAAAAGGGAAAGAGCAACCACGCCATCCGTGAAGAATGGAATAAAGATGTGCATCATAATGCATGTCCATTCCTCATCAGTAAGAAGCAAATCACCATTTTTGACATTTTTAAGCTTAAATTTGAAGCTTGTATGGTGATTGTCAATAAGATGTCCGGGAGGGAGGATTGGAGACGATTCTTCGTTTAATAAACTTTCAAGAAAAAGAATGTCCCCCTCTGAATCCAAGTAATTATCATCAACCCCTGTTGGAATTGACTTATCACTTAGAAAAGCATCGACTTCCTTCCAAAAGTTGTCATCTTCCTCATCCGAAGTGAGAGAAGGAATGGAAAAGTCGGAAACGATAAGACTCGGAGATGATGGATCATTTTGAGCAATTCTTCAACGGGAAGAATGTCTTCCATTGGATCACAAACATCATCATCAATCGGATGAAACTGAGGATAGTTTGGTTTAATCCACAGAGTTAACGAACTCGATACGATAAACTGATTCCGGAGGTGGGACAAGTGGCGTGCTACTAGAGCTAGCAATTTCCACTACTTCCGATAAAGTCTCCGATTCTAGATCATCATCATCAAGAACACTCTTGACTTCCTTGGTACAACTTTCAAACCATTTGTTTGAACCAGGGTTGATTTTCATAGCTTTTAGCTCAACATGTTTTTGGTGACTCCTCTTAACCGTGAAATTTGAGAGTGTTGCATTGATTCTTTCAGATTTTTGATCAATTGTGGCAACACTATGTTTGGATAGAGGTTTGGAGTTCTGGTTGATCTTAAACGTGAGTTCTTCGTTGTCAACCCGTATGGTCAATTCTTCAGAAATACATCAATTAGAGCACGGCTTGTTCTCAAGAAAGCTCTCCCTAAGATGAGGGGAACTCTAGGATCTGCATCAAAGTCTACTACAACAAAATCAGTAGGAAAATGAAACTTTCCTACTTTTACCACGACATCCTCGGCTATCCCAAGTGGACGAGTTATGGTACAGTCCGCTAGCTCAAGTGTCATACAAGTAGGAGTAAGTTCAGGAAGAGACAGTTTCTTCCATACTGAGAGTGGCATGAGGTTAATTCTAGCGCCAAGATCGGCCAAGGCGGAGCATTGAACCATCCCCAAGAAATCACACGGGATTAAAAACCTACCGGGGTCTTCAAGCTTTTAGGAAGCTTCTTGAGAAGGATCATGAGCATTGCTCATTGAGAGGGTTTTAGCCATTTTCATAACTTATCTTTGTTGCTAAGTAAGCCTTTAAGCGTGGATGCAAATTTGGGCATTAGAACAAGAGCATCAATGAAGCTTATATCAAAGTGCAGTTCATTGAAAATTTGGAAAAAATTTTCCATTTGCTCTTTGGTTTTGTCTTTGAGCTTCTCTTCATGCAATCGTGATGGGTAAGGAAGTGACTAGACTTTTTGAGCCGACGGAAGTCATTTCTGGCTCAGAATTAGTCTTTGGAATTTCGGGTTCCGGACTTAAATCTTGGACTACCGAAGGTGGGACGTGTGCATATCGTGGGCTTGACAAATGCACCTTGTCCGTAGTATCCTTGGTAACTTGACTAATTGCTCCTGGTGGAGGAGGCATTGGAGTCGAAGGTCCATTGTTGCCTTACCACTTCTGGTTGTGATCGCCTTTGCATCAAGTTAGCTTAGCATCGTTGCTCGATAAAGTACCCGAGCTCGAGGGTCGATCATTTAAAGATTTCTTAATGTCGAAATCTGGCTAACCAACAACCTGTTCATTTCATCTTGGGATTTCATGAATTTCTTCAATAACTCATCGATGATGGTCCAAGTTGGAACAATGGCTTGAGTTTGATTAGGAAAATTCTAGCCTCTAATGTTTGGATTAGGCCTTGATTTCTTGATTAGGATTCACATTCCCATGAAATTGATTCCCTCGATTGAAATTGTTTTGATTAAGGTTTCCTTGGTTTTGGAAACCTTGATTTGGTCCCGATAGAAATTACTTGTTTTGATAACCTTGGTTCATTCTAGGTTGGTTCTCGATTCCGGTTTTGTATAGGATTCGCTAAAAACCGGTGGTCCCTGATAAGTGTTAGCACGGTAGTTTGGTTCATTTTGAGGACGGTATTGAATACCTCCTTGATGTGAAGTAACCGCTATGGCATTGGCTTCAAACGGACTACCATCGGTGGGCATGTACTTGTAGTATGCATGAGGGCCACCACAAGTAACACAGACTTCGACTTTCTTCACTTCACCATGTGATGGTGTCTGTGTGAAAGTGACTTTCTTTAGGTTAGCAAGAACCAAAGTTCTAACAATATCCGTGAGTTTATCAATCTTAGCATCGGTGCTAGATATACTACGTGAGATGAGTAGAAGGTCCCTGCATTAGTCTGAGACTGATATGTCTTAGTTCGGAAAGGGCGGACTTGGGACTTGTTTTCAATGATTTGCAAGGCTTCTTTTGTGGTCTTGCTCAGGAAATTACCTCCCGCGGAGGCATTTAAAGAGTCTTGGTTAGTCTGGTTTAGACCATTGTAGAAAGTATCCATTTGCATTACCTCGATAAAACCATGATGCGGACACTTGCGAAGCAATTCTTTGTAACGATCCCATGCCTCCCCGAATGATTCATCAAATCTTTGAGAAAATTTCATTATCTCATTCTTAAGACTTGTAGTTCGGGATGGAGGATAGAATTCGTTAACAAACTTGGTGACTAAATCCTCCCATGTCTCAATGGAACGAGGGGGTTGTTTCTCAAGCCAATTCCGGCTTGTCCCTCTAGAGAAAATGGGAACAGAAGAAGCTTAATTGCTTCATGTGGGACATTCTTGTATTTGATGGTAGATGCAATCTTGTTAAACCATCGAATGTGAGCATGAGGATCATCGCCAAAACCATAGAATTGGCTTTGGGTTACCGATTAAGCAACCCGGTTTTGAGCTCGAAGGTATCACCACGATGGTCGGGACAATAATGGCATCTCCGTAACCCTCGATGGGTGCTTGGAGAAGCTTATTCATCGGCTTGTCTCGCCATTACGCAGGGGGTGGTGGTGTAAGACGTTCCTCAATCACGGCCTGAAGGAGCGTAACCTCTACGCCTACGTGGAATATTTGCAAGCTCGAAAGTGGACTTGGGAGTCTGGAGAACGTGCGCATGCACTAAGTTTAAAAGTCAATTTTCAAAACAAATGCGAGGCAAAACGACAAGTGAACTTAACCAATAATCACAAATGAAATGGCTGCTTTGAAAAAGGTACACCAAATCACAAGGACACAAAGGCAAGTTTTAAATCTTTTGTTCGAGAACTTATTAATGGTCACACCCCCAGTTGGTAGGTGTACTGCCTTGATTTGCGGTGGTTGATTTTTATGTATTTATTAAGTACCACTAAAAAGACGTAGGTATGGATTTGTGCTGATGGTTTAAAAACTTTTGGAAAATATTTTTGATATCGTCTCGTTTAACCAAATCGTATCTCTTTAAGAATCACCTTAAAGAAAATACAAAATAGAAAACGTTACGATTGTTTTGTTGTTTTATATTTTTTTGGTGTTGTTAACACTTTAGGAAAAGTGTTAATGTACTTTTTGATTTCTTATAACTTTACAAAAAAACTGTTTACAAACGGTGGTATATGTGCAAGTACGGGTTTGGAAATGCTTAAAACACTTTACAACTTCCCGGCAGGGCGCAAAATTTGATTGTAGCGGAATCAAGTTTTATCACACAAGCTAACCACTTGTGAATGGTCAACCGTAATAAACTTCAAACAGCTGTAAACAATGCATTTAGATCCGAGAGTATATTTCCACAGTCGTTAAGTCCCACGGAGGATGAATGGTGTTTAACACTTTCAGATGTCGAATAATCACTAAGGATAGTGATCAGTAAGGATTGTGAATAATAATTACACCTAAAGAGAAAGTTTGTAAATTACAGGGGCTTAAATGCAAATTAAAGAAAATTAAAAAGCTAAAATATATTAAATAAACGCTATCACTATTTTTAAAATGATGTTTTTCTTGATTTATAAAACAAAATAACTTAAATAAACTATTTTAACTCAAACGTAAACTTAAATTATCTAAAAATGTGACCTAAAATGAAAACGTGCGTTATGTATAAAATTCGCGAGTGCGCAAGTAAAAATGTAAAATTTTTGAAATAAAAGTCCTACAAGTGTAAAAACAACTTTCTTACTTACTATATGACAAAAGAAAATTTTAGAAAAAAGATTTATATTTTTTTGACTTTTATATTTTTTATTATGAATTAAATTCTATTTTAAACTAATTAAATGATTAAAAATACTAAAACTATTCGGAAAATCTGAACTTTTTATAAAATACTTATTAACAATACAAAGCTAGGAAATTACAAAGATGTAAAATCTTGTTTAAATAAGTTAAATAAGCTAAGTTATTCGAATAAGCAAAAAGAACAAAAACGGGTTATGTATTAAATGATGCAAGATACAACCAGTCAAAGACCCAAGGCGCATGGTATGTGTGTGGTGTGGTGAGCTGGGTAGCCAGGGTTCGAATCCCAGCAATGACTTTTTGCAAAATATTATTTTTTTGGACTTTTTCTTTTACAAACTGATTAAGCTACTTAAAATATGAAACTTTAATGAAGATAAAAATTTTCAAACCTAAAAATAAGCTGTTTAGAAGCTTAAAAGCTCAACAATGGGCTTTTAAGCTTATTTTAATGATTTTTAGCTCAAATAAACTTGAAATAAGCTTCTCAGAAGGAAACAAAAGTACAATAAGCTATAAACAAGCTAAATGAACTTATATTAATCTAAGGGACACAAATAATCACACTGAAAAGCTACTAATAAGCAAATAAGCACTAACACCAAACCTTTCTACCAAAGGCCACCACACTATTTCTAGGCCAATTTAAGCTAAGGAAATAAGCCTAAAAGTTCAAAATAAGCATTGAGGTATTTATATGGGTTGGTAAGCTTTCTAAAAAGCCAAAGCTCACACACTGGGGACCACAGGAGAGCTTATGAAGAGCTGTGAAAAACTTGCCTAACACTGAGTTATCATGTTTATACAGAAATGGGACAAACAATAAGCTTGTTGCAGCCCTAGTAAATAAGCTAGAAAATGAAATTTTAAGCTTGGGACCTTAAGATGGCTAGGTTAGCTACACAAAGAACCAAATTTCACAAGCTATGGTTTACTATTAAGCTTTTTATGAGCTTGTGAAAATGGTTAGCAAATCTGTGCACAGGGCACTTTTCAGAAAAGGTATCTAAAACAAGCTGAGAAATAAGCATTTTAAAAAGCTATCTAGAAAATATAAAAATTACTATGACAGAGATAAGCAGTTGAATATTGATATACCAAAAGCTCAAATCTTGAAAGCTAATAATAAGTTCACAAGAAATTCACAAAGTTTATTCAAAAACTGTGAACTAGAAAGTTTTGACTTTTTAAGTTATTCTCAAGTTTGACTTATATGAACTTGTAATCAATCCTAAGCACTGATTATGATATATTAAGCTAAAATAAGATTAATTTAAACTAGATTAACAAGCTATAAGCTACTGTGATGATTTTTAGTTCCTAATTCCTAAACTAGATAAGAGATAAAAGGTATTTTGACTTTTTAATGAACAAGCATTGGTTTTTCTTGTTTATATGAGCTAATAAGACCTAATAAGACATGCACCAAACAAGAACAATGACTAGAACAACCTCTAACTCAGTTGAACAAACAAATCCAATCAACCCTTAATGAGACTGTTTTGAAGATTTTCAAAACAAAACACAGATTAAGACCATGCCATGGATTACGCCTTATATTATCATTTATTAAGACTAAATAAGCATGAAACAACAGTACTAACAACATAAAACTCAAGTATGGTGATTATGATATTATGACTGTTAAAATGAAACTTTTACTAACTACAAATTAAAGAAAACAAGTAACTGGTTTTAATGCTTAATTATACTTAACTATGACTAATAAACATGAACATACAGAGATTTAAGCTAATGAACCATTCAAACAGTGAAATGCTAAAAATGGAGAATTAAGCTTACAAGTTGGATTCCAAGTGAAAACTGAAAACCAATGCTTGAAAACACTTCCTATAGCTTCCTAAGAAGCTCTAAACCAAAGGGCAATCCTGTATTCACCCTGCTCCAGCTGTGATAACCATCTCCACGGATTTTTGATTTTTCACTAATTTTTCTTGATTTTTATGAATTTTTGCTTTTTGCTTCTAAACTGAATTTTAAGGTTACTAAAAGCTTTAATAAGCTTTCTAGGAGCTTATATGGGCTTATTCAGTCCTTAACAACAACTAACAACAACATTTGATTAACATGAGATTTTTGAACTTAAAATTGCATAAACTTGAAAATGGAACTTAACAATGAAATTACTTATTGAAAAGATTTTAAATTAATTGAGAATACTTAAAAGAGTACTTGAAAGCTTTAAATAACACCGAAATTTAAAATTAACTAAAACGACATAAATTAAATTAATTTACACTAGTTACTTTCTACATTGCTTCTCTTTCTCTTTATAATGATCTTTTCCACTCTTGTCGACATCTCTGAACATATCCCACCTTATCTTGACCATTGAATTCATCAATTACACCGGATCACACACATGGCATTTTGCCAAAAAGTCTGCAGGTTATATGCATTTAATGCAATTTGGTGGATGTGGAGGTGGAAGGGGGAGTGGGTAGAGAGGTGTAAAGGTGGTAGTGAGGTGGAGAGGGGGGAAAAACCAAGTGGTGAGAAACCACTGTTTGATGAGTGTCCGGGTTCAGCGGGGAGACGTCAAACGAGGTTTGACCGTGGGATATTAATAATGGGTAGGTTCATTTGGGGGGGTTCAAGATGGGGGGTCAAGTGTTTTGACATGGGGTCTATTGGTTTGGCTGGGTTTAAAATTACAAAAGGGGTCCGTTTGGTTTGTTTAATACACAAGGACCATAAATGTAAATTCTAAAAATGAAGGGACCAAACCTCGCAATTTTCCAAAGTTATAAAAAGGATCAATTCTGCCAAATTTAATAGTACAAGGACCATAGTTGATTATTTTCCATTTTTATATTTCCAAGGACTATTTATGACACTTTTAAACTTGGAGGACCTTTTCTGCCATTTGACCAAAGATTCATTCAAGGACCATTTTTGACAACTTAGAATATTTCAGGGACCTTGAATGACAAACTCCATATTTTAGATTCTAGGACTAGATTTGACAACTTTTAAACTTGGGGACTAAAACTGCCAATTATGCAAACTTGATACGTTTTTCATCTGATTTTGGTATTTTGCATTTAAAACACATAAAACACTTATTTGTGATATTTTTATCATTTTGATGCATTTCTGAGTGTTTTCAGATGTTTTTGCATTCTAAACAGTATAAAAATGATGAGTATTTAGACACTCATCAATACTTATTGACATAGATGAAATGTCAATAATCCTTATGTGAGGAGTGATGATCAAGGCTCTCGAATAGCCGAGATATCATTATCACTAGTTTGTAGTTTTGTCTATAGAGATCAACGAAGAATACCATTCTTGATGATGAGTTCAATATAGATAACTACTTTAGTGATTATAAAGATAGCGTAAAGATACTACTTAAACTTAATCATGATTAAACAAAAAGGATGACATTATTGATTCATCTAGAAAAAAATGTAAAAGGGAGAAATTTAAAAAAAAAATCATACATTTGCTAAATATTCTTTTTAATGAAAGAAGTATTAGAGAGAAATTCTTCATGATCTTCTTAGGATGCCCAAATCCTAGTATGGAGAATTCTCAACAAAGAAAGTGTTAGAAAGATCTATCATTATCCAACATTATAAATTATGATGATTTTAAAACGCGACCTTTTGTTTTTCAGGAAATTCCTTCCTTGTAGTTTTCAATCATACATAGATTGTGTCAAGTTTTAAAAGTACAATATACTCTTAAAAAACTTGGTAACGAAGCTCTGATGCCAATTGTGGAAAACTAGAAAGCGAGGTTGAATAGTTTTACCGATTAAAACTTCGTTTTAAAATATTTAGATCAACTTATGTCAATTTATTTAGATGTGTATGTTGGACGTTGATAGATAGATATGTAAATATGTAACGGAAAGGTAAAGAGTAAGAAACATAAAACCACGAAATGAGTATTTATAGTGGTTCGGCTTCAAGGACACCTTCCTTGCCCTACTCCACTCCCCGAGTCACCTACTAGAGAGTTCATTAGCACTACACGACACAACTCCTTATGGCGGATAAGCCTTCACAACGTCGCCTACTCTTTTTCCGGTACAAGGCTAGACACCGGGTTCTTCCACAAGGTAGAACCACACCTATCACAACCTCGCCTACACTTTATCCGGTATAAGGCTAGATACCGAGTTCCATTACAAAGGAGGAACTACTACCCAACACTACACAACACCTATCCCAAAGGAGACCCACTCCTTATTACAACCTCATCAAGGATATCAATATCCTTGGATACAACCTATCTCTATTTGTACATCGATACACCATATCGATTGTTGTAACATATTGGATTTCACAAACACATCAAACCATGATCACAAGAGGCGTACACAATGATGTTTTAGTGAGAGAAATAGTTAGAGGTTTGGGAACTTAGTGAGAGAAAGTGAAAATCTTATTATGAGCTCCAACTATCTACCTTGGGAGGTAGAGAGTATTTATAGTCTTACACAAATCGCCACCTACGGGCTGTGGATCAGACATACAGTGGGTAAAGACCCGTCCGTCCTCCACGGTGTTACTTAACTAAATACTACTTAACTTTAAATAACTACAACTACGAGATTTCTAACGATTACATATACTTGAGGTGACCGACACTTTAATAACTGGATTTACTAAATTCTAACAATCTCCCCCTAAGGGAGGTCACCTCAAATTACACTGATTACAAACAGATATTACATTAGTATTGTTCTTGGATTCTTGATTAAGTTATTTGCTTAGTAGCTCGTAGTCTTTTATTCTTCATGTTCCGCATGTTTGGATAATTCTAGTGGAGGTCTTTAACTGATCCACGTGATAATGAGTTTTGAGCCATTTTTGAGATCATCAGATACCATAAATCTCTACTCATCCTTTGTGGTGTGGTATTAGGCATGTTGTGACTTTGGACCGACATGCCACATTCGATCATGATTTCTTCTTATCGAGTAGCGAAGCTTTCGCTGATTCATGATATTGGCTAGCCAGAAAGGTATACGGAGTGAAAATATCAGAGTCATTAATGCACTTATCATGATTTCTTTAGAAATGAATGTGTTGAGTGAGCATGCGGCTATGGATTGACCTTCATTCTAATCACCAAACGTCGGGCGACTGCATACAATAGTTAGCAAAGCGCACGAAAGTGTTTTGATCACTTTCGAATTGAGGTACACGCCCACTGTTCCTCGCTGATCAAGACAAGTAACGTCGGATCGTATAATTCAAGAATTTCCATGACAGGTTTCAGAATGCTCTAGCCGTTTCAAACCGAACGTCTCAAAGAAGATAATATTGAGTGAGTGAACCAAATAATTGAGATTCACGGATTGATGAAAAGAGATTTGAAAACAATCGTAGTATCGCCAATAGAAATTGTTTTTGCAATACAACGAAGGTTTTAATGAAAATCAATTATCAATCATAAACTCCTTTTATTTTGAAATATTAGTACACAGTCGATGTGCTAGAGAAAAGATTTTTAAGCACAACGACCGGTTTTTCAAAGGTATTCGTCAATCCATAACCCGAACGTGATTGAACCATAATTATGAATCGCCCCATTGTTTCTGCTCAGTTGTCACATGGTTGATCTATTAGATAGATCTCACATGCCACCCACCAGGCGCTTGTTTGATGTTGCTCTGTAAGGCTTTCCATCTTCATTGTGAATATGTTTGCATATCACTCGATGTTCCGCAAAACCACAAGGATAATGCGTAGGACTCATAAGATATAATCTCTCATTCCACATTGTGTGAAACAAAGAGTCTTCATAGACAAGTGTCCTAATGAGATTTATTTGATGATCTCGTGGCTCTAGACTCAATAGTGCACATTTGGTTTCCTATATCGGAGACTGGGAGAGGGTCTCCTTCTTCAATATCAACAATCTCTTGGAGAAAGTCGATAGATAATGTCGGTTCCCCGTGAGAATGAAACAAGCCCTTTAAGAGGAACTTGAGTAGTTTGGGAAGTTTAGTGCAAGGCCACCGGGTCCATGACGCCTTGTCTTCAATACCGTTACCTTAGTAACCACCAAGATATGTATTGAACCCGCTTTCTAAGGTTGAATTAATGGAGGGCTAATTCTTTTCACCCTTTTTCACATTCATTTCTTTTTCATTCTTCTTCCCCTTCAGTGCTTACCGAGACTTCATAACTAGAACCTTGTTGGGTTTATTCAAAGATTAGCTCGTCTCACCGCACTCTTCCCATATCTCACTTTTCTCTTTTTTTCATCATACCTAAGGACTCTACACCATCTAGTGGATTATCCTGGTAGATCCCTCCTGCATCAAGGATCATGGGAACAAATACCTAACCTTATCATCCTTATATCACCATTCATAAAGTAAATTTTGTCGGTCTATTTGGTATTGTTCATTTGCCATTGAAACCAATTGAAAACCCTTTTGAAAATCAATCAGATACTTGTGATATATTATCAAAGCATTTTGTACCTGAATTGTTTTTGATATTTTAAACAGAGCTCCTCAACATGTGCATCATGTATTTGAAATCATTTTGGCACACGGAGGCAAGAGGAATAATTAACTTCTTTGATTACCATTTTCTAAAAGATATCAACATCACTTCCTTATCAAATCAAGTAGATAAAGCATATTGGGGAAGGATGAGGTTTTCATAAATTTGCTCCCCTCAATATGTGCCTCGAGGTTTGAAAGAGTTTTGCACACATTGGAAGGAACCTGCACTTAGAGACAAATCAATCACGCTTCAATTCTTTGTGGTTTTAAAAGGGATACCCTCAACATGTGCATGGAAAATTTGAAATCGCTTGGCACATGTGGGGAGAGGATGCTAAAGCACTTATGAAGACCATTTATCGAATTATCAGTTTAAATCCAATTTAAATCACAAATTCTCCCTCGACCACAATTATCAAATCATTTGAGATTTGTGATCTCTCTAGATTTAAATTGATTTTGAAAGCTTTTGAGGAGAGATGTAACTTGATTATGAGAAACATTTAACCGATAAGGATAAACTTTGAGACTTTAGACTCCAAAGATTAAACATGCTTGAGTATCTTTTGAAAACATAATAATAACAAAGGTCTTGTACCAATTGTATACAATATTGTAAAACATTATTCTTTTTGATTATTCAAGAGTATACCTTTCTCGACACGCTAATTGTTTGAAAAATACTCTTTTTGATTTGAAATCATTCTCCCCGTCAATCAATGACATATGTTGTTGATTGAAGGATAGAGATTTTGACACATGAAAAGCCGGATGATTTTCAAAAAGTAGAGTCCGAAGTATTTTCAAAGCAATTTTGTTTTCATAAGATGACAAATATTTTTCAGAAGAATCATTTGAAGGAAAAATATTTGAAAGAAAACATTTGTCTTTTTAACGAAAAACATTTGTTTTAGAATCGAGCATGAGGTTTGAAGATTTAAGATAAAGCATGACTCTTTTCTTTCTTTGAAAAGCTGGTTACCAAATGACAATAAACCATTGTTTTACTTTCTCCCATTTTTAAGCATTCGAACAACATCTAAAGACCCGGTCATTCTTTTGAATGACAAGACAAAGACCGTAGATATTATCGAATCGAGAAAAATATGACAAAAAGACAATATATATTTTTTTTTTTGAAATTTTTCAAGATTTTCAAATTTTTATGGATTTTTGAACGTTTTATATTTTTCTATTTTCTTTTTGTAGGTTTTGTAATTTTGTATTTTGCTTTTTGAATAAGTATTTACAAGAGATGGATGAAGAAAGACCTTTACACCTCGTCTTCCTCTTGAAGACGTTTGAGTGTTTCCGGTTGTAGACTCTTTAGACCAAGTCGAGGAAGGATAAACTCAAAACGTTCTCTAGGAAGAGCTTTGGTGAAGATTTCTGCTAGTTGGTATTCACAAAATAGAATTCCACCACACCGTTCTCCACTTGTTCCCTGATGAAATGATGTCGAATCGATGTGCTTTGCTCTTGAGTGTTGAACGTTGTTGCATGAGAGAGCAATAGAACTTTTATTATCACAAAGACAGAGGATTTTGTTGAATTCAAAGCCATAGTCAGATAATTGGGATCTCATCCATAGGATTTGAGCACAACAATATGACATGGCTATGTATTCAGCCTCTGTAGAGGATATAAAAGTACTCATTTGTTTCTTTGAAGACCAGCTCACAAGCTTATCGCCCAAAAACTGAAAGCACCTCCATAACGCATTTCGACGTATCTTGACATCCTGCATGATCAACATTCCATAGGTCGTTAGTGACATACTGTGTCCTTCGGGTACCAAAGTCCCATGTTGATGGTTCCTTGGAGATATCGAAAGACCCGCTTAACTTAAGGTGCTTTTTGTAGGCTTAGCCTCGATATCTAGCACACATGCAAACAAATAACGTATGTCTGGTTCATCGGTTGTGAGGTACATCGTGGATCCAATCATACTACGATTTTTCTTTTGGTCTACCGTGATCCCTGAGTGGTCCTCATCCAGTTTAGTACGCTCTATCATGGGAGTGTCAATAGGGTCATAAGAATCAAATCCAAATTTCTTTAAAATCTCATTTGCATATTTAGATTGATTTATAAAAATGCCTCCGGACTTTGTGAAATTTGTAATCCCAAGAAAATGACATTTGTCCCATCATTGACATTTGAAATTTGGAACCCATTTCATTTGAAAAACGGTCACATTCATCGGGGCTTAAGGCAAAATAATATCATCAACATAGATTTGAACGTGAATTAAATGTTTGCTCGACTTCTAGTGAACAATGTCGGATCAACTTTCCTTGTCAATCTAGTAGATAGAAGAAACTTTGATAGCGTATCATACCATGCCCTTGAAGCTTGCTTCAAACCGTAAAGAGCCTTCTTCAAACGATAGACGTGAGTAGGATGCTCTAGATTCACAAAGCCTTCAGTTATCGACGTGATACGACTTTTAAGGTCACCGTTAAGAAAAGCCGCTTACATCCATCTAATAGACTACCATGTTCTTACTTGCAAGATAGCCAAGAAGATTCGATTGCTCTCGACATTTGCAACCGAGCAAATGATTCTTCAAAGTCAATAACCTCCTCTTGACGGTATCCTTTTGCAACCAATCGAGCCTTGTTCTTTAATACATCACCATGCTCATCAAGTTTTACTTTGAAGATCCACTTTAGAGCAATGATCATAGCACATTCGAGAGTGTACTAGTTCCCATACATCTAGTCGATCGAACTCATGAATTTCTTCTTGCATGGCATTGAACCACCGCCTTCGTTCATAGCGTTTTAACGTCTTTTGGTTCGATCTTTGAGAGTACAGAGTTGAAGAAGCACCATAAGGCATCGGTTGCAAGTTGTCGACGAGTGGATACTGAACAAGAAGGGTTTCCAATCATGTTGTCCAATGGGTGATCATGTGTCCATTTTCTAAGGTGTTCATGTGGTTTTTGTTGTTGAGGAACGTATAGCAGAGTCGATTTCTCCTCGATGAAGATGGTTCTGATGATGATTCGTGAGAAAATATGTTTTCAAATGGGCATCTTCTAAGTAGCAAAGGTTATCTCCATCAATGGTACCAAACAATTCCATGATGTACACCGATGATTGATGATTTGTTGATGAGACAGAGGAACAGCAGCAGCGCTTCTTGACTTAATGACATTGAAACCGGGGTTAACTTCATTGACAGTGGATAGAGCGTACCGCTGATGGAATTGACAGATCATTAGTACTTGGCTCATAGTGTTCATCAAACATTGGATCAAATAATTTCTTCAAATCATCTTCTGAAGGAGGTACATAAGGAGTTGCTGGTGAGGGATTAGAAACAAGAGTAGAACCGATAGGACTACATAAAGAAGGTTGAAATGCGGGTCCAGAACTGGATTGTCCTGGATGTTAGGAATTAGAAATTCCAGGTATTAAAAGATTCGGCCACCTCAAGTATATGTAATCGTTAGAAAGCTCGTAGTTGTAGTTCTTTTATGTTAAGTAGTATTTAGTTATGTAACACCGTGGAGGACGAACGGGTCTTTACCCACTGTATGCCTGATCCACGTACCCGTTGTATGGCGTTTTATTGTAAGACTATAAATACTCTCTACCTCCCAAGGTAGAGAGTTGGAGCTCATAATAAGAATTTTCTTTCTCTCACTAAAGTTCCTAAACCTCTAACTTTCTCTCTCTAGAACTCACCTTTATATGCCCACTTTGAGTTATGGTTTGATGTGTATGTGAAATCCAATATTCTACAATTGGTATCAAGAGCCATGGTTAGATCATATCTTACATATTGGATTTCTAGTGGTTTTAGGTGGTTTTTGAGTTTGAAAAAGTTTAGTGGTTTTTAAGGTCATTTGTTGATTTCTAGTGTAAAGTTTGGTTTTGGTAGTACTTTTGTGTTTAGAATCATCACAAGTGTTTAGGTTTTGATTTAGAAGGTTTGAATCATAGTGGTTGGGTTGTTTTGGATTGAAAAGTGGTGTTTATGTGTTTTTCATGCTAGCGACTTGAGCCACGGAAATGTTTTCTTGGTAGCGACTTGCTTTACAATTTGGTAGCGAAGTTGTAGTCTAATGTCTTAGCGAGTTGGGTTAGCGACTTGTCTAGTGAGACAAGCCGACAAACAAGCATTAACTTAGTGGATTCTCCACTACACTGGTAGCGATTGGTGGAAGTTAGCTTACTTGTACTTGTTCTTAATGACTTGGTGTTAGCGATTTGGTGCATAGCGAGTTGCTATTTAGCGACTTGACACATTAGCTTAACTTGGATCTTAGCTAATTGTCAAAATTTTCCTAGACTTGAATCTTAGCGAGTTGTTTATATAGCTTACTTGACCGTGTACTAGCGACTGGGATTATAGCGACTTGGGTTTATAGTGACTTAGTAGTTAGCTTACTTGGTTCAAGATTTTCTAGCTTAATTTGGGTGAATTTTAATACGGTTTTTCTCTTGATTTAGTAAAATCCGGAGAAGAATCTATTTCCGGTTTAATCATAGAGTTATAAAATCTCGCGTAATATGTTAACATGTCTACCAACGCTCCTACTATCTTCTCCATCGATGCCGAGGATGTTCAAGCCGCCGCTCGATACTGCCCACCCATGCTTGATGAATCGACTATGACTCTTGGGCTCAACGAATCAGATTGTACTGCCTTGGAAAAGAAAATGGGGTTAACATTCTCAAATCCATTGATGAAGGACCCACCGAAGTTGAGACTACTAGAGATGTACTTGACACAAGATGGAACTCGATTTACGGAATGGACTGACCAAAGATGTATGATGAGCTTGATGATAAGGAGAAAAAGAGATTCGATGCAGATATCCGAGCTTCTAACATTATATTGCAAGGTCTACCAAAAGACATCTACAAGCTTATCAATCACAATGGGCAAAAGTGTATGGGATAATGTCAAGATGCTTTTCTCGGCTCGAGCTAACGTTGAAGACCGAGAATCACAACTGTATGATGAATTTGAGCACTTCAAGATGAAACCAGATGAGAGTGTCTATGAGTACTATGTGAGATTTCATAAGTGGGTGAATGACATGAGGAACATCAGAATGACTATGCCTAACATTCAGCTGAACTCAAAGTTTGTCAACAACATGAATCCCGAATGGCACAAATTTGTCACTTCCGTGAAGCTCACTAAAGGATTGAAGAATACGAATTATGAGCAACTTTATGCTTTCCTTCTTCAAAATGAGAGACATGCCATGTTTGAAAAGAGGATTCTTGATCAGTTCAAAGCTCAGGGAGAAACAAGCTCAACAAATGATTCAACTACCTTTTACTCAAATATTGGGATTACCACCAAAGCTTCTCAAGTTGTACCTATGGGTAATGGTAATCATAAACTCATTCCTGATCTAATGTTCAAACAAGCCGATGTCGATGCGTGCATAGGAAACTTCATCAATCAACGGCACTTATGATAAGTCAAAACTTGAATTCTCTCCCACAACCAACAACAACCTCGAACAAACATCTAACCCACACAATCAAGCTACCGTCGAGATGGGAAGATTGTAGTGCAACCCGCTCAGAAAGACAGTATGATCAAAGAGGTGGAGCTGGTAGAGGTTATGTTGCAAATCAATCGGGAAGGAAAAGAAATCAAGGTCAAGCTAAGCCGATCAAATGCTATAACTGTGGTGGTGAGGGACACATTGCAAGGAACCGCACATCTCCAAAACATCCACTGAATGCCGAATACGCCAGATAAGATGCTACTAGTACAAGCTCAAGACAATGGAGCAGCTTTGGATGAAGAGGAGTTACTATTTTTTGCTGAAGGAAATGCCAAACCTATGCCGATGTTGATGAACAACCATTAAGAGATAGGTCACAATCATCAATGCCTTTCAAGTAGTGATTGTGATGCATATGACTCGATGTTGATGATGGACCTTCGCAAAAACAATTTTCATGGCTAGCATTTCTCCAATGGTCTCTCCTAAGGTCTCATCTTCACCACAAGCTGGTCCATCCAAAGACAAACTCATTTTTTAGGTACTAAAACTATAATGATGATGCCTGATATGCAAAAGATGCATGACAAAGTACAATCAACCAAACTTTTGAGTCAAATATTGAAGATATGGGTAATATCAATGTTGTCCCATATGATCAATATGTGAAACAAAGTGAAAGTGAAGTTGTACCAAGTGATGCATCTTCTCAATCAACGATGACTATGTTTTTGATGAATACACCGCATGTGCCCCTAATGATTCCGTTATCTCGAATCAATGCCTATAAAGAACGTGTTGCTATTTATGAACAACGTGCAAAATTTGAGTTGACCACACGTGAGCGTGAAATGGATGACCAAATGCGTATAACTATTAGAAAAGGTAGGTTTAGAGAAGAAGTATTAAAACAAGAGTTAAACTCCTTACAAGAAAAGCTTTCTAAAACCGCTAAGCAAAAACAAGAACTTCAAGAAAATGTTAAATTGCTTAAGCAAGAATTCAATGCTAAGGAATCAAAACTTTTGAATGATTTTTCTAACCTAAAAACCTTGAAAAACAAGCTTGAAAATAAGTTGTATGCATAAGGAAATACCATTCAGATCGCTCACTTAATCACTAAGCATGAGTTTTGAGTGATAAGCATAGTACCCCTTGTTAAGGAACCAAATCCAAGTTGTTAAAAAGAGCTGCCCATAAGGTTATTTATGATGGCAATGAAATTCTTAAGCCTAGATAGAAACCTAGTCTACTGAAAGTAACTGAGGAAGATAAGAAATCAGATGAAGTCACTAGGAAAAGATGAACAAGAAACTAGATGATCCTAAATGTAAAGAGAGGAAAATAAATATCACACCCCATGATTACAAGAAGGAGAGAATTGGATTTTAACAAGTTTAAGCCTCGACATTGTTAACACCCAACAAGTGTTCGAAAAGGATTTAGATAAGCAAAAGAGAGAATCTTGTTGTAACAAACCCACACTTTAGAAAAATGCCTCAGCCGACCTGTGTATCCTCCCAATACACCAATGCATTTAGTTCCTAGGACTATTGCCACTAAAAGCAAGACCTTAATCATCCAATATGTTATTCTTCAACTATTTGTCGATTTTGAGAAAACTTGTAAGAAAAGGATCACACCCCATCGATAACCGGGAAGGGGGTTTTGAACAAACAAAAGAATGTTATCTAACTGAGGTCACGCCTTTCTTCAAACTACTAAAAGATCATTTTGAGAGTCTTAAAAAGGGGATAAATTTAGATATTAAAGGAATGGAAAAGGAATTTGATGCAATGATAGTTGAGGTTAGTGACTATGAGCTAGCATTAAAATATAATGAGATTGAGAGGAAGAACTTGCATACCTTGAATGAGAATCTTATTTCTGAATGTATTGATCAAGATGTTTTACATCGCTACGAATTCTCCATTAATGCTTCTCAATTTCATGAATTATCTGTTGCTCTGAAAGTTTCTCATGATCGTGTCATTGAGCTTGAAAAGATTAATTAGAAACTTAATGAGAAAATTGATCAGGATGATCACGATAATTTGTAAAGCATCTTTCTAAACTAGAAGTTGAACATTTTGATTTACAACTAAAATATCAACATCTAAAAGAAAATGTTAAAACCTCAAATATCAAGACATCCTTGGATGCTCCCGAATTTGATGCGCTTTTGAAATTAGCAACGCGGATGAACAGATTCGAGCTCATTGGAACACGATCAAAAAGTTGAAAGCCCAAATCTCTCAATTAAAGGGTGAAAAGAACAATGTGACCGGATCCCAAATGCTTCCTCCTTTAGATTCTCAAGATTTCAAACTTTTCATCTTCAAAACTTAGTAAATGCCTTACAAAAGGAAAACGAGAGTTTTCTAGAAGAAAATGAAAAGTTAAACGACACTTTAAAGAGTTATATGATTCAATGAAAGTCACTCGTGACCAAAACAACTAAAAATAACGCCTTTACAAAAGGAAATTGAGAATCAGAAGTCGTGAAAATGGGAAACCGCCACTGTGTTTTAATAAGAATGTTGTTTCAAAGTCACCCTTAGATTGCAAATACATCGGACGGTTAAATATATTCCTCCTCATCTTAGGAATAATGAACCTGCGCTTCATGACTATTGTGCTCACCTTAAGGATAGTCTAGAATGCCTGAGATTGTTGAAGAGGATTTCATTAATAAACCTCTTGATAGAGAAGTTAGGTTTGCTTGCCTCCGTGCCAAACGATCTCAAGAGCTGCTTGAATGTGTAATTGCAACATGTCCAAAATCCTTAGGTGAAAAGGCAAAGCTGTGAAGCCTTGTTCTATGCCTAGTGCCAAGCAGGAAATCCTTTCTATGCCCAGCCTTAAGAAAGTAAACACTAATGTGCCTTCAAGTAGTTCAGATTCGTGATATGTTGGTGCTAAGAAAGTGAACTTTAGCTGTCAAATAGCTCAAATCAAGCCTTAAGAAAGTAAACACTAATGTGCCTTCTAGTAGTTGATCCTTGCACATCAAGCTGTGAATGCAAAATTAGATCAACCAACTAATGTTCACATTCTACAGAGTAATCACATTGCATTAAAGGTGTCAAAGTCTCAAGACAATACAAGGAATGATAGGACCTTGCAAGCTAAGAATGTGCATTGGAAGAGAGTAGAAGACCAATCTAGGAACTTTAATCTTGTGTTGAATAAAACGAATCGTGTTGATTCTAGTATTAGCCTTAAGCATACCTGTAATTAATTCAACTGATACTATTTGCAAACCTTGTAATGATGTCCGCTGAATTCCTGCTAATCATGAATGTGGTGTGAATGCTTTGTCTAATGTCACAAATGCCTAGTTAAAATTATTAAGGCTAATAATCGTGCGTTAAGGCAAAAGGCAAAAACGTAAGATTGTTTAAAACAGTGGAAGCCCACAGGAAGAAAATTTATAAAGATAGGTTATTATTGGATACCTTTTGGTCATAAGAATAATCATTTTTGCCTCAAACCGCTAAGACTATGCCCACTAGAAAATGGATGCCTACCGGTAGAACTATTCCCTTAAGAAGTGAACATATTTTGAATAGGTCAAATATGCACACCAAGATTGCATCTATTCCCAATGATTCCATTGCTTCTACTTCTGATATGGATGTTTCTATTTTTGATGTGGGTGTTCCAATTACTAACCAAGTGGAACCCATTCTTGCATGGGGATCCCAATTGTCTACTTATCCATTCTTGTCTCAGGTTCAATCGCAGATCGCTCAAATCGTTTCAGGTACTCGGACTCAGTCGCCAAGCATATGACTGAGACCTCGCTCATGAACTTGAGCAAATTCATCGGGACGCTTAGATTCGAGAATGATCATTTTGGTAATTATTATGGAGATTATGTTATTGGAAAAGTGTTATCTGTGGTGTATTATGTGGAAGGTCTTGGTCATAACTCTCTCGTTGGTCAATTTGCATTCGATCTAGAAGTAGCCTTCGAAACATACTTGTTTCGTTAGAGAACTTGACGGTAAGGAGCTTTAAGAGGCTCTACGTGGCTCAAACCTATACACCATCTCTATCGAAGATATGATGAAGTCTTCTCCAATTTGCTTGTTGTCAAAGGCTTCAAAATAAAGTCATGGCTATGGCATCGCCGCCTCAATCACTTGAACTTCGGCACCATCAATGATCTCTCCACAAAGGACTTAGTTGTAGGTTTACCTAGACTTAAGTATGAAAAGGATCATCTTTGTTCAAGATGTCAATTGGGAAAAGAAAGAAGTATACCCATAAACCCAAACCTACTAACTTTGTCAAGTTCTTCATACAATTCACATGGACTTATGTGGACCCATGAGAGTGCATAATATCTTTGGGAAGAAATATGTGTTAGTTGTGGTTGATGATTTCTCTAGATTCACTTGGGAAAGTTCCTAAGGTCAAAGGATGAAACTCAAATATCATCATCAAACTCATCAAACAACCGCAGTTCGCCTTAACAAAACAAATGTAATCATCGTAACAAACAATGGAACTGAGTTTGTTAACAAACAACTTGGTGAGTTTTATGAAAGTATTGGAATTAGTCACCAAAGAAGTGTTCCTCGAACTCATCAACAGAACGGTGTAGTTGAAAGACTAAATCAACTCTTGTGGAAGCCGCAAGGACTATGCCGATTTACTCAAAAGTTCTAATGTTCTAGGGTGAAGCCATCGCCACGCAGCTACACCCAAAATCGATCCCCGATTCACACCGCTCATGAAAAACTCCATATGAACTTGTCCACAAATGTAAAACCCGATCTCATTCCTTCGCATGTTTAAGTGCCTTATGTTATCCAACTAATGATGGTCAAGATTTAGGAAAACCGAGAGCTAAAGCGACATTGAGTTTTGTAGGCTATGCACCAAATAGAAAAGGTTACCATCTATAACAAGAGAACCCAAATATCATGGAAACAATTCACGCCACGTTTGATAGTCACCGGTCAAATGGCTCCTCGGACATTCCAGCTCGACCCGCACTTCAAAAAGCCCCATTGGTTCATTCTTGTACCAAACTCCTCATCAAGAACTCCATATGTACCCCCTCGAAGATGATTTAAAGAAATTGTTTGATCCAATGTTTGATGAACAATATGAGCCAAGTAACAATGATATGTCAATCCAATCAACAGAGACTTCTTCTATCCCCACAATGAAATTAACCCTTCAACTTCTATGTCATTAAGCCAAGCGCTGCCGTTGACCAATCTAGTTCATCAACAAATCTCAATCATCAAGTGTACATCATGGAAATGCCTTCGATTCACGTGATGAAGTCAATCCCTTTGCTACTCCCGAAGATGCTCCATTTGAAAATATATTTGCTCCTCAATCATCATCAGAACCATCTTCTACAGGAGACATCGACTCGCTACTTCACCCCTCAACAACACACATGAACACCTCAAAATGGACTTACGATCATCCATTAGACAACATCATTGGAAATCCCTCGCCCAAGATCCACACGGAAACAACTTGCAACCGATGCCTTATGGTGCTTTTTCAACTTCGTACTCTCTAAGATCGAACCAAAAGATGTTAAAACTGCCATGAATGAAGATAGATGGTTCAATGCCATGCAAGAAGAAATTCATGAGTTTGATCGACTCAATGTATGGGAATTAGTACCGCCCAGATTGGCTATGATCATTGCTCTCAAGTGGATCTTCAAAGTAAAGCTTGATGAGCATGGTGATGTTTTAAAGAATAAGGCTAGATTGGTTGCAAAATGATACCGCAAGAGGAGGGCATAGACTTTGAAGAATCATTTGCTCCAGTGCTCGAATCGAGGCAATCGAATATTCTTAGCTAATGCCGCAAGTAAGAACATGGTAGTCTATCGATGGATGTAAGACGCGGCATTTCGAACCGAGATCTTAAAGAAGTTGTCACGCCACCAACCTCGGCTTTGTGAATCCGCATCCTACCACGCTTATCGCTTGAAGAAAGCTCTTTACGGTTTAAAGCAAGCTCCAAGGGCATGGTATGATACGCTATCAAAGTTTCTTTGTCTACCGCTTCAAAGAAAGGAGCAGCTGATCCAACATTGTTCACCGTGAAGTCGTGCAAACATTTAATTCATGTTCAAATTTATGTTGATGATATTATCTTTGCCTCGACCGACCCCAATGAATGTGATCATTTTTCAAAAGAAATGGGTTCCAAATTTTAAATGTCAATGATGGGACAAATGTCTTTTTTCTTGGGATTACAAATTTCACAAAGTCCCGGAGGCATTTTCATAAATCAATCTAAATATGCAAATGAGATTTTAAAGAAATTTGGATTTGATTCAAGTGACCCCGTTGACACTCCCATGATTGAACGAACCAAGCTTGATGAGGACCACTCAGGGATCATGGTAGCCCAAACGAAATATCGTAGTATGATTGGATCCCTGATGTACCTCACATCTAGTAGACCGCACATCTTGTTCTCTCGCTTGCATGTGTGCTAGATACAAGGCTGCCTACCAAAAGCACCTTGAAGCGTTAAACGGTCTTTCATTCCAAGGAACCATCAATATGGGACTTTGGTACCAAGGACACCGGTATGTCACTAATGTTCATGCGATGCTGCCGATCATGCAGGATGTCAAGATACTGCCGGCACGCCCGAGGTGCTCAGCTGGGTGATAAGCTTGTGAGTCGGTCTTCAAAGAAGCAAATGAGTTCTTCTTTTCCTCTACGAGGTAATACATAGCCATGTCATCTTGTTGTGCTCAAATCCTATGGATGAGATCCCATTATCTGACTATGGCTTTGAATTTAACAAAATCCTCTGCATCGCGGATAATAAAGGTGTTATTGCTCTCTCATGCAACAACGTACAACACTCAAGAGCAAAGCACATCGAAATACGACATCATTTCATCGTGGAACAAGTGGAAAAGGTGTGGTGGAACTCTATTTTGTATGGATCAATACCGCTTGCACATCTTCACCAAAGCTCTTCCAAAGAACGCTTTGAGTTTATTCTTCCACGCCTTGGCATGAAAAGCCTTCAACCGTAAACACTCAAACGCCTTCAGAGGAAGACGAGTAAAGGTCTATCCTTCATCTATCTCTTGTATATATCTACTCAAAAATCAAATACAAAATTATAAAACTTTCAAAATCTATAAAATCAAAAATTCAAAAAATCTTCAAAAAATATTGTCAATTTGTCATGTTTTCTCAAATATAATATCTACGATTTGTGCCGTCATTCAAAGAATGACACGGACTTTAGATGTTGTTCAATATTCATAAATATATATATATATATATATATATATATATATATATATATATATATATATATATATATATATATATATTTGGGAGAAAGAGAAACAATGGTTTATTGTCATTTCAAAGAACTCGCTAAACGAAAGAACAGAGCCATGCTTTAAATTGATTTTCAAATCTCATGCTCTGATTCTATAAAACAATCAACTACTATCTAATGAAAACTAATTGCTTTGAAAATTTAATTGACTCAATTTTGAAAATCATCTCAGACTTAACTGCTGTCAAAATATCTATCTCTCAATCAACAACTTATGTCATTGATTGAGGGGGAGAATGATTTTTCAATTAAATCAAAAAGTGTATTTTTCAAACAATGGTACCAGACCTTGGTCACTATTATGTTTTCAAAAGATAATCATGCATGTTTAATCAATGGAGTTTAAAGTCTCAAATTTTGATCCTTATCAGTTAAAATGATTTCGTAATCTAGTCACAATTTTTCTTAAAAGCTTTCAAAATCAATTTAAATCTACAGAGATCACAATTCTCAAATGATTTGATAATTGTGATCGGGGGAGAATTTGTGATTTAAATTGGATTTAAACCGATGATTCGTAAATGGTTTTATAAGGATGTACGCATATCCTCCCCGCATGTGACAAACGATTTCAAATTTTCCATGCAACATGAGGGGAGTATCTATCTTAACCTCAAATTATTGAAACGTGATTGAATTGTCTAAGTATGTTCCTTCTAATATGTGCAAACTCTTTCAAACCTCGAGGCACATATTGAGGGGAGCAAACTTTTGAAAACCTCATCCTTCCAAAATGCTTTATCTACTTGATTTAATAAGGGAAGTGATGTTGATATCTTTTAGAAAATGGAAATCAAAGAAGTTAATTCTTTCTCTTGCCTCCATGTGCAAAACGATTTCAAACACTTGATGTACATGTTGAGGGGGAGCTCTTGTTCTAAAAATATCAAAAACAATTCAGTACAAAATGCTTTGATAATATATCATAAGTATCTAGATTGATTTTCAAATGGTTTTCAATTGGTTCCTATGGCCGATGAACAATACCAAAAAGACCGACCAACTTTACATTATGTATGGTGATATAAGGACAATAAGGTTAGGTATGTGTTCCCATGATCCGCCAGAATCGGAGGATCTACCTGTGAACTATCCACTAGTTAGTGTAGAGTTCTTAGGTATGATTATAAAAGGAGAAAATGAGATGGGAAGAGTTGACCGAGACCGAAGCTAGTACCGAATAAACCCAACAAGGTTCTAGTTATGAAGTCTCGGTAAGCACTGAAGGGGTTGAAGAATGAAAAAGAATTGAATGAGAAAAGGGTGAAAACAAATAGCCCTCCATGTTTTTCAACCTTAGGGCAGAAACCGGGTTCAATTCATATGCTACTGGTGGTTACCAAGGTAACATCGGTATTGAAGGCTAGACGTCATGGACCCAAAGGACGCATCAGCACTTCATCTTCCCAAACCACTCAAGTTCCTCTTAAAAGGACTTGTTTCATCCTCACGGGGAACCGACATTGTCTATCGACTTTATCTTAGAGATTGTTGATATTGAAGAAGGAGACCCTCTCCCTAGTCTCCGATATAGGATCCAAATATGCACAAATTGAGTCTAGAGCAACGAGATCATCAATAAATCTCATTAGGACACTTTCAATGAAGACTCTCTGTTTCACACAATGTGGAAAGAGAGATTATATCTTGAGTCCTACGCATTATCCTTGTGGTATTTCCAGAACATCTGAGTGATATGCAAACACATTCACAATGAAGATTGAAAGCCTTCTGGAGCCAACATCAAACAAGCTCCTGGTAGGTGGCAAGTGAGATCGATTCAATAGACCAACCATGTGACAACTGAAGAGAAACAATGGGGCGATTCAATCTTTTGAATCAATCCTGGTTCGGGTTATGGATTGACGGATAACTTTGAAAAACCGATCCTTGTGCTTAAAAACTCTTTTCTTTAGCACATCGACCGTGTACAAAATTTTCAAATCAAAAGGTGTTTTATGATTGATAATTGATTTTCAATAAAACCTTCATTGTATTGCAAAAACAATTTCTATTGAGCATGCACGCGATTGTTTTTCAAATCTCTTTTCATCAATCGCTGGACTTAAATTCTGGTTCACTCACAATTGTTGTCTTCTTTGAGACGTCCGGTTTGAGAACAACTAGAGACCAGGAGCAAACCTCGTCAAGAAATTCTTCATTAATTCGATCACAGTAGACATGTAATGATCAACGGGAACCGTGGGTCCGTACTCAATTCAACGAAAGTGGTCAAAGACACTTTCGTATGCTTTATTGCTAACGCTTGTATGCGTGCACGCCCGACGCTTGTACCGATCAAAATGATGCGGTCAATCCAGCCGCATGCTCACACACACATTCATCTCAAAAGAAATCATGATTAGGCTTCAATGACTCGATATTTTCACTCCATGCTTCGCACGCCGCCAATATCATGAATCAACGAAAGCTTCCGCTACTCGATGAGAAGATATCATGATCCGTAATGTGAGCATAACGGTCCAAATGTCACAACATCACATAATATCAACACCACAAAGGAAGAGTCTGAGATTTAATGTGGATGATGATCTCAAAGCTAGCTCAAATCTCATTATCACGTGGATCAGTAAAAGACCTCCACTTGAATTAACCAAACATGCAATGTGAAGAATCAATGACTACGAGCTACAGAGCAAAATACTACATCAAGAGTGAAAGAACAATTTATAATGTAATATCGGTTTGTATTCAATGTAAGTTTAAATGTGTATTTGAGGTGACCTCCTTAGGGAGATTGTTAGAATTAGAAATTCCGTGTATTAAAAGAGTCGGTCACCTCAAGTATATGTAATCGCTAGAAAGCTCAGAGTCGTAGTTCTTTTATGTTAAGTAGTATTTAGTTAAGTAACACCGTGGAGGACTGACGGTCTTTACCCATCGTGATGCCCATCCACGTTCGCCTGGTGCATGCTTATTGTAAGACTATAAATACTCTCTACCTCCCAAGGTAGAGAGTTGGAGCTCATAATAAGAATTTTCTTTCTCTCACTAAAGTTCCCTAAACCTCTAACTTTCTCTCTCTAGAACTCACCTTTATACGCCTACTTTGAGTTATGGTTTGATGTGTATGTGAAATCCAATATTCTACACTGGAGCCATTTGACCGGACAGCTCATCGAACGTGACGTGAATAGTTTCCATGATATCTCGCGTTCTTTTGTTGTAGATTCGGTAACCCTTCTTGTTTGGTGCATAACCAACAAAAACTCCAATATCTGCCTTTGCTCTTAATTTACCTAAATCTTGACCGTCATTCGTTGGGTAGCACAAAGCACCAAACAAAACGGTAGGAGATCGGTTTTCGCTTAGAACAAGTTCATATGGGTTTTTCCATGAGAGGTATGAATAAGGGAACGATTTTGGTGTAGTAAGCAAGGGTAATGGTTTCAACCCATAGAAACATTGGAACCTTTGAGTAAATTAGCATTGTTCTTGCGGCTTACACAAGAGTTCGATTCGTTTTCAACTACACCGCTCAGTTGAGGAGTTCGTGGAACACTTCTTTGATGACTGATTCCAACACTTTCATAAAACTCAATTAAGTCTTTGTTAACAAACTGCGCCATTGTCCGCTTTTTGAACAATTCTAACAAATATTGTTGAGTCGAACTTGAAGTCGTTTGATAAGTTTGATGATGACATCTCGAGTTTCATCCTTTGTCCTCAAAAACTTTACCCAAGTAAATCGAGAGTAGTCATCAACAACGACTAGAATGTATTTCTTCCCATTTATCGTTTGCACTCTCATTGGTCCGCACAAATCCATATGAAGGGTATGAAGAACTTCCATTCCTGAGTTTGTGGGTTTTGGTTTGTGGGCATATTTCGTGCTTTTTCCAATTGGCAAACAACAAAGATGATCTTTTCATACTTTAACTGGGTAATCGTCTTACTAAGTCCTTTCGGAAAGATTGTTTATGGTACCAAAGTTCAAGTGAGACGACGGCAGTGTTGCCATAGCCATGACTTAGTTTTGGAAGCCTTTGATGAAGAACCACATGGGTGAAGATTTCATCATATCTTCAATAGAGATGGTGTATAGGTTTGAACCACGAGTTCCTCTGAGAAGTTCCACACCATCAAGTTCTCTAACAAAGCAAGTATGTTTTCTCAAGGCCACTTCTAAATCTGAGTCACAAAATTGTCCCGATGAAAATAGATTATGTCCAAGACCTTCAACATAATATACCCTGGAAATCACAATATCTCCAACCACGTAATCTCCATACCCCATAATAGCACCAAAATGATCGTTTCCGAATCTCACAGCTCATGAATTTACTCACGGTTCATGAGCCACGACCGATCTCCGCCATATGCTTGGAACAAGCGACTGAGTCCAAGTACCACGTAACGATTTGAACGATCTGCAGCTTGAAAAGCACAAGAATGGATAACGGATAACAAGGATCTCCATGCAAGAATGGGTTCCATTTGGTTAGTAACAGTGATTGGAACACCCACATCATAAGTAGAAACAATGGACTCATCGAAATAGATGCGCTGCTAGTGTCCGTATTTGACCTATTCAAAGTATGTTCACTTCTTAAGGGAATAGTTCTATCAGTAGGCATCCATTTTCTAGTGGGCATTGACTTAGCAAATTTAGGCACGACTCATTATCTTACGGCCAAGGGTATCCATTGATAACCTATATTACTAAATTTCCTTCCCTGTGGGTTTCCGTGCTTTCTAACTTTCTTACGCCTTTTCCTTTTAGCCTTCTTAGCTTGATTTTTAACATTAACAGTTTTAACTGGGCATTTAATAGCATCAATCAAATCATTCACACCACATTCAAGATTAGTAATGAAACCACGCGAATCATCATTACATGTTTTGCCAAAAGTAGCAGAATTCGCATTAATTACAATATGCTTAGAGCTAACACTAGAATCAACACGATTCGTTTTATTCAAATTCTCCCTAAGGTGATCTTCAACTCTCTTCCACTGAACATTCCTAGCACGCAAGGTCCTATCATCCTATCATTCTTTGTCATTTCTTACTCCTGTAGAGGGAATTGGAACATTAGTTGGTTTTGCTACTTTTTGCATTCCTAAACTAGAAGTGTAGGGATCTGAACTACTTGAAGGCACATTGAAATTCACTTTCTTAATTTTGGGCATCGAATGGTTTGTATACTTAGCACTAGGCATGGAACAAGGCATCACAGCTTTATCTTTCGCACCTAAGGATTTAGGACATGTTGCTATTATACATTCTAACATCTCTTGAGATCGTTTGGCCTAAATGCAAGCAAACCTAATTTCACTATCAAGTGGCTTATTTATGAAGTCCTCTTCTACAATCTCACGAAGACATTCAAGACTATCCTTAAGACGAGCAGGATAATTATGAAATGTAAGTTCGTTATTCCTAAGATGAGGAGGAATATATTTAACAGTCACAGTATATTTTCATCTGATATAGATGACTTTGATGCAACATTCTCATTAAAGACAAGTGGCATTTTCCTTTTTCCGACTCTTGATTCTCAATTTCCTTTTGTAAAGACGTTATTTTTTCGTTGTTATTGTCACGAGTGACTTTCATTGAATCATATAACTCTTTAAAGTGTTGTTTAACCTTTTTATTTTCTTCTAGAAAACTCTCATTTTCCTTTTGTAAAACATTAACCAAGTTTTGAAGATGAAAAGTCTGAGAACTCTAAGAATCTAAAGGAGGTGGCATTTGGGAGCCTGTTACATTGTTCTTTTCACCCTTTAATTGTGAAATTTGGGTTCTCAATTTTCTGATCGTGTTACAATGAGCTCGAATCTGTTCATCACGTTTGCTAATTTCAAAAACTGCATCAAATTCAAGAGCATCCAAGGATGTCTTGATATTTGAGGTTTTAACATTTTCTTTTAGATGTTGATATTTTAATTGCAAAGCAAGATGCTCAACTTCCAATTTAGAAAATTGTTTCACCATGTTATCATGATCATCCTGTTCAACTTTATCATGCAGTTTAGAGTTAGTTTTTTCAAGCTCAATGACACGATCATGGGAGACTTTCAGAGCAACCGATAATTCATGAAATTGAGAATCATTAATGGAACAATTCAGTAGCAAGCATGTAAAACACATCTTGAGTAATACATTAAGAAATAAGATTCTCATTCAAGATATGCAAGTTCTTCCACTCAATCTCATTATATTTTAATTCTCGCTCATAGTCACTAACCTCAACTATCATTGCATCAAATTCCTTTTCCATTTCTTTAATATCTGAGTCCATCCCCTTTTTAAGAATCTCAAATTGACCTTTTAATTGTTTAAAGAAAGGCATGACCTCGGTTAAATAGCATTCTTTAGTTTGCTCAAAACCCCTTTCCCTTCAATTATCCCAGGGTGTGATCCTTTTCTTACAAGTTTTCTCAAAATCAACAAATAATTGAAAAATTACATATTGACTTATTAAGGTCTTGCTCTTAGTGGGAATTGATCTAGGAACTAAATGCATTGGGGTATTGGGGATAAACAAGTAAGGAAGCATTCTCCTACATGGGGATTCTTTTCTACAAACTCATCACTTTTCATGTCCATATCCTTTTTCCAAAACACTTGTTGGGGTCACTGTGTTTGAGGTCTAAACTTGTTAAAGGCAATCCAGTTATCCTTAGCATAGTTGGGTGTTTTATAGGTGATTTTCTTTTCTATGCATAAAGGGCTCTTAAGCTTTTCATCCAATTTCTTTCTAGTTACTTCTTCTTACTGTTTATCTTCCTCGGATTCTCGAGCCAAGAAACTAGGTTTTGTGTAGGCTTAAGGATTTCATTTCCATCATAGATTACCTTATGCTTCTCTAGCTTTTCGCATTACCTTAGGGTTTAGTTCATCAACTAACGCAACACTATGTTTGTCACTTAGAACTCTATGCTTAGTGATCATGTGAAAGATCAATGGTGTTTCCTTGTACGTGCAATTTGTTTTCAAGTTTGTTTTTCAAAGTTTTTAGGTTGGAAAATTCATTTAAGAGTTTTTATTCCTTGGCATTAAATTCTGTTTAAGCACTTTCACATTTTCTTGAAGTTCTTGTTTTTGCTTAGCCGTTTTGTTAAGCTTTTTTTTAAGGAATCTAACTCTTGTTTAAGTATTTCTTCCCTAAAATTACTTTTTCTAATAATTGTACGCATTTGGTCATCCATCTCTCGCTCACAGGTAGTTAACTCAAACTTAGCACGTTGTTCATAAATGACAACTTGTTCTTTATAGGCATTAAGTTCAGAGATGGCAGCATCATTAGGAACACTAGCAAGTGTATTCATCAAAGATATAGTCATCATTGACTGCATTAGATACATCACTTGGTTCAATCGCGCTCTCACATTGGGTCACATATTGATCATATGGGAAAATATTATCATTGCTTATATTAGCAATATCTAGTCACAGTTTCCTGCGATTGAACTTTATCATGTATCTTTGCGATCAACATTATCATATAGTTTTAATACCTCCGAGATGATTGATTCTTTGGATGAACCCGCTTCTTTACGTGGTGAGGGACCTTTGGAGAGACCATTGGAGAAATGCTAGCCATGAAAATTGTCCGTGGTAGTAGGTTCATCATCAAGCGTCCGAGTCGTATGCATCATAGTCGACTTGAAAGGCATTCGATGATTATGACCTATCTCCCTGAATTGGTACGCTCATCCACATATGCATCATATGTCTTGGCATTGCCCTCATCAAGAAACAACATCTCCTCTTCATCCAACGACTCCATTATCCGAGTTTGCACAAGTAACATCTTGTCTCTCAAGTACTACGCATTTTGTGGTCGTTTTGGAGATGTGCTTTTAGCTATATGTCCATCACCACCACGCTTTTAGCACTTGATCGGCTTTGCTTGTCCTTGATTTCCATTCCTTCCCTATTACGATTTGCCACATATCCTCCACCTACTCCAAAGATTACCATAACCCTTGCTCCAACAATCCCTTGTTCATATCGTCTTCCTTGAACCGGGTTGCCCATAACCTTTACATCTCGACAACTGACATGATGATTGTGTAGATTGGATGCGATTCGATCTCATTGTTAGTGTGAAGATTTGGTATGTGGACCTGAGGGTCAAGTTTTGTTAAACCATAAGAGACAGTAGATTAATGAAGTGTTCCATGATTGCATCAAAGATCGACTTGCTTGAACCTCGAATCGGGAATGAGTTTGTGATTACCATTACCCGTGGGTATGACTTGAGAAGCTTTGGTAGTAATACCAACATTGGTGTAGAAGGCTGTTGAGTCATTTGACGAACTGGTTTCTCCCTGCTTAGATTTTAACTGCTCAAGAATCCTTCGTTCAAACATAGCATGTGTAACACCCCCAAAATTTCACAGCGGAAGCGTTCGGGTCATGGGGTGCTACTAAATCAATATACACAACACAAGGTAATAAAGAATGGAAATTCTATTCCATTTTCAAAAGGTATATTAATTTAAGAAATAGTTTTTACATCGTTGTTTCAAAGTGCGGAAGTAAAGCCCATAAAATTATATGTTGTCCCATTAAAAGTTGAATTAAAATGTTTGGAAACACTTCGGATGCCGGTCTTCAACGAATGCCTTTGCCATTGCCCACGCCAAGTAATAAACCTGAGAAAAACATGATAAAATGTCAACAAAAAGGTTGGTGAGTTCATAGGTTTAAGTTTCGAAAATCAAGTTGGACCACGCGATTGCACATATAGCATCTCCGTGAATGACACTATATGCAAAAGGCTATTACGCTAGCACCAAGTTCATGCGACCAAACTACGACAAAGTGTACATTCATCTAGAAGCATGATAAATAAAAGCCCAACAAGTGTATTTCCAAGACACTCAATCAATACGATATGATATCAGCGACGTTTGCCTATCCAGTCAAACTCGAACGGGGTGTCATCCCCAATAGATCTATTCATAACAATCGCGCCTCCCCAAAGGGAACTAACGGTAGCATAGTTGGGATTCAAGGTTTTTTCACGTAATAGTGTTTCGGTTTGCCAGGTCCCAAAAGAGTTTTGCATGTTTCTCACCCCATAGTTTTATAAAACGAGTAAATAAGAGTAAAAGTGGGCTATAAACTCACCTCACCAGTTCGGTGAATAAAGCACAAAGAGATCAAGTAACAAGTAGCTCCAACACGCAACCTAAATTAGTGCGGTAAATCTCAGTTTTTGATTCCAAGCTAAATAAAGTCTATCTACTCCATTTAATTTACATGTTGTGTTGTTGTCGCCGTTGTTGTTGTTGTAGGTGTGTCATTACTAAGTTTGAAAATACCATGTGAGTATATTTCGGCTTATAAAACTTGTTTTGAAAACGATATCGAAATGAAAATATTTCGGCTAAAAGTCGGATAAATATAGTGTACGGCAAAAGTAATACGATAAATGTGACGTTTGGTTGATGCGAAATGTTTTATTTATATATATCGGTATATATGTAAAGTGCATATATAAGAAAATATACATCAAGATGAGTTTTACAAAAATATAATTCGAGTTGTGTTTATTTGGAAAAATAAGTTTATGTTTATATGTATATCGTTAAAACTTGTTTTCCTATAGATGCATATATATACATTTATGAACTTTTGTAAATTTTCTCGTTAAACGGGTTGGTTTATTATATATAGTGTTTAGAAAATTATCGTGTTGACGGAATTGTCAATAGTCGCGTTTTTGAAATATTTGGTTTATACATATCTCATGATAGCGAAATCTTTATCATAGATTTTATTTATCAAAATGTTTCTAATATAGAAGTTACCCACTTATTTCTTTAAATGTGACAAATATATAATGTGTGTCGTAAATTTTTATATTGAGTCAGGAATGACGGATAAAAGATATTTGAAAGATTGAATAGATTAGTCAACGTGTTCGGGCCGAGTGGGTTGAAAGGAATGGGCCTAGTGGCCCGGATGCAAATCAATACCTCGAAAATGGCACAAGTTTTTGTATCAACTTTTGAAACATGAATTTAGTGTGACAGATTTTTGGAAAGACCAAGCATTATGCTCGAGTGTTATTAACTTCCGAAGTTGCATGATGAGGTTCTTGGCTACAAGCCTAGACCTCAACATTCTTACCACGAGTCAAGACTCGGTCATAGCAATGAACAATGGCAAAAGACTAAGTTTCGCAACATCTAAACCATCTACTACGGCAAGGACAAGCTAATGAAAAGGGAGACTTGGTTGGGTTCCATTTTTCTCATGCAAGAGGGATTGTAGTCGAGCTAGGAGGTAACCAAACACGGGACCTAACCAAACAACCAAGTCAGTCAAGCTTTTCTAAATAGGCTGAAAGAGAAAATAGCTACTAAGTGGTTTTTATATATTGAGTATGGACTTTTAAGAGTTCCAACTTAAGCCGAAAACAACAAAAGTTGGAAATTAAATAGAAAACCAAATAAGTTGAATAAGCTTAAACAATATAAGCCGAGAGTCAAATAAGCGTGTAGGTGAAAAGTAGGCCGAAACCAAAATAAGCAAATAAGCTTTAACATAAGCCAAAAACGATAATAAGCCGAAACAAATAAGCCATCACGCTAAATCCAAATAAGCCGAACAATGAAAGTAAGCTAATAAGCAATTAAAGATAAACTGAAAATTAAGGCATCAAAATTTAATGTTTTCTGTTTTTGTATTATACCTTGGGTTCGACAACCACAAAGAACAACACGATAACAATATTATGAGTTTTCACCACTTAATAATTTATTCGCCATAATAGAAATTAAATCGGAGATATATATCTTTAATTAACAATTTGAATTAAAATCTGAAAATAATAAAGTATCAACCTTACAAATGTGAAGTCGAGTGTGTACAAGAACAAGAACTTCCAATTAAA
>OU343216.1:76926889-76952285 GCA_910596185.1 Chrysanthemum makinoi | reverse complement strand
TTACAATAAAAACGCCACACACGGGGTGGATCGGGCATACAGGTGGGTAAAGCCGTCCGTCCTCCACGGTGTTACTAAACTAAATACTACTTAACATAAAAGTACAATGACTACGAGCTTTCTAACGATTACATATACTTGAGGTGACCGACTCTTTAATACCTGGAATTTCTATTTCCTAACAAAGTAAAATTTTATGGACTGACGGGAAATAACGTTAAATTCAAATTCCCTTTATTTACGTAATTAAATACTCCAAGTGTTTTGATCTTTTCAAATCGGGTCAAATTAGTGTTAGAGTAATACAAACTCAAGTGTAGGGATGATCCTATAAATCCATTATATTTTGATGTTATCTTAGAGGATGGTAGAGTAAAAGTGTATGAAAAAAAAAGTGTTAAAAAAAACATACGGGCTACCATCCTACATCTATCTTTATGTTTATGTTTTTCAATTTATGTATGTTTGTTTCAAGTTATCTAGAGTTTAGCGAGTCAAGTCTTGGCTTAGCAACGCCATTCTTTTCATACTTGTAACCTAAGATTTTTGACTTGCCACCACTAAATCGCATATCCAACCAAACCCTTTGTTTCCCTACCGTAATCATAACATTACAACCCTTTTAAAGACCTCTTAGATAGTTGTTCCTAGGTGCTTACTCCAAAGCGGTAGAGGTTTGATCTAGTCTCAAGCCTATGGTAATCTATGTACTATGACCAGTGTAGTGTTTATCTTCCATTTCCATTTACTATATTTCATATACACCAGAGATGAGAGAATCAAAAAACTTGTGAGGTGCTAGTATATAATTTCCGTGCTTGTTATGACTATTGCGGTGCTTTTACTTGTTGTGAATTATGTTAAACCAATGCGTCATGCCCCCTAACTTATAAATTGATTGGCTAAAAGCACATTTATAGTTGATCATGATGTAGTCATTTATAGTTTGATGTTTATAAACCATCCTATATATGTCTCTATGTTGATCATGATGTAGTCATTTATAGTTTGATGTTTATAGTAATAGTTTTAATATGTGAAAACGTATTTAATTTATAGATATCATACTACCGTTCGGGCCATCATAATTCAGAGGTCATGTAGTAAACGTTCGAGGAGCCATGACACTTTAAATCGTAATCAAGAACTCGCCGTCACGTTTTACCCAAATGAAACCCCTCACATGAAGCTCCCTAGTATTGTAGCACTTAGTAAGTAAAATATATATTTTGAGTGGAGATTATTATATTATAAAGTTTTATTATGTTTTTAATAAACATTTAGTTTTCACAAATTCTCATAGTTTACTGTTTTTAATAAACATTTAGTAGGTGAATCATAAAAAGTCTTCAAAACACTGTCACCCTCATGATAACAAAAAGATGGTTCCAAGGATAGTGTTAATGAGATTTGGTGCTACTAGAACCATTACTATTGTTCTTCCAAATAAGAAATTCAAAAACGAACAGATGTTTGTACTACTAAGGCAAAAGCAGTTTCTACTGCTAAGCCAAAAGTTTTAATAGACACTGTGTTGGGAAATCATTTTTATACTGTAAAGGCCTCAGCTTGCTGGGTCTGGAAACCAAAAATAAAGATTTTAGATCATGTTTCTCGGAATAGTAGTGCATCAATGGATTTAAAACGCTTTGACTATGTTGATGCACAAGGTAGACCTAAGTCAGTAATGGCTTGGGTCCCCGAGAAACTGGATTCTCTTATTTATGTGGGGCAACTTACAGGTGGAGCTAAAGGATAAAGCAATTTTTGATAGTGGTTGCTCTGGACATATGACTGGTGACATGTCTAATCTGTAAAATTTTGAAGCTATAGATGGTGGATATGGTGCTTTTGGGAATGGCCCCAAAGGAGGAAAGATTGTTGGTAGAGGTACTATTAAAACATGAAAAATAGATTTTGAAAAAGTGTATCTTGTAAATGGACTTAAGTTCAATCTCTTTAGTGTCTCACAAATGTATGACAAAAAGAATTATGTCCTTTTTACCAACACTGAATGTCTTGTCCTTTTTCCTGATTATAAGATGCATGATGACAAATTTGTGCTTCTTAGAATCCCTAGAACAGACAATATATACAGTGTTGACATAAAGAATATAATTCCTAAAAGAGATTTAACTTGTCTATTTGCAAAATATGATGAATCCAAGCTTTGCCATAGGAGACTTGGTCTTGAAATTTTAAAACAATGAATAAATTAGTAAAAAGTAATCTTGTAAGAGGGTTACCTTCAAAAGTTTTTGAAAATCCTGAAACCTGTGTTGCATGTCAGATGGGGAAACAACACAGAGCTTCTTGTAAGTCCAAAGTTGTGAATACTATTTTTGAGCCCCTTTATATGTTGCATATGAATCAATTTGGGCCAACCTTTGTGAAAAGTTTGAATAAGAAGATGTACTGCTTAGTGGTCACTGATGATTACACTAGATTCACTTGGGTTTTCTTCCTAGGAACTAAGGATGAAACATCGAAATCAAGGCATTTATGTTAGGATAGAAAACTTAGTAAATCACAAGGTAAAAATAATCAGATGTGACAATGGAACCGAATTTAAGAATAGTGTGATGAATTAGTTCTGTGTGGATAAAGGTATTATAAGATAGTTTAGTGTAGCTAGAACTCCTTAACAAAATGGAGTGGCGAGGGAGGGCCATTGATTAACTAAGGGCTGCGAAAGGACTATGTTATCGTAATCTAAATTACCTACTACTTTTGGTGAAGCGGTTAGTACTTGCTTGCTTTGATGCAAAGTAGGAGTAAAGTATTTAAGCCTCATAACAAGACCCCTTATGAATTTTTGCATGGTAGGAAGCCCTTGATAGACTTCTTAAAACCATTTGGGGTATCCTGTTACTATCTTAAATACTATAGACCACATAGGCAAATTTGATGAAAAGGTAGACAAAGGGTTCTTTGTTGGGTACTCTACAATAGCAAGGCTTTTAGGGTGTTCAATAGTAGAACTAGGCATGTGAAAGAAAACTTGCATGTTAGGTTTAGTAAGAGTTCACCTAATGTTGCTGGGAAGTGGTGGTTGTTTGACATTGATTCCTTAACAAGAACCATGAATTATGAACCAGTGTCTACAAGTACAACTAATAAGTATGCAGGTTCACAAGGAGATTCAAATGCAGGTACACAAGACAAGAAGGATGGATCTGCAGAGGAGTTTGTATTGGTTGAAAAGTGGAAGCTAGACAAGCTTCTCAAGCCCAAAGAGTTGAAGAAAAAGAGCCCAGAATTTGATCCATTGGAAAGTGTGGAAAAAGGTGATACAGAAGGTGGGACTAAATCTTCTGATGTGCATAAGGTGGTTACTGAAGGACCATAATTTGAAGATAAAGTACAGGAAAGTCCATCAGCAAATTCTGCAAAGGGAGGAAGGAAAACTGGCACACCAGGTTCCCTCTTGTCTACGTTTATAATTAGCTCACAAGTTGCTACTGATACGTTTATCATTAGCTCACTAGTTGCTACTGATACGCCAATCTTTAGGCCAGCAGTTTCTACTGCTCAGCCTAATAGTTCTCCATATCCAAGGTTTCCCAAAATGGACAAAGATAGGAAGTCCTATGCTGATGCTGATTACCTAGATGATCCAAATATACCTGGTTTGGAGCATATTTATGAAGATACTGATGATGAGGTTGTGGATAGTTTTACCATGGAGGCTGATCTACATAATATGGAGTCTTCTTATGCTACTAGTCCTACACACACTACAAGAATTCACAAAGCCTGCTGTTCAAACAAGAAGTAAACTTAAAGGATTGAAGAATCAAGGATTATTTCATCAGAGGAACAACCACAAAGATCTACAAAATTGCATGTTTGCTTGTTTTCTGTCACAAATGGAACCCAAGAATGCTTATAAGGCATTACATGATTCAAGCTGGGTAGAAGCTATGCAGGAGGAGTTGTTACAATTTAAGCTTCAGGAGGTTTGGACCTTGGTTGATTTGCCTAATGGAAAGAAGGCAATAGGGACAAAATGGGTATTCAGATGCAAGAGAGATGAATGAGGAATAGTTGTCAGAAACAAGGCAAGGTTAGTGGCTCAAGGATACACTCAAGAAGAAGGCATTGACTATGAAGAAGTGTTTGCACCAGTGGCAAGAATAGAGGCTATCAGATTATTCTTGGCTTATGCTTCATACAAAAACTTCACAGTGTATCAGATGGATGTGAAAAGTGCTTTCTTATATGGGACAATTGAAGAAGAAGTATATGTCTCCCAACCAACTGGTTTTGAAGATCCTAAGCTTCGGATAAAGTTTACAAGGTGGAGAAGGCTTATGGACTACATCAGGGCTCCAAGAGCTTGGTATGACACATTATCCAAGTATTTGTTGACCCAATGGGTTTGTCGAGGCACAATTGACAAAACCTTGTTCATAAAAGGTCAAAACGTGACATTCTCCGGTTCAAGTTTATGTAGATGATCTTATTTTGGTTCAACAAATAAGGAGTTGTGTGTGATAGGTTGAGAAGTTAATACACATGAGGTTCCAAATGAGTTCCATGGGTGAACCGACTTTCTTAGGCCTTCAGTCAAGCGAGAAACTGAAGGTATTTTCATCAGTCAAGAGAAGTATGTGACGGATATTTTGAAGAAGTTTGGATTTAATGATGTGAAGCCTGCTAAGACTACTATGGATCCAAACAAGCCTCTAGTCAAAGATGAAGATGGTGAAGAGGTTGATGTGCATCTTTACAGGTCCATGATTGGGTCCTTGATGTATTTGACCCCAAGACCGATATTTTGTTTTTGTTGTATGTGCAGTGCTATATTTCAAGTGTCTCCCAAAATGTCTCACTGAATGCTTTAAAGAGGATTTTTAGGTACTTAAAGAGTCAACCTAGGTTGGGCCTTTGGTATCCTAAGGATTCACCTTTTGATACGGTTGCATACTCGAGATAGTTATTATCCGAAGCATGTTTGGATAAAATCACTACTTGAGGATGCGATATCTTGGACATAGGTTGATTTCATGGCAGTGTAAGAAACAGACAGTGGTGGCTAATTCAACTACAGAAGCAGAGTACATTGCTGCTTCTAGTTGCTGTGGTCAAGTGTTATGGATTCAGAATCAATTACTGGACTATGGGTACAATTTCATGAACACTAAGCTTTATATTGACAATAGCAGTACAATGTGCATAATTAAAAATCTTGTTTTTCATTCAAAAACAAAACATATTGAGATAATACATCATTTTATAAGAGATTGTTATGAAAAGAAATTAATTCAAATTGTTAAAATTCGTACTGATAACAATGTTGCAGATTTGCTCACAAAAGGTTTTGATGTGGGTAGATTTCAGTTTTTAATTGCATGTATTGGTATGATGAATCTCTAATCAAAAATTTTAATCTCTTTGTGTTTTTTTAAAGTTTTGTAAAGTATTTGTACTTTTATTGAGGTCAAAGTATGTTTCTCTACATATCTTAAGTTTTCTCATAAAAGCGGTTTGTACTATCATATGAAATTTTGTCTGCTTTTATAACCTGATAAGTTATTATGTGAAAACATCTTGGATTGTATTTTTCTTGGTATTTACTAACATTTTGGGTTAAGAAAACCCCTATTGATGGTGACAAAACAACCACAAATATATGATGATGAACTCCTTGGACTGGAGTTGTACACTGAGGAGTGCAATGGTAATCAGTTCGCCATAAATTGAAGAACTGGCTAGTCCAAGAGCAAACGGCTCCTGGTAAAGACTAATCAAATCCGTTTATGGTTGATAGTTTACCAAAAACTATATGGTTCTTAACTCACCATACTTCACAGTGAAGAGTTAACTAGTCCAAAGCAAACGGCTATTCGTAAAGACATCTCAAATCCGTTGATAGCTGGTAGTTTGCTAAAAACTATGATAAGTGTTTTTCTTAACACTTAGTTTTCTCCAAATGTGGTGGACAATATGTTTTTCAAAGATATCATGTTTGTACTATCAGATATAATTTTTGTCAAAAAGTTTGTACTGCTAGTGTAAATTTGTACTGCTAGCGTAAAATTTAGTACTGCTGAATAGCCGTTGGTATTGTGCAGTAAAAACCATTTTTACTAGACATTGGGGATTTTTATATGTCTAGTCATATTTATAGGGTTGTTATTTGTGAAAATTATTCACTTTCCTTACTCTTTATCTGATTTTCTTTAATTGAACGATTCTCACAAACACAATTCTCAAACCCTAACGCACTTTCAATTGCTAGTACCTACTGCTAATTAAATCAATTCCGATCAAAACCCAACAGTATTTCACATATTTTATCATGGAATTTGTAAAAGCTCACAATCAAGTTGCATTCTTGGAAAAACCAGAGGGTAGTGAACCATTTCATCAGATAGTGGATTTTCTAAACCAATCATACATCATGTATGCACTCTTAACAAACCCCACTATCTATGTCTCCCATATCCAACAGTTTTGGCAAACTGCAACTGTCAAAACATTGGAACAAGGGGACACACAAATAAAAGCTAAGGTAGATGGTAAGACAGTTAGAATATCTGAATCATCCTTGAGGAGACATCTCCACCTGAATGATGAAGGTGGCCTATTTGATTTACCAAATACTGAAATTTTGGAACATCTATCCAGGATGGGGTATGATACAGCAAATCAAAAATTGACTTTTCAAAAAGGTTGTTTCTACCCTCAATGGAAGTTTTTCATTGACACCCTTCTTCACTGTATGAGCCCTAAGAAAACCTCTGGGTAGCAATTCAGTAGCAATATTGCTATTGCTCTCATTTGTTTATCCACAGGTAGGGTCTACAATTTTTCTAAACTGATTTTTGAAAATATGGTGAAGAATGTAAATTCTAAAACTAAGTTTTTAATGTATCCAAGATTTGTGGCAATGATTTTAAAGAAAAGCATACTACTCACCCATACTGAAATTTTTCCTACACCTTGTTTGCAACAAAAACTTTTTGCAAATATGTCTATGGCATCAAGGTAGTTTAATGGTGAGGTAGTTCCTTTGTTTGCTAACATGATTGTACAGGTACAGGGTGAAGGATCAGCAATCCTAGCTGAGTCCCAACACACACCCATTGTGTTCCAAATATCCATTACACACCACCAGTTACACAAACATATAAGAGAAAACACAGATAGGGTACTATGGCCTCTCATCCTAGTATTCCTACTCAGACCCAAGTTGTTATTGAGACTGCCTCTGGCAGAGTGGAAGGGGCTACCACTACTGTGTCTAGCTTAGATGTAGCACAGGGCAGTGGTAACATCAATATGACCCCAACCATGGCAACAGTGGATGTTTCTAGTCCTCCAAGACTGGATACAACTACTGGAATCCCAAGCCAATTGGCAGATATGGGTGGCTTCAGTGATCCTCCTAGTCCAACTAGGGCAGACAATCATTTCATGAATTAACGGCTACATGTACCCAATTAACAACTAAAGTTGGAGCTTTGGAGAAGGATTTAAAAGCAACAAAGAAGATGTATGCCAGAGTTTACTCCACTTTAGTTCAGAAAGTTAAATGATTGAAGATGAAAATTAAAGCTCTGCAAGCTCCTAGAAGAACAAACATTGTGGATTCTACAAGCTCCAGTGATCCTGAAGACTTTAGGGAATTTCACAAACAGGGGAGGAAAACAGATGCAGAAACTAAGGGGAGGACTTTGAGTTTTGGAAATGGGAATCAAGATGATTATGAACAGGAAACAAAATTATTTGCAGAAGAAGATGTTGATCTTGAAGCCCCAATTGAGGTAATTGAAGAACATGGAGACATTATTGATACTGCTACCAGTACTAAGCAAGCAGTGGAAACTGCTGGTTCAACAAAAGGTACTGCTAGAGTGGACAAAGGAAAAGGGATTCTGATTGAGGAAGAGTTTGTTCAGAAGAAGCCTAAAATTACTACACGGATGGTATTTGTTAGGATTTAGTAAATCCAATTAGTAAAGTGTCGGTCACCTCAAGTATATGTAATCGTTAGAAAGCTCGTAGTCATAGTTATTTAATGTTAAGTAGTATTTAGTTAAGTAACGCCGTGGAGGACGGACGGGTCTTTACCCACAGTATGCCTGATCCACAGCCCGTAGTTGGCGTTTTTATGTAAGACTATAAATACCCTCTACCTCCCAAGGTAGAGGGTTGGAGCTCATAATAACACTTTTACTTTCTCTCACTAAGTTCCCAAACCTCTAACTATTTCTCTCTCTAAAACCTTATATTATACGCCTATATGTGATCATGATTTGATGTGTTTTTGAAATCCAATATGTTTCAAATGGTATTAAGAGCCATGGTTTGATCATCTCTCTTACTTATCCTTGGATTTCTAGTAGTTTTATATGGTTTTTGGGTTTGAAAAAGTTTAGTGGTTTTTGCATCATTTGGATCATTTCTTGTGTTAAACTTTGAATTTTGAGTGTACTTTTGTGTTTAGAATCATTGTAAGTGCTTGGGTTTGGAGTTGGAAAGCTTGAATCACTGTGGTTAGGCTTGTTTTGGATTGAAAAGGGTTGTTTTTAAGTTTTTCTACCTAGCGACTTGGTTCTCGGATAAAGTTTCTTCGTAGCGACTTGCTTCATTATTTGGTAGTGACTTGTAGTGGAAGTGGTAGCGATTTGAGTCCTAGCGGCTTGTCTATTGAGACAAGACGACAAACATTACAAAGTAGTGGAGACACCACTTCGGCTAGCGACTTGGTTGACGTAGCGACTTGTCTTTATTATTTCTAGCGACTTGTTTTTGTTGTTACTAGCGAGTTACTCTTTAGCGACTTGACGTTTTAGCGACTTGTTCTTTAGCGAGTTGTTCTTTAGCGAGTTGTCTAATAAGCGAGTTGTTCTTTAGCGACTTGTCAGCTTAGCGATTTGCTGTTTTAGTGACTTGTGTTTAGCGACTTGGTTCATAGCGACTTGTGTCTAGTGACTTGATTCACAGCGACTTGAGCCTTTAGCGAGTTGCTACTTAGCGACTTGTCTTCAAGGGTTATAGCGACTTGGCTGTTTTTGTTTCTAATACGGTTTTCTCTTGATTCAGTAAAATCCCGTGAAAGAATCTATTTCCCGGTTTAATCATAGAGTTTTAAAATCCCGTGAAATATGTAATCATGTCTACCAACATACCTACAATCATCTCCTCACATTCTTTGAGGACGTTCAAGTTGGATCGAGATACTTCGTCCACCTATGCTTGACAGAACTGACTATGACTCATGGGCTCAACGAATTAGGTTAGCGACTTGCTTCAGAAATTGTTAGCGAGTTGTAGTGTAAATTGTTAGCGACTTGATACTAGCGACTTGGATCTTAGCGAGTTGTTCTTTAGCAACTTAACTGTGTCTAGCGACTTGGTGCTTAGCGATTTGTTGTCATAAATCTTAGCGACTTGGTGTTAGCGACTTGGATCTTAGCGAGTTGCTCTTTAGCGATTTTCTTATTTGTAGCGACTTGGTGCTTTAGCGACTTGTGTCTAGCAACTTGGGTCTTAGTGACTTGGGCTTAGCAACTTGGTTCAATAACTCTTAGCGACTTGGTTGATCTTTTGTTTGTAATACGGTTTTCTCTTGATTTAGTAAAATCCCATGAAAGAATCTATTTCCCGGTTTAATCATTGAGTTATAAAATCCGTGTAATCTTTAAACATGTCTACCAACGTACCTCAATCATCTCAAGCCTGAGGATGTTCAAGCACTGGTTGAATACTAGATCATCGCATGCTTGACGAACTGACTATGACTCTTGGGCTCACGAATCGATTGTCTTGTCTTGGAAAGGAAAATGGGGTCAACATTCTCAAATCAATTGATGAAGGACCTTATCAGATTGAGACTACAAGAGACATAATTGATACTTCTGCAGATGGAACCATGATCTTTGGATTGGACAGACCAAAGACGTATGATGAGCTCCGATGATAAGGAGAAAAAATATATTCGATCTTTGATGCTGATATCGGGGCCTCAAACATCATACTACATGGTCTTCCAAAAGACATCTACAAGCTTATCAATCACACTGCAAAGGCTTTGGTATAATGTCAAGATGCTTCTCTCGGGTTCGAATTAACCAAGGAAGACAGAGAATCACAACTGTATGATGAGTTTGAGCACTTCAAGATGAAACTAGATGAGAGTGTCTATGAGTACTACATGAGATTCCATAAGCTTGTGAATGACATGAGGAACATCAAAATGACTATGCCAAACATTCATTTGAACTCAAAGTTTGTAAACAACATGAATCCCGAATGGCACAAGTTTGTCACCTCTGTGAAGCTAACCAAAGGATTGAATAACACCAACTATGAGCAATCAGATGCCTTCCTTCTTCAGAATGAGAGACATGCTATGTTTGAACGAAGGATTCTTGAACAGTTCAAATCTAAACAGGGAGAAACAAGTTCATCAAATGATTCAACAACCTTTTACACCAATGTTGGAATTACCACCAAAGCTTCTCAAGTCATACCCACGGGAAATGGTAATTACAAGCTCATTCATGATCCAGCATATAAGCCTCGGACTCAAACACACTCACGGAAAACTTCATCAATCAACTATCTCTCATGGTTAGTCAAAATCTGAATTCCCTCCCACACACCAACAATAACCTCAGAACTGCATCCAATCCACAGAATCAAGCTACCGTCAGAGATGGGAAAATTATGGTGCAACCAGTTCAAGGAAGGTAGTATGAACAAGGAAGAGGTGGAGTTGGTAGAGGGTATGTGGCTAATCCCTGGTCGTGGAAGGAATGCCAATCAAGGACAAGTAAATCCAATCAAGTGCTACAACTGTGGTGGTGATGGACACATTGCAAGGAAGCGCACATATCAACGCCCTCAAAATGTAGAGAGTACTTGAGGGACAAGATCGCTAGTGCAAGCTCGGGACGGTGGGCGGTTTGGATGAGGAAGAGTTCTTTGTTTCTTCGCGAGGAAATGCCAAAACATATGATCTTGATGTGGATGAACGGCGGTGCGAGGGCATGGGACGAGAATCATCTAAATGCATTTCAAGTAGGCGTTGTGATGCATATGACTCGAATGTTGATGATGAACCAAGCACTTGACCATCTTCATGGCTAGCATTTCACCAATGGTCTCTCTAAGGATTCTTTCACCACAGCCGGTCAATCAAAGATTCAATCATTTCTGAGGTATTAAAACTATATGATGAAGTTGATGAGCAAAAGATACATAACGAAGTACAATCCCTTGAAACTTATGCGAATCACTATTGATAATGAGGGTAATAGTAACATTGTCCCATATGATCAATATGTGACACATAGTGAAAGTGTGATTGTACCAAGTGATGTATCTTAAACGTCAATGATGACTATGTTTTTATGAATACTTTGCATGTACCCACGATGATTACATTATCTCACGAATGCCTATAAAGAACAAGTTGCAATCTGTTAGGAATTAGAAATTCCAGGTATTAAAGAGTCGGTCACCTCAAGTATATATGTAATCGTTAGAAAGCTCGTAGTCATAGTACTTTTTATGTTAAGTAGTATTTAGTTTAGTAACACCGTGGAGGACGGACGGGTCTTTACCCACTTGTATGCGATCCACTGACCCGTTGTGTGGCGTTTTATTGTAAGACTATAAATACTCTACCTTCCAAGGTAGAGAGTTGGAGCTCATAATAATATTTTCTTTCTCTCACTATAGTTCCCAACTCTCTTCGTTTCTCTCACTAGAACTTTCTCTCTCTAACATACTTATACGCCTACTTTGATCATGGTTTAGAGTGTTTGTGAAATCCAATATCCTACAATTGGTATCAAGAGCCATGGTTTGATCACTCATCTTTCATGCTCTTTGTTTTGGTGGATTTCATAAGGTTTTTGGGGTATTAAGGGTTTAGGAGAGTTTGATTCATTTGGACAAATTCTAGTGTTAAAGTTTGAATTTTGCTTGTACTTTTGTGTTTAGGATCATCATATGTGTTTATGTTTTGAATTGGAAGGCTTAAATCATTGTGGTTTGGGTGTTTTGGATTGATAAAGTGGTTATTTGTGAAAGAAGGACGGCGAGAGTTGAGTCTCGGACTTGTTTTTCTTCAAGCGAGTTGCTTTGTTATTATTTGATCGAGAGTTGGTACATGCGACTTATTCATTGTTTAGCGAGTTGATTTTTATGCGGTTTGAGTTCTAAGCGAGTTGTTTCTTTAAGCGACTTGAGATCTAAAGCGACTTAGCTATTGGGCGAGTTGTAAAGCTAGCGAGTTAAGTTAAGCGACTTGGTGTTTAAGCGAGTTGATTGTGTTGCGAGTTGATACTAAAGCGAGTTGGCTATTTAGCGACTTGATTCATTAAGCGAATTGATTGTGTTGCGAGAGTTGATCTTGTCGAATTGGCTATTAGCGAGTTGATTACTTAAGCGAGTTGTTAAGTAAGCGAGTTGTGTGGTTTGGTACTTATTCATTTAGGATTGTTACTTCTTCGTGATACATTCTTACGGTTGTTCTTTTGGTTTAGTAAAATCCCGTGAAAGAATCAATTTTCCGGTTTAATCAAAGAATTGTAAAATCCCGTAGAGCTTGAAACATGTCTACAAATGTTCCTACTATCATCTCCCTTTATTGCGAGGATGTTCAAGCAGGCTCGGATACTCGTCCACCCATGCTTGATGAACCGACTATGACTCTTGGGCTCAATCGATAGATTATGCTTGCCTTGGAAAGGAAAATGGGGTCAACATTCTCAAATCCATTGATGAAGGACCTTATCGAGTTGAGACTACTAGAGATGTACTTGATACTGCTGAAGATGGAACTCTAATTTATGGAATGGACAGACCAAAGATGTATGATGAGCTTGAAGATAAGGAGAAAAAGAGATTCGATCAGATATCGGCTTCTAACATTATACTTGCAAGGTCTTCCAAAGGACATCTACAAGCTTATCAATCACAACACGAGCAAAAGGCGTATGGGATAATGTCAAGATGCTTCTTTCTGGTTACGAGCTAATTGGAAGACAGAGAATCACAACTTGTATGATGAATTTGAGCACTTCAAGATGAAACCGGATGAGAGTGTCTATGAGTACTATGTGAGATTTCATAAGCTGGTGAATGACATGAGGAACATCGTAATGACTATGCCTAACATTCAATTTGAACTCAAAGTTTGTAAACAACATGAATCCCAATGGCACAAGTTTGTCACTCCTGTGAAGCTCACTAAAGGATTGAAGAATACAAACTATGAGCAACTCTATGCCTTCCTTCTTCAGAAAGAGAGACATGCTATGTTTGAAAAGAGGATTCTTGATCAGTTCAAAACTCGGTGAATCAAGCTCATCAAATGATTCAACCGCCTTTACTCAAACATTGGGATTACCACCAAAGCTTCTCAAGTTGTACCCATGGGTAATGGTAATCACAAACTCATTCCTGATCCAATGTTCAAACAAGCTGATGTTGATGCAGGCATAGGAAACTTCATTAATCAACTGGCACTTTGATAAGTCAAAACATGAATTCTCTCCCACAACCAACAACAACCTCAGAACAAGACATCTAACCCACACAATCAAGCTACTGTCGGAGATGGGAAGATTGTAGTGCAACAGTTCGGCCAGAAAGCGGTATGATCGAGGAAGAGGTGGAGTGGTAGAGGTTATGTTGCAAATCAGAATCGAGGAAGAAATGGAAATCAAGGTCAAGCTAAGCCGATCAAATGCTATAACTGTGGTGGTGAAGGACACATTGCAAGAAGCGCATCTCCACGTCCACAAAATCACGAATACTTGAGGGAGATAAGATCTTTAGTGCAAGCTCGGGACAATGGTGCGCTTTGGATGAAGAAGTTGTTGTTTCTTCGTGAGGCAATGCCAAGACCTATGATGCAGATGTGGATGAGCCCTATTCGGAGATAGGCCATAATCATCATAATGCCTTTCAAGTAGTATGTGATGCATACGACTCGATGTTGATGATGAACCTCTCGCACAACAATTTTCATGGCTAGCATTTCTCCAATGGTCTCTCCAAGGTCTCCTCTTCACCACATCTGGTCCATCAAAGACAAACTCATCTGAGGTACTAAAACTATATGATGATGCGATGCAAAAGATGCATGACAAAGTACAATCAACTAAAACTATTGAGTCAAATATTGAAAATATGGGTAATATCAATGTTGTCCCATATGATCAATATGTGAAACAAAGTGAAAGTGAAGTTGTACTAAGTGATGCATCTTCTGCAATCAACAATGACTATGTTTTTGATGAATACACCGCATGTGCCTCTGATGATTCTTTATCTCTGAACTTAATGCCTATAAAGAACGTGTTGCTATTTATGAACAACGTGTTAAATTTGAGTTGACCTCCGTGGCGAGGAAATGGATGACCAAATGCATACAACTATTAGAAAAAGTAGGTTTAGAGAAGAAGTATTAAAACAAGAGTTAAACTCCTTACAAGAAAAGCTTTCTAAAATTGCTAAGCAAAAACAAGAACTTCAAGAAAATGTTAAAATGCTTAAGCAAGAATTTAGCGTTAAGGAATCAAAACTTTTGAATGATTTTTCTAATCTAAAAACCTTGAAAAACAAGCTTGAAAATAAGTTGTACGAACAAGGAAATACCATTCGATTGCTCACAATCACTAAGCAGAGTTTTGAGTGATAAGCATAGTATTCCCCTTATTGAGGAACCAAATCCGAAGTTGTTAAAAGGCTAGAAACTGCCCATAAGGTTATTTATGATGGCAATGAAATTCTTAAACCTAGACAGAAACCTAGTTGCGTTGAGTGCAATGAGGAAGATAAGAAATCAGATGAAGTCACTAGGGAAAAGATGAACAAGAAACTTGATGATCCTAAATGTAAAGAAAAGAAAATAAATATCACACCCCATGATTACAAGAAGGAGAATTGGATTTCCTTGAACAAGTTTAAGCCTTAGACATTGTTAACACCGAACAAGTGTTACGGAAAATGGATTTAGATAAGCAAAAGCGAAAATCTTGTTGTAACAAACCCTCCCTTTAGGAAAATGCCTCAGACCATTGTGTATCCTCCTAATACACCAATGCATTTAGTTCCTAGAACTATTGCCACTAAAAGCAAGACCTTAATCAGTCAATATGTTATTCTTCAACTATTTGTTGATTTTGAGAAAACTTGTAATAAAAGGATCACACCCATGGGATAACGAAGGGGAAAGGGGTTTTGAGCAAACAAAAGAATGCTATTTAAGCGAGGTCATGCCTTTCTTCAAACTACTAAAAGATCATTTTGAGAGTCTTAAAAAGGGATAAATTCAGATATTAAAGGAATGGAAAAGGAATTTGATGCAATGATAGTTGAGGTTAGTGACTATGAGCGAGCATTAAAATATAATGAGATTGAGAGGAAGAACTTGCATACCTTGAATGAGAATCTTATTTCTGAATGTATTGCTCGTGATGTGTTTTACACTTTGCTACAATTGCTCCATTAATGCTTCTCAATTTCATGAATTATCTGTTGCTCCGAAAGTCTCCCATGATCGTGTCATTGAGCTTGAAAAGATTAATTCGAAACTTAATGAGAAAATTGATCAGGATGATCACGATAATTTGGTAAACATCTTTCTAAACTAGAAGTTGAACATTTTGATTTACAACTAAAATATCAACATCTAAAAGAAAATGTTAAAACCTCAAATATCAAGACATCCTTGGATGTTCCAGAATTTGATGCGCTTTTGAAATTAACAAGCGTGATGAACAGATTCAAGCTCATTGTAACATGATCAAAAAGTTGAAAGCCCAAATCTCTCAATTAAAGGGTGAAAAGAACAATGTGAATGGATCCCAAATGCCTCCTCCTTTAGATTCTCAGTACTCAAACTTTTCATCTTCAAAACTTAGTTAATGCCTTACAAAAGGAAAACGAGAGTTTTCTAGAAGAAAATGAAAAGGTTAAGCGACACTTTAAAGAGTTATATGATTCAATGAAAGTCACCGTAACCAAAACAACGAAAAAATAACGTCTTTACAAAAGGAAATTGAGAATCACGAGAAGTCGGGAAAATGGGAAGCGCCACTTGTTTTAATAAGAATGTTGTCTCAAAGTCACCCTTAGACTGCAAATACTGCTTGTGACGGTTAAATATATTCCTCCTCATCTTAGGAATAATGAACATGTGTTTCATGACTATTGTGCTCACCTTAAGGATAGTCTAGAATGTCTCGGTGAGATTGTTGAAGAGGATTTCATTAATAAACCTCTTGATAGAGAAATTAGGTTTGCTTGCCTCGAGGCCAAACGATCTCAAGAGCTGCTTGAATGTGTAATTGCAACATGTCCAAAATCCTTAGGTGAAAAGGCAAAGCTGTGAAGCCTTGTTCTATGCCTAGTGCCAAGCAGAAATCCGTTTATGCCCGTCTTAAGAAAGTAAACACTAATGTGCCTTCAAGTAGTTCGATTCGGATATGCTAGTGCTAAGAAAGTGAACTTTAGTGCACTTCTAAAATAGCTCAAATCATAGTTTAAGAAAGTAAACACTAATGTGCCTTCTAGTACTTGAGATCCTTGCATCAAGTTGGGGAATGCAAAAATTAGATCAACCAACTAATGTTCCCATTCCCTCACAGAGTAATCAGTGACATTAAAGCGAGCGGGTCAAAGTCTCAAGACAATACAAGGAATGATAGGACCTTGCAAGCTAAGAATGTGCATTGGAAGAAAGTAGAAGACCAATCTAGGAACTTTAAGTTTGAGTTGAATAAAACGAATCGTGTTGATTCTAGTATTAGCCTTAGGCGTAATGTAATTAATTCAATTCGATACTATTTGCAAACCTTGTAATGATGCGCTTGAATTACATTTGCTAATCATGAATGTGGTGTGAATGCTTTGTCTAATGATGTCAAATGCCCAATTATAATTGTTAATGCTAATATTCGTGCAAAAAGGCTAAAGGCAAAGCGAAAGATTGTTAGAAAAGCATGGAAACCCACGGGAAGAACATTTATAAAGATAGGTTATTATTGGATACCTTTTGGCCATAAGAATAATCGGTTTTGTTCTCAAACTGCTAAGATTATGCCCACTAGAAAATGGATGCCTCTGGTAGAACTATTCCGTTAAGAAGTGAACATACTTTGAATAGGTCAAATCTGAGACACCAACATTGCATCTATTCCCAATGATTCCATTGCTTCTACTCCTGATATGGATGTTTCTATTTCTGATGTGGGTGTTCCAATTCCTGTTACTAACCAAGTGGAACCCATTCTTGCATGGGGATCCCAATTATCGAGTTATCCATTCTTGTATGTGTTCAACGCTGGATCGTTCAAATCGTTACGTGGTTTTTGGACTGTTTGTTCCAAGCATATGACCGGCGACGGTCGCGATGCTCATGAACCGTGAGCAAATTCATCGGGACAGTTAGATTTGGGAATGATCATTTCAGTGCAATTATGGGTTATGGAGATTATGTTGTTTGAAAAGTGTTATCTCGAGGTGTATTATGTGGAAGGTCTTGGTCATAACTTTGTTCTCTGTTGGTCAATTCGCTGATTCGATCTAGAAGTAGCCTTGAGAAAACATACTTGTTTCGTTAGAGAACTTGATGGTAAGGAACTTTTAAGAGGCTCACGTGGTTCAAATCTATACACCATCTCTATCGAAGATATGATGAAGTCTTCTCCAATTTGCTTGTTGTCAAAGGCTTCAAAACAAAGTCATGGTTATGGCATCGTCGTCTCAATCACTTGAACTTCGGCACCATCAATGATCTCTCCAGAAAGGACTTAGTTGTAGGTTTACCTAGACTTAAGTATGAAAAGGATCATCTTTGTTCAGCATGCCAATTGGGAAAAAGCAAAAAGTATGCCCATAAATCCAAACCTACAAACTCGTCACGAAGTTCTTCATACAATTCATATGGATTTATGTGGACCAATGAGAGTCTGAGAATATCTTTGGGAAGAAATATGTGTTAGTTGTGGTTGATGATTACTCTAGATTCACTTGGGTAAAGTTCTAAGGACAAAGGATGAAACTCGGATATCATCATCAAACTCATCAAACAGTTGCGGGTTCGACTTAACAAAACGGTCGAGAATGTCGGAGAGACAATGGAACCGAGTTTGTTAACAAACAACTTAGTGAGTTTTATGAAAGTATTGGAATCAGTCATCAAAGAAGTGTTCCACGAACTCCTCAACAGAGCGGTGTAGTTGAAAGACGAAATCGAACTCTTGTGGAAGCCGCAAGGACAATGCTAATTTACTCAAATGTTCCAATGTTTCTCGGGGTGAAGCCATACGCCCTGCATGCTACACCCAAAATCGATCCCGATTCACACTTGCTCATGGAAAACTCCATATGAACTTGTCCATAACAGAAAACCTAATCTTCATTCCTTCGTGTGTTTGGTGCATTGTGTTATCCAACTAATGAGGGTCAAGACTTTAGGAAACTTAGAGCTAAAGCGGACATTGGAGTTTTGTAGGCTATGCACCAAACAAAAAAGGTTACCGAATCTACAACAAAAGAACCCGAAATATCATGGAAACAATTCACGCGTTACGTTTGATGGTGACGGTCAAATGGCTCTGGACATTCAGGTTCGGACCCGCACTTCAAAAGCAGTCCCATTGGTTCATCCCTTGTACCAAACTCCTCTCAGAAACTCCATATGTACCTCCATCTGAAGATGATTTAAAGAAATTGTTTGATCCAATGTTTGATGAACATTATGAGCCAAGTAACAATGATATGTCCCAATCAACGGTGCTTCTATCCACATCAATGAAATTAACCCTTCAACTTCAATATCATTAAGTCAAGAACCGCTGCACGACCAACTTGTTCATCAACAAATCATCAATCATCAAATGTACATCATGGAAATGCTTCGATCAATGATGAAGTTAATCCCTTTGCTACTCCCGAAGATGCTCCATTTGAAAACATATTTGATCCTGAATCATCATCGAACCATCTTCTTCGAGACATCGACTCTGCTACTTCAATCCCTCAACAACTACCACATGAACACCTCAGAAAATGGACTCACGATCATCCATTAGACAACATCATTGGAAATCCCTCTCGTCCAGTATCCACACCGAAACAACTTGCAACCGATGCCTTATGGTGCTTCTTCAACTCCGTACTCTAAGATCGAACCAAAAGATGTTAAAACCGCCATGAATGAAGATTGTCGGTTCAATGCCATGCAAGAAGAAATTCATGAGTTTGATCGACTTGATGTATGGGAGTTAGTACACTGCTCAGTTGTGCTATGATCATTGCTCTAAAATGGATCTTCAAAGTGAAACTTGATGAGCATGGTGATGTGTTGAAGAACAAGGCTCGATTAGTTGCTAAAGGATACCGTCAAGAGGAGGTATAGACTTTGAAGAATCTTTTGCTCCTGTTGCTCGAATCGAGGCAATAAGAATCTTTTGGCTAATCTTTGCTAGTAAGAACATGGTAGTCTATCGGATGGATGTAAAGACGGCATTTCGAGGAGATCTTAAAGAAGTCGTCTACGCCCAACTTTGAAGGCTTTGTGAATCCCGAGCATCCTACTCACGTTTATCGTTTGAAGAAGGCTCTTTACGGTTTAAAGCAAGCTCCAAGGGCATGGTATGATACGCTATCATTGTTTCTTCTATCTACCGAAAGAAAGGAGATTGATCCAACATTGTTCACCGAAAGTCGGGCAAACATTTAATTCACGTTCAAATTTATGTTGATGATATTATCTTTGCCTCGGCTGACCCCAATGAATGTGATCGTTTTTCAATGAAATGGGTTCCAAATTTCAAATGTCAATGATGGGACAAATGTCATTTTCTTGGGATTACAAATTTCACAAAGTCCAGGAGGCATTTTCATAAATCAATCTAAATATGCAAATGAGATTTTAAAGAAATTTGGATTTGATTCAAGTGACACCGTTGACACTCCCATGATTGAACGAACCAAGCTAGATGAGGACCACTCAGGGATCATGGTAGACCAAACGAAATATCGTAGTATGATTGGATCCCCGATGTACCTCACGTAGTAGACTAGACATCTTGTTCTTGTTTGCATGTGTGCTAGATACCAGGCTAAGCCTACTAAAAAGCACCTTGAAGCGGTTAAACGGGTCTTTGGTATCTCCAAGGAACCATCAATATGGGACTTTGGTACCCGAAGGATACTGGTATGTCACTAACGACCTATGCGATCTTGATCATGCGGGGATGTCAAGATACTCGTCGAGAATGCGTCCGGAGGTGCACCGCGTTTTGGGTGATAAGCTTGTGAGCTGGTCTTCAAAGAAGCAAATGAGTACTTCTATTTCCTCTACAGAGGCGAATACATAGCCATGTCATCTTGTTGTGCTCAAATCCTATGGATGAGATCCCAATTATCGAACTATGGCTTTGAATTCAACAAAATCCTACATGTGATAATAAAGTGCTATTGCTCTCTCATGCAACAACGCTCAACACTCAAGAGCAAAGCATATCGACATTCGACATCATTTCATCGGGGAACAAGTGGAGAACGGTGTGGTGGAACTCTATTTTGTGATGCGAATACCGGTTAGCGGACATCTTCACCAAAGCTCTTCCAAGAGAACGTTTTGAGTTTATTCTTCCACGTCTTTGCTTGAAAAGCCTTCAACGAAATCTCTCAAACGTCTTCAGGAGGAAGACGAGGAGTAAAGGTCTATCTTCATATATATCTTGTATATATCTTTTCGAAAATCAAATAGAAAAATATAAAAACCTTCAAAATCCATAAAAATCTGAAAAATTCGAAAAATCTTAAAAAAATATTGTCAATTTGTCATGTTTTTTCTCGGTTCGAAATATCTACGGTCTTTGTGCTGTCATTCAAAGAATGACACGGGACTTTAGATGCTGTTCGAACTCTTATTATATATATATATATATATATATATATATATATATATATATATATATATATAGAATCATTGCATAGAGTTTTTGAAGAACAAAAAACGAAATTTTAATAAATTAAAAAATGAAAATTATAATAAATGAAAAATATTGTGAAATTTTAATAAATAAAAAAATCGAAAATTATAATAAATGAAAAAATATTGGTTATGTGGCATATTTGACTAGGTGGAAACTAATGATTACATGGCATTAAAAAATTACACATGGCATTGAGGTGGACATTTGTGGAATAATCTATCATGTTATATATAAAATAAATTTTAAAATGCTTACATGCAATAATGTGATGACATGGTTGATAATAATGAGGTGGCTTTGATTTGGCATTATCTACATGCATATACATTATATATATAATATATATATATATATATATATATATATATATATATATATATATATATATATATATATATATATTTGGGAAAAGAAAAAAAATGGTTTATTGTCATTTAGTGCTTTTAAAGAAAAACGAGCCATTCTTTATCATGTTTTCAAAAGTCCATGCTCGATTCTATAAACATTTATCTGGCGAAAACTAATGCTTTGAAAAATAACTTCGGTCTCTATTTTTGATAATCATCCGGACTTATTTGTCAAAATATCAATCTCTCAATCAACAACCTATGTCATTGATTGAGGGGAGAATGATTTCAATTAAATTAAAAAGTTATTTGGCATTCAATTGTTTTCAAAAGATATTCATGCATGTTTTATCAATGGAGTTTAAAGTATTAAAATCCGATCCTTATCGGTTAAAACGCTTTCATAATCAAGTCACAATTCTCCTTAAAAGCTTTCAAAATCAATTTAAATCTATAAGAGATCACAAATCTCAAATGATTTGATAATTGTGATCGGGGAGAATGTGTGATTTAAATTGGATTTAAAGCGATAATTGGTAAATGGTTTTATAAGGATGTACATGCTATCCTTCCCACATGTGACAAACGATTTCAAATTTTCCATGCACATGTTGAGGAGGAGCATCTATCTTAAACCTATGATTTGAAACGTGATCACTTATCTCAATGTGCAGGTTCCCTCTAGTATGTGCAAAACTCTTTTCAAACCTAGAAGCACATATTGAGGGGGAGCAAAATCATGAAAACCTCATCCTTCCCCAAAATGCTTTATCTACTTGATTCGATTAGGGAAGTGATGTTGATATCTTTTAGAAAATTCTTCCTCTTGCCTCCGTGTGCAAAACGATTTCAAACATTTGATGCACATGTTGAGGAGGAGCACTTGTTCTAAAAATATCAAAAACAATTCAGGTACAAAATGTTTTGATAATATATCACCGAGTATCGGATTGATTTTCAAATGGTTTTCATTTGGTTCCAATGGCAGATGAACAATACCAAATAGACCGACCAACTTTACGTTATGTATGGTGATATAAGGATGATAAGGTTAGGTTTTTGTTCCCATGATCCGCTTGAGCGGAGGGATCTACCGAGGACTATCCACTAGTTAGTGTAGAGTTCTTAGGTATGATGATAAAAGGAGAAAAATGAGAAATGGGAAGAGTGCGGACTGAGATAGAGCTAGTACTGGAACAAACCTAACAAGATTCTAGCTATGAAGTCTCGGTGAGCACTGAAGGGGTTGAAGAATGAAAAAGAATCGAATGAGATAAGGGTGAAAACAAATAGCCCTCCATATATTCAACCTTAGGGCAGAAACGGGTTCAATTCATATACTACTGATGGTAACATCGGTATTGAAGACAAGGCGTCATGGACCCGGTGGACGCCTGCACTAACTTCCCAAGCTACTCAAGTTCCTCTTAAAAGGGCTTGTTTCATTCTCACGGGGAACCTACATAATCTATCGACTTTCTCTTAGAGATTGTTGATATTGAAGAAGGAGACCCTCTCCCTAGTCTCCGGCATAGGATCCAAAAATGCGCAAATTGAGTCTAGAGCCAAGAGATCATCAATAAATCTCATTAGGACACTTTCAATGAAGACTCTCTGTTTCACACAATGTGGAAAGAGAGATTATATCTTGAGTCCTACGCTTTATCCTTGTGGTATTGCGGAACATCGAAAGTGATGTGTTTACATACTGTGAAGATGGAAAGCCTTAGGAGCCAACATCAAACAAGCTCTGGTAGGTGGCATGTGAGATCTATTATACTCTAGATCAACCATGTGACAAGCGAGACGAAACAATGGGGCGATTCAATCTTTTGAATCAATCACGGTTCAGTTATGGATTGACGGATACCTTTGAAAAACCGGTCTTTGTGCTTTAAAACTCTTTTCATTAGCACGTCGACGGTGTACTAATTTTTCAAATCAAAAGGTGTTTTATGATTGATAATTGATTTTCATTAAAACCTTCGTTATATTGCAAAACAATTTCTATTGAGCAATACACGATTGTTTTTCAAATCTCTTTTCATCAATCGTGGACTTAAATTGGTTCACTCACTCCGTGTTGTCTTCTTTGAGGCGTTCGGTTTGAAACGGCTAGAGCAGCGCTAAACCTGTCAAGGAAATTCTTGAATTATACTTGATCACAGGCGATACTTGTATTGATCAACGGGAACCGTGGGCGTGTACCTCAATTCAGCGAAAGTGATCAAAGACACTTTCGTGCGCTTTATTGCTAACTGTTTTATGCGAGGTACACCCGGCGTTTCGTTTGTCCGATCGAATGGCGGTCAATCCATAGCCGCATGCTCACTTAACACATTCATCTCAAAAGTAATCATGATTAGTGCATCAATGACTCTGATATTTTCACTCCATGCTTTTTGCTACTGTGCGCCAATATCATGAATCTCAAAAGCTTCGCTACTCGATGAAGATATCATGATCCGAATGTGAGCATGTCGGTCCGAAAGTCACAACATCACATAATACCAACACCACAATGGATGTTTCAGAGATTTTCTATTAGGCGATGATCTCAAAAGGCGGCTCAAAATTATTATCCGTGGATCAAGAAAGACCTCCACTTGGATTAACCAAACATGCAATGAGTGGAATCAATGACTACGAGCTTTGGAGCAAAGTACTACATCAAGAATGCAAGATCAATTGTTAATGTAATATCTGATTGTATTCAATGTAATTTTAGTATATGTTTGAGGTGACCTCCCTTAGGGGGAGATTGTTAGGAATTAGAAATTCCAGGTATTAAAGATTCGGTCACCTCAAGTATATGTAATCGTTAGAAAGCTCGTAGTCATAGTACTTTTATGTTAAGTAGTATTTAGTTTAGTAACACCGTGGAGGACGGACGGGTCTTTACCCACTGTATGCCTGATCCACAGCTCGTTGTGTGGCGTTTTATTGTAAGACTATAAATACTCTCTACCTTGCAAGGTAGAGAGTTGGAGCTCATAATAATATTTTCTTTCTCTCACTATAGTTCCCAACTCTCTTCCTTTCTCTCACTAGAACTTTCTCTCTCTAACATACTTATACGCCTACTTTGATCATGGTTTAGAGTGTTTGTGAAATCCAATATCCTACACTATCTATGAACAACGTGCTAAGTTTGAGTTAACTAGTCGTGAGCAGGAAATGGATGACCAAATGCGTACAATTATTAGAAAAAGTAATTTTAGAGAAGAAGTTTTAAAACAAGAGTTAAACTCCTTACAAGAAAAGCTTTCTAAAATTGTTAAGCAAAAGCAAGAGCTTCAAGATAATGTTAAAATGCTTAAACAAGAATTCAATGCTAAGGAATCAAAACTTTTGAATGATTTTTCTAATCTAAAAACTTTGAAGAACATGCTTGAAAATAAGTTTATGCATACAAGGGAACACCATTCAAACTGCTCACATGATCACTAAGCATAGAGTCTTAAGCGATAAGCACAGTATTCCCCTTGTTGATGAACCAAATCCCGAGATTGGTAAAAAGGCTATAGCTGCTCATAAGGTACTATATGATGGAAATGAAATTCTTAAGCCTTGGAAAACACCTTCATGTGTTGGAAGCACGAAAGAGGATAGAAAATTAGATGATGCCTCTAGGGAGAAAATGGACAAGAAGCAACGATCCGAGTGTAAAAAGAAAAATATAATGATCAAACCTCATGATTACACAAAAGAAAATTGGATCTCCCTAAACAGGTTTAAGCCTCAAACTCAATTAACCCAGAACAAATTTTTTGGAAGAAAGATATGGATAAGCAAAAAGCAAGTGAACTTGTTGAAATAAACCATCCCCTTAGGAAAGTGCACCGACTGTGTGTATCCTCGAATCGCCAATGCATTTAGTCCCTAGAACTATTTCCATTAATAGCAAGACCTTAATCAAGCTGTATGTTGTTTATCAACTATTTGTTGATTTTGAGAAAACGTGTAAGAAAAGGATCACACCCACTGGGATTACTAAAGGGGAAAGGGGTTTTGAGCAAACTAAAAAATGTTATTTAACTGAAGTCATGCCTTTCTTTAAACAATTAA
>OU343216.1:76886363-76926789 GCA_910596185.1 Chrysanthemum makinoi | reverse complement strand
GATTCCATATAGAATAGGCTTCAAAAGATTGTTAGTAAATTGTTCATTCTGGGTGTGTATCTCTCTATTAAAGATGTGAACTCTAGGTTCATGAGAAGCCTACCAAGTGAGTGGAATACTCATGTTGTGGTTTGGACTAACAAACTAGACTTTGAAAAGATGAAACTAGTTGATCTATACAACAACTTTAAAATTGTTGAGCATCTAGTTAAGAAGTCCACTACAACTGCCAACTCAGAGTCACCAAATCTTGCATTTATGGCTCAATGATAACATCAAATTATCCTGAATATTAAGTGTCAATTTCCCCCGATAATGTTTGTAATTTATATCATTTATATGAATTTACGCTTGTTTTCCATTATATTTCACTTTCAGGTAAATTACAAGCATTGGAGCTAAAGAGACGCGGATTTGGAGAGTTTATTTAAGATTTATCATAGTATGCTCACTTTGAAGAAGTTACGGCGTAACTCCTCTCACAATACGCCGTAACTAAAGCGTGGCTCAGAAAACCAATTTAACAGAAGATTACGGCGTAAGTCTATCCAAGAGTACGACGTAACCATATTAGGTCAAAGGAGGTTCCGCGCTGCTACTAATTACGCCGTAACTCATGCAACAACTACGGCGTAACCAAGATTTATTGAAGATACGGCGTAACTCCTTCCAGAGGTTACGCTATAACCAACATTATTAGTGCATAATACGAAGAATTATAAATACCCCACGATTTCCAGCTTTTCAAATCATCCCATTTCACACACAACAATCAGTGAACGCGAGAAGAAGTTGAAGGCAGATCTAGAGGAGCATACGGAGCTATCTCAAAGGGAGAAATCACTCCCCTACGATAAGCATTAGCTTTTTATCTTTTCTTTACTTTCAATTCATGTATTTCGTAACATTAAACATTGAATTGATTGATATAGTTAATATGAGCGGCTAAGCACCTCTTGGTGCTGGCCTAGTTATGATTCCTTAATTGTTTTGTTTGCGTTTACATTGCTTCCGTATAATTATTTCTAAGTGTATGCATGCAGAGTTTATTGGTAGCTACCTTTGTTTCGGTAGTTTTGAATGGCGGTAGTGGCTAGTTACTTAGGAGATATGACCAACTGACCCTAAGTGAGTAGACTGAGACGGGAATGGTAAGATATGACCAATTGACGACCCTTTCTAATTGTGTGATTTGACCAACTGATCACCTACCGTTTGGATGAACTTAAGAAGTAAGGGGTGAGTGTTTAAGATGCTAGCGCCCGGGCACTCACTATTATGAATCTAGCATGTAGCGGTACTTAATGACTTGGCTTAGGGGACCAGGAACAACAGGACTTATAAGGGGACACCTGACTTCTCCTGTGGTGGCATCTTTGCTGATAGGTTAGGGCGAATTGACCAAATGTTGTCCTCTCGACTTTGAACCCACCTGAAGTAATTGGAAGTAATTAGACGTAAACACTACTAATTAGGATGAGTAACTAGGTTAGCACCTCTCTCCTCTATTGATCACAACCTTTGCCTTTATCTGCTTTAGTAGTTAATTAGTTAATTCTATATCGAAATCATATTAAAGTCTGTGACACCTAGACTTAGTATAAATCCACACACATAGCTCTTGGGACGACCTCGGTTTTACCGATTACTACACTACACACGACCGGGCACACTGCCTGTTAGTGCATTAGGGTAGACCATAGATATAACGAGTAATTTAAAATATTAAAACCTGGTCAGTAAAACCTGCATCAAGTTTTTGGCGCCGATGCCGATGAGTTATATTAGGATTTATATTAAGTCTTTCATTTTTGTTTTGTTTTAAAATTTTCTCAAATTCTCACGATCTCTTTTCAAGTTTCAGGTACCATGGAAGTTGTTAACATTGATGACCTCACTCTTGAGGAATATTTAGCGTTGACAAGAGAAGAACAAGGGCCGGGGCTCGTAAGACCGGCAATTGGAGTTGATGTCCGTTTCGAGATTAAAGACCGATTTATGAGGGAGCTTCGTGCTAACTCTTTTTCAGGAAACAGGGACGAAGATGCGTATGAGCACGTTGAAAATGTCTTGTACATCGCAAGCCTTTTCAACATTTCGGGTGTTTCTCATGACGATGTTATGCTAAGGGTGTTCCCCATGACTCTTACTAGGGCTGCCAGAAGATGGATAGAAAGATTGCCCGCCGGGGCAATTAATACATGGGCTCTACTAAAGAAGCACTTCATCTAGAGGTATTTTCCTCTGTCAAAGATATCTAACCAGCTTTTGGAAATCCATAATTTCAAGTAAGAAGACGATGAAACATTGTATCAAGCCTGGGATAGATACAATGATATCCTTTACAAGTATCCTACACATGATCTAAACAACCAGCAAAAGGTCAACATCTTCTACAAAGGAATCAACGTAACTACAAGACAGATGCTGGACTACCAAGGACCAATTCCGATCATATGACTCCTAATCTAGCAATTGAAGCCATCCAAAAAATGGCTGATCATTAGCATAAATGGCATGATGGAGGAAGCAAAAGGAACCAAGGCGGTAATCTTGACGAGATTGCAGCCATCACTAGCAAATTGAAAATCTGAATCGAGATATGTTAAAAATCAGAGAAACCGTTCATGCCATCTAAGTAGGTTGTGAAAGCTGTGGGGAGGACATCTCACCAAGAATTGTACTCATAATAACAAAGAAAACATAATCGAAGAAGATAAATATGGATAAAATCGACCATTTTACGGAGATAATCGAAATAGTAATGGCTATCGTGGAGGATCTGCTGGAAACTACAATCGTGGCCCTTATGGAGAAAACAGGCCCAATATTGAAGAGACCATTAACAAATTCATGGAAACTTCAGCCCAAAGACAAAAGGAACAAGATGAATGGCTAAAATAATTCCAAGAAAACACTGATAGAAGTCTTTCCAATCACGACACAACCCTAAAAAACCTTGAAACAATGGTGGAAAAACTTAGTGAGAAGGTAAGGAGGAATAATACTAAACCGGAAGGGACAAAACCCACAATGGAATGTAAGGTCATCTTTTCTGATGAAGACTCGAAATTACAAGCCAATTCTCCCTCTGGAAGTTCGAATTCAAGTGGAAATTCCGGCGACAGTGAGAAGTTACGCCGTAACACCTCTTATGAGTTATGGCATAACTATGTTTTTGATAGCAATCATGGCATTATGAAGAACACTGATGATAATGACACGGTAGAGTTACGCCGTAACCCAACATCACAGTTACAGCGTAACTGGGATACGTGGGCATACATGTTTCTCGAGGTAGACGAATCAGGGACACAAGTTATTAATGGATGGTCCGACTATATTAATTTATGCCCTATGTCCCCATCTAAAAGAAAGTATCATTGCTGCAAGAAAATACCCATAGCTAAGGGCGACTGGTATGATCTATGGGTTTCGTGCGACCCTCGAAATAAAATTTACGATGGAGGAACCGATAAGGATAGGGTCAAAAATAACAAATTCATGTGGGCTGCATATACTGATGATGAAAGATTGGAAAAACTCTCATTCGAGGAAGAAGAGGAGCCACCTATCGCTCACTGATGCACTCCGATAATCATAACTGACGATGAGTCCACGCGAGCATGGCTTACGTGCGACCCTTTCCATGAGAGGATTACCTTGAGAATTTGGTAGCCTGAAAGAAGAAGAATGGACGTGCCCTCACGAGCTTGAGAGACATGATGTAAAGTTCGAAGATTTGTCATTTGATGATTGGTATGCGATACAATTAGGGAATGCTAAAATTAACCTGAACCTTCTGAAAAGGCTCAAGATTGACTACGAGGATCATTATCGGAAGAAAGAATTGGTTAATGATGACATCTATTGCGTGGAAGATCCTTTAAGCAACACTGATGACAAAGAAGCCCGAAGTCATTGGTGTGAAAAAGATAAAACTCCGGGAAGTTTTCGGGCATCGCAGCAACATGTAATGAGGGAAGCAGCTTAATGAGAGTTAGGGAGGATTAATTCTTTTGGACCTCAACCAACGATGAGGAAAGAACGAAATTGCCTTGGTTAGACAACGTGGGATTCGACAGTTGGGTCAAGATCAAATATGGAAAAGTAGATGCGTTGACGAAGGAAAAGATCTGGAATGAATATATGAGTAAAGAAAATCCGAACAACGAGGGTCCTAACGACTTGAGTGACATAACTATTGAGGATACCAAAGAGTCGGTGAGAAATGAGAAAGAAGAATGCAAACGTATACTTGTGGAAGATTTGCTCGACGAGGAATGGTTTAAAGGCACCGAGTCTGACGACGATGACACAGAAGGGATTTTTTATTACCTTGAGTTGCAAGGGGAAGAGATTTCCGACCAGATGATGAAGCATATGAGCAAAGGAGGTGCAAGCTCCTTGGGATTCCATATAAGAGGCCACCGCCGATTATTGCTGAAAAATATGAGTTTACTAGATACCACTTGGGACCGGAGGAAAAATTTTGCAAAATTCGGAAGGTCGAGACTAAAGAGTACCTCCGCACAGCCACAAATATCGCTTGGGTCAGACATAACTTGATGAAGGACATGGAGGAAGTTGGCCAAGTCCAAAGGCCACCATAAAAGCCCCAAGGCTCAAAGTCTAACAAAGACTCGTTAAATAAAGAAAAGTGCTTTTTCGGGAGACAACCCGAATTATCCATTTCTTTTGTTTTATTTCCATTTCTGTTTGGTTTTGTATTTTAACCATTTTGAAGGAAACGAAGAAAAGTTCTTTGCTGTGAATCTTTGATCGGAGCAGTTACGGTAACTCATTCTCATGGTTACGCCGTAACGAGCCTTTGCACAGAACTGAAGCATTACCAATTACGGCGTAATCCCATTCGAGTGGTTGCAGGTAGTTACACTTTGCGACATCGCCAGGGTTTGCCTAGTTACAGTAACTCCTTCGGAGTTACGACGTAACTACCCTCTGTATTACTTCTTTCATTTTAATCACAATAACCTTGTATTAGTCTTTTATATGAACTTTGTGGGTATGTTCCCTGAAAGCCCTCACGAGACTACACTCGTCCACTTGGGACACCAAGTGGTTTAAAAGGCTTGTTGTATACGCTAAATGCAACCGTGATTCCAACGAAAGTGAGTTAGGTTTATTTTTCATTTTTCATTTTTCTTTTTAGAATTATGCTTGTCGGTAGTGTGATTTCAGGGATTGAAGTTTGCTCGTGGATGCTTATGCGAAGGCGCGACTCTTTTCGTGGGCCTTCTTTCTTTTGGAGCAAATTTCAGGGAAGTTCTCGCTCTAATTCTACTTTTCTCTTCACCTTTATTTAACACTTAGTACAAAAGGGACTTTGTACAATTCAAGTGGGGGGACGGGAGTAAAATTGTCTCTTGAACTTTATTTTGCCCTCGTTTTTCTAGTTTATTTTGAGAAATTATGCCATTTTTAAAATTTTGACATGTTTTTCTTAACCTAACTAGATTAGACCTTTGCCGAGCACATATAACCCTTGAAATTATATGGTGAGATTAGCCTTATCCGTTTCCAAATGTTTACCCCAAATCAACCAAATTATGAGTGTCTTGGGTAGCTTGTAAACTTTAGAACTTGGCCTTTGCATCATTTTGAGACCATAAACGAGGTATGTTGAGTTAGCTCGATGTATTTGGACTTTTCAGTTTAAGAAGGTAGTATTATAGGATTATCACCCAAATAGCCTACCATTGTGTGTCTATCGATTAGTCACCTCGACTTCTCGACCATCATGTGAAACCCTTTGTTTACTGCACCCTTTAGTGCAAGATACCCTAGATACACCCTCGAGGCCATTCCTTTCATTTTGCTAACCCAATATATTGTTTCGTTACACCTATAAACCTTAGCCTACCCTGTAGTCTTTATTTGTGATTGCGAAGTCATCATTTGCCTAAGTTCAAGGTTCAAGTGAAAAGGTTCGGGAATCACGCTTTCGTCAACGACAAATTCTTAAAGATCATTGAAGACCCCCGGATTCCCATTGTTCATCTCAAGTGGGGGGATGTTATGTTTATTTGTTATGTTTTTGATAAAAAAAAATTATAGTTATGTATTTGTTATTCAGTTGATTGTAAAGTGTGATGTTATAAGCACTATGTTATGATCTTAATATAGATTTAGTATCAAGGAGGCCACCTCGGTCACATTTGAAGATTGGAGTTGGTAATTGCGCCAACAATTGGAGAAAAGGTGGTGTGCCCATCATGACGTCCTCTAATGACACATCTACCTAGTATATCATGATCCGGTTTCTTAACTTCGATACTTGAACTTTGGGTGGACGGTAAGCGGTGATGACTTGGTTATAGATTTAGACTATTTTCTTGATTTTTATTTTATACCATTTATATCCCATGTCTTATCCTACCCTTTAGTCATGAAGCGTGTCTAGCTGATGCAGCGAGCAATCTTTGGTGTCTTGGCCATGGATTTGGTCATGTACCAATGGTTTTGTCCACTTCTCCGAGACATGTTAGTAATGACGAGTCACCCTTAACCTTTGTCGTGTCTACCCATATTGCCTTCGAGAATTGTTTAGTCCTTAACTCTAGTGGCGGAGATTTGTGTAACCGCCAAACTTATGATAGAATACATGTTATGACTATGCGATTGAGTGATCACCCCGAAATTGACACTTAGAATAGTTGAGAGATTTGAGTGTTTCGTTCCCATTTCGTGAGGTGTTCGGCTTTGTTTTATTCTAGCATAAGGGATTTGTAAACTTATATTTTCCAGGTGATGGGAGATATCTTTTTAGGAATCTATCTAATAAGGTCTACTTGAGGGCAAGTAGAGTAAAAGTGGGGGGATATTTTTTAACATTAAATTATCCTGAATATTAAGTGTCAATTTCCCCCGATAATGCTTGTAATTAATATCATTTATATGGATTTATGCTTGTTTTCCATTATATTTCACTTTCAGGTAAATCACGAGCATCGGAGCTAAAGAGACGCGGATTTGGAGAGTTTATTGAAGATTTATCATAGTATGCTCACTTTGAAGAAGTTATGGTGTAACTCCTCTCTACATTACTGCCAAGTAACTAAGCGTGGCTCGAGAAAAGCAACAACGAAGATTTCGGCGTAACTCTATCCAAGATTACGGCGTAACCATATTAGGTCAAATGAGGTTCCGCGCCGCTACTAATTACGCCGTAACTTATGCAACAACTACGGTAACAAGATTTATTGAAGATACTGACGTAACTCCTTCAAGAGGTTACGTAGAACCACATTATTAGTGCATAATAAGAAGAATTATATGTTACGGTAACTCTTTATAATTAGTTACGAAGTAACGGTCGGCCTATAAATACCACAATTTCCGGCATTTCAAATCATCCCATTTCACACACACAATCGATGAAGCGTGAGAGAAGAAAGGCGAGATCTAGAGGAGCATACCGAGCTATCTCCAAGGGAGAAATCACTCCCCTACGATAAGCATTAGCTTTTTATCTTTTCTTTACTTTCAATTCATGTATTTCGTAACATTAAACATTGAATTGATTGATATAGTTAATATGAGCGGCTAAGCACCTCTTGGTACTGTCCTAGTTATGATTCCTTAATTGTTTTGTTTTTAGTTTACATTGCTTCGTATAATTATTTCTAAGTGTATGCATGCATAGTTTATTGGTAGCTACCCTTGTTTCGGTAGTTTTGAATGGCGGTAGAGGCTAGTTACTTAGGAGATATGACCAACTGACCCTAAGTGAGTAGATTGAGACGGGAAGGGTAATATATGACCAACTGACAACCCTTTCTACTTGTGCAATTTGACCAACTGATCATCTACCGTTTGGATGAACTTAAGAAGTAAGGGGTGAGTGTTTAAGATGCTAGCGCCCGAGCACTCACTATTATGAATCTAGCATGTAGCGGTACTTAATGACTTGGCTTAGGGGACCAGGAACAACTGGAGTTATGAGGGGACACCTGACTTCTCTAGTGGGACCCTTTCCGATAGGTTAGAGACTAATCCGACCAAATCTTTGTCTAAGACTTTGACCCCTTTGAAGTAATTAGACATAAACACTACTAATTATGATAAGTAACTAGGTTAGCACCTTTCTCTTCTATTGATCACAACCTTTGCCTTTATCTGCTTTAGTAGTTAATTAGTTAATTCCATCTCAAAATTATATTAAAATCTGTGACACCTAGACTTAGTATAAATCCACACACATAGCTCTTGGGACGACCTCTGTTTTACCGATTACTACACTACACACGACCGGGTACACTGCCCATTAGTGCATTAGGGTAGACCATAGGTATAACGAGTAATTATAAATATTAAAACCTGGTCAGTAAAACCTGCATCACTTATGCTAGTACTAATTTTGGTACTTGATAAGGATTTAAAACGTACGCTTTTAGGGGGTCACTTAAGCCCTAATTCGACACATTTTATATCCGTTACTTCTTAAAATCGTTCCTTTTCACTTTTTAGGTCTTTTGGAAGCAAAATGCTGGAATGAAGCACATTTGGACAAAAAGGAGCAAAAACATGAAGAAAATGGCAAAGTCATGATCGAAGACACTCAAATCGCCACCGAGAACTGACAGCGTCCCATCCAAATGACGTCCCTCTATGAAGACTTGATCAAAAAGTGCACGCGACGGCTCATCGGAATTTCTGATCCTAAAGCTTGAAGGCGTCATGCCTAATATAGGGAGGGAGTCACTCATAAGTTTCACTCCAGACGCCCCAGATCCAAGACTCAGACGACACCGCAAATAAAGACCGACAACGTCACAACTCTCAAGTGACGCCGTCCCATCGATGAAATGGCCAAGACGAAACCCTAATGACGGTGACTTGACGGCGTCACTAGCAAAAGGCGACGGCGTCGCGATTGTAAATCTATATATAGAATTCGATTTTTCTGTATTTTAGGAGGTAGAATTTTGGAGAGCAAACCCTAACTCAGTTGTAGTACGACTTGGACATTATTCTAGGGTCCCATATCCTATTTTACACATCAAGATAAGTTTGTTATTCCAATTTATCATTATGTCTACCCCGTGTTCAATTGATTGTGTGTAGCGCTTGTCTAACATGTCTAGCTAAATTAGTTGTGTGTTTGCTTAGATCTATGAAACCTAGTTATTGATTGTTGTTAGGTTGTCTCTTGTCTTAATTGATATAGGATTAGGAGTGCAACTAGGCTTTCGTTGTATTTATTATGCGTGGTATGCTTGACTGACGATAGGGAGCTCGGAGGAAATAGTCTTATACTTGCCGATCCCGTGAATCCTATAGGAGAGATAACCTCATAGAACTAGGGAATACGCACCCCCTACGGCTAATAGAAATACAACGCGTTAAGATAAAGGACGTGACAATTCAACTGACCAATAAAAGATAACTAGGGAGTAATAGTATCTAAGTGAACACATCTTTAATCACCATACGAGCATACTTCAATTAAGCATAAAACAATCCGTAGTAATTAGATAATTAGTAGAAGTAGAGAAATCAGTAGAAGTACCACCCCCAATCATTTGCCCCGAGATTTTACTCTTGCTTTCTAAAAAACAAAAAAAAGATAAAAAAAGAATCATCCTCAACCCCACCTTCTCGTCATAAATTTCTTTCTAGCATTCCTTTTCCCCTAGAGAATGATATCAATCCCCGAGGCTCCCATACTATACTACAACGATTAGGTTCCTTTGCTGAGAGGGTTGAAGATCTTGCTCAGAGAAAGGAGGTTTTCTCGACTCAAACACCTCGTGATCAAGTTTTTGGGCATTGCCGGAATAGAATAGCTAGTTAGACTTCTATCTCGTTTAAGTTCCCTTTCTAGATTCCTATCAAGTAAGATTTTTTTTTTTCATTTTCATTAGCTTTCTTTTAGTCTATCCTCCTTCTTTGTGTTTTTATTCGTAAATCTCATCACTCACCAGGATTCGCATCTTTCGCCAAAGAAACTTTGCACTACCCGCTCCAAACCCCGCAATGGAAAATGCAATTCCACAAAATCTTTGATAACATCAAATAGTCCTGAATATTAAGAGTCAATTTCCCCCGATAATGCTTGTAATTTATATCATTTATATGGATTTACGCTTGTTTTCCATTGTTTTCCACTTTCAGGTAAGTTACGAGCATTGGAGCTATAGAGACGCGGAACTGGAGGAATATCTAAAGATTTATCCAAGATGCTATTTTGAAGAAGTTACGGCGCAACTTCGTCTCTCCATTACCAGTAACTATTGCGTGACTCGGAAAACCAACTTATCGAAGGTTGCGGTAACTCTTCCCAAAGGTTGACGTAACTATATTAGGTAAAATGAGGTTCCGCCCGTGATAATTACGCAGTAACTCTTTTGCATCATTACGGCCCGTGGCGAGTTTATTGAAGACTACGGCGTAACCACTCATTGGTTCTGCAGTATGCCAATCTAGTGCAAAATATGAGGAAATAGAAGGTTACGGTACTTTATATTAGTTGCCGGTAACCCGATCTAACCTATAAATACCCCGCAATTCTAGCATTTCTATTCATTCAATTCCACACACAACACTCGAGAGACGTGGGAAAAAGCTCAAGGCAGATTTGAGAGGAGTATACGAGGCGTCTCCAAGGGAGAAATCACTCCCCTACGATAAGCATTAGCGTTTTATTTTTCTTTTACTTTCAATTCATGTATTTCATACCTTTGAATATTGAATTGGTTTGCATAATAATAATATGCTGCTAAGCACACTGTTGGTCTGGCCTAGTTATGATTCCTTAATTGTTTTGTTTGCGTTTACTTTACTTCCATACAATTATTTCTAAGTGTATGCATGCATAGTTTATTGGTAGCCACCCTTGGTTGGTAGGTTTTGAATGGCTAGAGGCCAATTGCCTAGGAGATATGACTAATGACCACTAGGTGAGCGGACTGAGACGGGAAGGGTAAGATATGACCAACTGACGACCCTTTCTACTTGGCGATTTGACTAACTGATCACCTATTGTTTGGATGAACTTAAGAATTAGGGGGTGCGTGGCTAAGTTCCTAACGGCCGGGCATTCACTATTATAAATATAGCATGTAGCGGTACTTAATGACTTGGCTTAGGGGACCAGGAATAACAGGACTTATGAGGGGACACCTGACTTCTCCTGTGTTGGCATCTTTGCTGATAGGTTAGGGCGAATTGACAAAATGTTGTCCTCTTGACTTTGACCCCACCTGAAGTAATTGGAAGTAAGTAGACGTAGACATAACTAGCTAGGAGTATTAACTAGGTTAGCACCACTTTCCTCTATTGATTTCCCTTTACTATTTATTTGCTTTATTTTATTATGCTTTAGTAGTTTAATTAATTAAATCCTTATCGAAACCATTATTAATCTGTGACACCTAGACTTAGTAATAATCCGTCACACATAGCTCTTGGGACGACCTCGGCTTTACCGATTACTACACTACATGCGACCGGGTACACTGCCCGTTAGTGCACTAGGATAGACCATAGGTATAACGAGACATTATAAATATTAAGACCTGGTCAAGAAACCTTCAATCAAGTTTTGGCCGTTTCCGGAGTTATTTTAGGATTAATATTAAGTCTTTAATTTTGTTTTAAACTTTTCTCACGATCGTTATTTTAAGTTTCAGGTACTATGGAAGTTGTTAACATTGATGACCTCACTCTTGAGGAATACTTGGCGTTGAGAGGAACAAGGGTCGGGTCATAAGACCGCAATTGGAGCGGATGTCCATTTCAAAATCAAAGACCAATTTGAGGGAGCCGTGCCAACCCCTTTTCAGAAACAGGGACGAAGAGGCATATAAGCACGCGTTTAAATGTCCTTTACATATGCAGCCTTTTCAACATCCAGCGTGTCTCATGATGCAGTTATGCTAGAGTTTTCCCTATGACTCTTCTTGGACGCCGAAGATGGATCGAAAAGATTGCCTCGGGACAATTAATACTTGGGCTCTACTTAAAAACACTTTATTCAAAGATATTGTCCTAGTCGAAGATTTCTAACCAACTTTTGGAGATCCATAATTTCAAACAAGAAGACGACGAAACGTTGTATCAAGCTTGGGATAGATACAACGATCTCCACATACATGTCCTACACATGATCCGAACCAACGGAGAAGGTCAATATTTTCTTCAAAGGAATTAACGTAACTATAAGGCAAATCTGGACTATCAGGACCTATCCGAACATGACTCCTACTCTTTCAATTGAAGCCATTCAAAAATGGCGGATCACTCTAAAATGGCACGACGGGGAGGTAAAAGAAACCAAAGCGGAAGTTATGACGGAATTGTAGCAATCGCCAGTAAAATTGAAAATCTTAGTCGAGATATGCTGAAGGTCAGAGAAACTGTTCATGCCATCCAAGTAGGTTGTGAATGTTGTGGAGGAGGACATCTAACGAAAAATTGTCCTCATGACGACGAAGAAAATATTGAAGAAGATAAGTATGGAGAAAATCGACCGTTTTACGGAGATAATCGAAATAATAATGGATATCGTGGAAATTACAACCATGGGCCTTATGGAGAAAGAAAGCCCAGTCTTGAAGAAACAATCAACAAGTTCCTGGAAAATTCAGCCCAAAAACAAAAGGAGCAAGATGAGTGGTTAAAAGAATTCCGGAAAACACGAGGAGAACCTTTCCAAGCACGACACAACTTCACGAAAACCTAGAATCCATGGTGGAAAAGCTTAGTGAAAAAGTAAGGATAAATAACAATAAACACGAAGGATCTAAACCAACTATGGAATGTAAAGTGATTTTCACCGATGATAACTCGAAGGTTAGGGCCAATGATACAGTTTAGGGGATGATTTCGATAGACATATATGAGTTACGCCGTAACACGCCTTATGAGTTACTGGTAACCATGTTTTTGACAGGAGCGGGGTTATGAAGAATACTGACGAAAGCGACTCTAATTCTGGCAAGTAACCAAGAATCTCGAATCTGGCGTGGCGGGTACGATCGCCTTGAGAAAAATTCCTCGAGGTGGGCCAATCAGGGAAAGCGAATGGTCTCCGCGACATTGACTTGTGCCCTCGCTTGACTCTAGAAGAATATCACCGGTGCAAAATGATACCAGGTTGCTAAGGGAGATTGGTATGATCTTTGGGCCTCGTAGGACCGAAATGAGGTTTCGCGATGGAGGAAGCAATAAGGATAGGATCAACCATTAACACATTTATGTGGCACGCTATCTTGATGATGAAAGACTCGAGAAGCTCTCCCTTGAAGATGAAAAGAGCCACTTATCACTCATTTGGTGTACTCGTCATCATAACCCGGCGAGGAGTCCACACGCGAGCATGGCCTACATGTGCAACTCCTTCCGAGAGTATTGCAACGGCGGGGAAATTGAAAGAGAGGAAAGTGGACGTGCCCTCGTGGCGTGAAAGACATTGTATAAAGTTCGGTGACTTGGCATTTGATGACTGAAATACGCAATACAATCGGGGATGCCAAGATTAACGAATCTTAAGAAGCTAAAATTGACTACGAGGCACATTCAGAAAAAGGAAGTGGCTAATAAATACATACGCATGGATGAGCATTTAAATGAAACTGACAACAAGGAAATACTGCACATCCGGTCTTGAAAGAGTAAAATCTCCTGGGTAAATTTTCTGGGCGTCTTGTAATCCGTATGACGATATGTGTAACGGGGGAAGCAGCTCTGGGAGATTAGGAAAAGACTAATTCTTTTGGTCCTCAACCAATGATGAGGAGAGAACGAGTTTTCCTTGGTTGGACAACCTTGGATTCGATAGTTGGGTAAAGATTAAGTATGGACATGTGGATACGTTAACCAAAGAGAAGATTTGGAAGGAGTACACGGATCGAGAAAATTCAAATAATGAAAGTCTCAACAACACGAGTGGAATAACAATTGAGAATGACAAGGAGTTGGTTAGAGATAAAAAAGAAGAATCCAAGCGCGTACTAGTGGAGAATCTGCTCGATGAAGAATGGTTCAAAGGTGCACGACCTCAGATAATGATGACATTGAAGGGATGTTAGATTACCTCGAGTTGCAAGATAATGAGGAGTTTACCTCCCGATGAAGCTTATGAACAAAGGTGCAAACTCCTTGGGATTCCTACAAGAGACCACCACTATTATTGTGAAAATACGAATTCACTCGCTACCACTTGGGACCGGAGGAAAATTTTTGTAAAATCCGGAAAATCGAAACTAATGAATACCTCGAGCGGTTCTGAATGTCGCTGGATGAGGCATAACTTGATGAAAGATATTGAAGAGGTCGGGAAGTCCAAAGGCCCATAGAAGCCCATGGCTCTAAGTCTAACTTAAAGACTCGTAAATAAAGAAAAGTGCTTTTTCTGGAGACAACCCAAATTATCCCTTTCTTTTGTTTTATTTCCATTTCTGTAAGGTTTTGTGTTTTCTAACTATTTTTCAGAAACGAGGAAGTGATTCTTCTGCCGGTTCTTTGATCTGAATAGACTTACGGTGTAACTCATGTATTTGATTACGCCGTAGCCATCCTTTTTGCAGCAGAATTCTTGACGTATTACCAATTACAGCGTAATACCATCTCAGTGGTTACGTAGTAACCCTCAAGCTTTGCGGTATAGGGTTTTGCGGAGTTCTGGTATAACTCCCTCAAAAGAGTTACGACATAACCTTTCTCTGCTTTAATTCTTTTATTTTAAAACACAATATCCTTGTATTAGTATTTTTAAATGAACTTTGTGGGTGTGTTCCGTAAACCCTCGAGACTTCACTCGTCCAGGGACACCAAGTGGTTTAAAAACTGTTGCATTAAGCTAAATGCAACCGTGATTCCTACAAGTAAGTTAAGGTTTGTTTTTTTTTTGATTTTTGATTTTTGATTTTTTCTTTCTAGAATTATGCTTGTTGGTAGTGTGATTTCAGGGATTAAAGTTTGTTCATGATGCTTATACGGTAAGGCACGCCCTTTGAGCCTTCCTTCTTTATGGAGCAAATTTCAAGGAAGTTCTCGCTCTAATTCTACTTTTCTCTTCACCTTTATTTAATGCTTAGTACAAATGGGACTTTGTACAATTCAAGTGGGGGGACGGGAGTAGAATTATCTCTTGAACATTATTTTGCCCTCATTTTTCTAGTTTATTTTGAAAAATTGTACCATTTTTAAAATTTTGACATGTTTTTCTTAACCTAACTAGATTAGACCTTAGCCGAGCACATACAACCCTTGATATTATATGGCGAGATTAGCCTTATCCGTTTCCAATATTTTACCCCAAATACACCAAATTATGAGTGTACTGATAGCTTGTAAACTTTAGAACTTGGCCTTTGCATCATTTCGAGACCATAGACGCGGGGTATGTTGAGAGTGCTCGATGTATTTGAACTTTTCGGTTTTAGAAGGAAATATTATAGGATTATCACCCAAACAGACCTACCATTGTGTGTGTCTATCGATTAGTCACCTCGACTTTTCCGACCCATGTGAAACCCTTTTGTTGCACTCACCTTTGGTGCAAGATACCCCTAGATACACCCTTCTGAGCCATTCCTTTCATTTTGTTAACCCGATATATTTTTTCGATACACCTATACACCTTAGCCTACCACGTAGTCTTTATTTGTGATTGGGAAGTCATCATTTGCCTAAGTTCAAGGTTCAAGTGGAAGGTTCGAAAATCACGCTTTCATCGACAACATTCACAGATCATTGAAGACCTCAATTCCCATTGTTCATCTCAAGTGGGGGATATTATGTTATGTTATTATTGTTATGTTGAAATATATATATATATATATATATATATATATATATATATATATATATATATAGGTTTGGGTTATTATGAAAAGTTTCTTATAATAAAAGAATGAGAGGCATGTAGATTAACATGTGTCACCTTTGCCACATCATCATGCACATCACCATACCCACCAAATTTCCTTAATTTTTTTTGCATCATAGTTATAAAGTTCTTTGCATCACAATCATGATTTTAGTGCATTAAGGTTATAAATTACGCATCCGCGTTATAAAGTTGCATGCGCAAAATCATGATTTTGGTGCATTAATGTTATAACCTTGATTTTAGTGCATCATAGTTGATGCACTTAACTATTAAATATGATGCAGTAACTTATAATAAAGAAGCACCAAAACTTATTAGTGCATTAAGGTTATAAGTTCTTTAGCGTCATAATTATGATTTTAGTGCATTAAAGTTATAAATTAACATCACGGTTATAAAGTTACGCATACAATCATGATTTTAGTGCATTAAGGTTATAACCTTGATTTTAGTTCATCATAGTTGATGCAGCGAACTATTAACTATGATGCGTAACTTATAATAGATGCACCAAAACTTATTAGTGCATTAAGGTTATAAGTTCGCATCCTGGTTATAAATTTCTTGCATCATAATCATGATTTTAGTGCATTAAGGTTATAAATAATGCATCAAATTATGATTGTGATCGTGTCATTACATTGAGGGAAAAAATTTTGCCAAAAATTTTTTTTTTTCTGAGAAAAAATCTTTTCTTGGCGGGGTTGGGTGGGTGGGGTGGGGTGGGGGTGACACATGTCACATGACATGGCATGGTGATGTGGCAAAAGTGACACATGTCACCATCGCTTCCATTCTTCATTATAGAAAACTTTACATTTTATATATATAAACTTAGCATATTATGAGCTTTATTGATTTAGTATCGAGGAGGCCACCTCGGTCACATTTGAATATTGGATTTGGTAGTTATGCCAAGCAGTTGTTAGAAAAGGTAGTGTGCCCATCACGACATCCTCTAAACCGCATCTACCTTGCATTTCATGATCGTTTCTTGACTTCAAAGCTTGAACTTTGAAGGTAAGTGGTGATGACTTGGTTATAGATTTAGATTACACGATTGTTTTATTTTACACCAATTATATATCCCATGTCTTATCCTACCCTTTAGTCATGAAGCGTGTCTAGGTGATGCGAGCAATCTTTGGTGTCTTGGCCATGGATTTGGTCTTGTATCATTGATTTTGTCCACTTTGCCGTGACATGTTAGTAATGACGAGTCACCCCTTAACCTTTGTAGTGTCTACCCATATTGCCGGAATTGTTTAACCCTTAACTCTAGTGGTGGAGATTTGTGTAACAGCCAAGCTTATGATAGAATACATGCTATGAGGCGTGCGGTGAGTGATCACTAGAAATTGACACTTAAAATAGTTGAGATTTGAGTGTTTTGTTCCCCTCGTGAGGTGTTCGGCTTTGTTTTATTCTAGCATAAGGGATTTGTAAACTCATATTTTCGAGGGTTATGGGAGATCTTTTAGGAATCTTTCTAATAAAGTCACTTGAGGCAAGTAGAGTTCAGAGTGGAGGGATATTTGATAACATCAAATAGTCCCGAATGCTTGTCAATTTCCCCGATAATGCTTGTAATTTATATCATTTATATGGATTTACGCTTGTTTTTCGTTGTTTTCCTCTTTCAGGTAAATTACGAGCATTGAAGCTATAGAGATGCGGAACTGGAGGAATATCTAAAGATTTATCACAGTATGCTATTTTGAAGAAGTTACGGCGTAACTTCGTCTCTCACATTCGCAAGTAACTATTGCGTGACTCGAGAAAACCAACTTATCGAGAAGGTTACAGTAACTCTTCCCAAAGGTTACGACGTAACTATATTAGGTCAAATGAGGTTCCACGCCAGGTACTTACGCCGTAACTATTGCATATTATGACGTGCTTAGAGTTTATTGAAGACTACGGCAGTAACCACTCATTAGGTTACGCCGTAACCTCAGAATCTAGTGCAAAATACGAGGAAATAGAAGGTTACGTTGTAACTCTATATTAATTACTGGCAGTAACCCGAGAATCTGCCTATGAATACCCCAGAATTCTAGCATTTATATTCATTCCATTCCACCACCTTGACAAGAGAGCATGGGAAAAAGCTCAAGGGTCTAGAGGAGCATACAAGTTGTCTCAGGAGAAATCACTCCTACGATAAGCATTGGCGTTTATATTTCTTTTACTTTCAATTCATGTATTTAGTACCTTTGAATATTGAATTGGTTTACATGATTAATATGGCTGCTAAGCACCTTTTGGTGCTGGCCTAGTTATGATTCCTTAATTGTTTTGTTTGCATTTACTTTACTTCCGTACAATTATTTCTAAGTGTATGCATGCATAGTTTATTGGTAGCCACCCTTGGTTCGGTAGTTTTGAATGGCGATAGAGGCCAATTGCTCAGGAGATATGACCAACTGACCCAGGTGAGAAGCGGTGAGATGGGAAGGGTAAGATATGACCAACTGACAACCCTTTCTACTTGTGCGATTTGACCAAGTGATCACCTATCGTTTGGATGAACTTAATAATTGGGGGTGCTGTCTAAGTTCCTAACGACCGGACACTCACTATTATAAATCTAGCATGTAGCGGTACTTAATGACTTGCAGGGGACCGGAACAACAGGACTTATAAGGGGACACGACTTCTCCCGTGGTGGCATCTTTGCGATAGGTTAGGGCGATTGACCAAATGTTGTCCTCTCGACTTTGAACCCACCTGAAGTAATTGGAAGTAAGTAGACGTAGACATAACTAGCTAGGAGGATTAAGTAGGTTAGAACCACTTTCCTCTATTGATTTCCCATTACCATTTATTTGCTTTATTTTATTCTGCTTTAGTAGTTTAATTAATTAAATCCCTATTCGAAACCATTATGTCTGTGACACCTAGACTTAGTAATAATCCATCACACATAGCTCTTGGGGCGACCTAAGCTTTCTGGAATTACTACACACACACGACCCAGGTACACGCTTTGCGGTTAGTGCTTCTGGAGTAGGTATAACGAGACATTATAAATATTAATACCTTGTCAGTAAAACCTGCATCAACCTTTCACCCGTTCACCACTTTGGAAATCACTTAGGGCATAATGAAATAAATTGGCAAAATAATAGTCCTTTCTACGATTCGGATTCCGATGAGGAATTTGATGACGGGGAGGCAATTGACAACGGGGAAGTCATCGATGGAGTTAAGGTTGAGATGGAAGAAGATCCCTCTCAAAGTTTTGACCCTAGGTGTAGGATTGAGAAAGATAGTCCTTTTAACATGCAATTCCCTTGCAAGATAGGATTAGAAGGTTTTGATGCTTACTTGAATTCGTTTTAACCTTTAAACTTAATCTCAAGGAAATTATACAATAAAATTAAGGTAAACGAATTAGCTTATCAAGGGAACAATGTTGTTGACAGCGATCACTCACTTACCGCATTTGTAGGAAGTTTTGCTTATTTGGTAGAATTCATGGTTTTAGAAGACTTAGGAGAATTCATTGATGGAAGGCTCACTCAATTGATATTTGGAAAACCCTTTAAGAGAATGACTAAGTTGAATGAACGGATGGTCGATGGTTTAATTACATTCTCTAGTGAAGTTGAGGATTTTGTCTATCAAATGCCCCGTACACACCCTAGGTTTAAACACAAAGATATGAAGGCATGTAATCGAATGGCTCCTATTCCGTTACTTAGTGAAAGAGATAAACAATGGGACTTAGACATGCTTATGAAAAGAATACGAGGTATTATAAAAGATGTCTAGAGTTAGGAGATGATTACAAGAAAGATGAGAGAACATTAGAGTGGCTTAGATATGGGCACACAAGCGTGCATGAGATAACGTAGGAACACGACTTCGAGTCTGGCTACAAGACTAATAAATAAAGAAAAGCGCTCCGTGGGAGGCAATCCATGCTTAATTGTTTGGTTGTTTTGTTTTTCAATTTTTTTTGTGTGTCTTATATCTTTTTTATTGTTGTTTATTCTCATGTTAGACTTTGTGAAAATGTTTTATTTTGTCTTTAACCTCGTCTTAATTACATATAAAAGTATTTTACAAAAAGATAAGTGTAGGGAAGATCACATACGTTTCTAAGAACATGAACATGAGAATTACAACTATTGAAATTGATATATATGTGTGTTTGTTAGAGTCAAATGCTTGTATTGAGTCATAATGGATGTTTTGCAGGAATTTTTTTAGGTTTTAATGATGTAATTTTTCCGAAAACGTGACATACCACTTTCATCAGGACAACGGCGGTAGGATAAAGCCGACGACGTTAGGCTATGTAGAAACAAATTATTGGTTTTAGTTTTCGTTCAACTTATAAATTTTTGGAAATTCCCAGGTCTTAATTTTCCAGAAAAACTGTAAACATCCATTCCACAAGCATTATATCTTACTTGCTTTCTAGTGTAGTTGTGTGTCATATATAGTTTTACCGCCTATTTTCGCTGAAGGTTTCGTTTGTTTTCTTATAAGTGTGCGGGGTTATATCTCCAAGAAAAGAAACACAAATTGGATGAAGCTTATTACTCATGCATTCTTCTTGGAAAAGAATTTAACCTTAACTTCATCATTATCCTATCAGGCTAATTAGGGGTATTCCTTACTTACCTTCCTTTATCATAACTTTGATACTTTCGGGGAACATTGGGGACAATGTTCGTTTAATAATGTAGGAGGGAGAATAAAACGAGAACTTAGAAACTATTCACTCACTTGATTATTTGTCTTGTCCTTGGTAATTTGTGTAATAAGCTATGAGAAATATTCGTTAGGGCAATTTTAGCACCAAATTTAAAATTTTTAATGACACTTACGAGCTAAACTTTAGTCTTAATAAAGCGTCTTATGGATAGGAATTATATGACTAGCACAAAAACCGTTTACCACTCAAATTCCACCCCAAAAATGTGAGGTTCGCCCCTAGATCTTTAGGAATAAAAGCATTCATCTTTAATTCTTAGAGAGTATACCGGTAGTATAATAGATTCTAGAACTTGTTTTTTGATGCATTCCGAGATCGCTAGTGAGACTACACTTGTGTAGTTAGGAATAACCCTTGTTTGAAACCTTGTTTGAAACCTGTATTATAATTACATCTTCCACATCGGTTGAGTAATTACCCCACACACTTGCAATGTACTCATCTTTAGTACACGATACCCCTAGTTAACCCCTCAGAGCCTATCTTTTTCGTGGTTCTCGTGATGTTTCGGTTTTCTAGAATATCAATGAAGAGCATTGTTTACAATCCACCCCCAAATGTACACCCAAATCGCCTTAGCCTACCTTGTATGCACTCATCTTTAGTGCATTATTGTTATCATTACTAAACCCTTAGTTCAAATATCTAGTTACTTGCATGGTTGCTAAGTCGAGTCATATCTTTTGTACACATTTTGGGACGATGGAGACTCATGGGTAAAAGTAATATTTTATGGAGTAACGGGAAAGAACGATAAATTCAAATTCACTTTGTCTACGTAATTAAATACTCCAAGTGTTTTGATCTTTTCAAATCGGGTCAATTAGAGTTAGAGAAATAAAAACTCAAGCGTAGGGATGCTCCTATAAATCCCTTATATTTTGAAGTTATCATAGAGGATGGTAGAGTAAGGTATGAAAAAATGAAAAAAAGAGAGTGTTCAAAAAAAAAATAAAGAAGAAAAACATACGGGCTACCATCATCTTTCTATGTTTATGTTTTTTAATTTATGTTTGTTTTGTTTCAAGTTATCTAGTGTTAGTGAGTCGAGTCTTGGCTTAGCAAGCGCCGCTTTACATGCTTGTAACATAAGATTTTTGACTTGCCACCACTAAATATCCCCTATCCAACAAAACCCTTCATTTCCCTACCCTAAGCCTAATGTTAAAACCCTTGTAAAGACCTCTTAGATAGTTGTTCGTAGGTGCTTACGCCAAAGCGGTGGAGGTTTGATCTAGTCTCAAGCTTATGTTAATCTATGTACTATGCCGTGTGAGTGTTTATCTTCCATTTCCATTCGTATTATATTTCATATAAACCCGAGAGATGAGAGAATCCAAACACCCCTTGTGAGGTGCTAGTGTATAATTTCTGTGCTTGTTATGACTATTGTGGTGATTTTACTTGTTGTAAACTATTTTAAGCCAATGCTTCATGCCCCCTAAATTATAAATTGATTGATCAAAAGCATATTTTCTTGAGGACAAACAAGTACCAAGTGTAGGGATATTTGATAAGGATTTAAAACGTATGCTTTTAGGGGGTCATTTAAGCACTATTTCGACACATTTTATATCCATTACTGCTTAATTTCGTTCCTTTTTACTTTTTAGGTCTTTTGGAAGCAAAATGCTGGAATGAAGCACATTTGGACAAAAAGGAGCAAATACATGAAGAAAATGGCAAAGTCAAGATCGAAACCACTCAAGACCGAATCACAGATTACTGACGGCGTCCCACCCAAAGGCGACGCCGTCCCTCTATGAAGACTTGATCAAAACATGCGTGATGGCTCCGGTGAAAATTCGGTCTTATAACTGACGGCGTCATGCTTTAAATATGGAGGCGTCACTACGCAGTTTTCCTCAAGGGCCTTAAATCTAGAATCAAGACGACGTCTCAACTCAAGACCGAAGGCGTCACAACTCTAAGGTGATGTCGTCCATCACATGACTTTGCCCAGACAAAACCAATGACGGTGGCGTCCTATGCAAAAGGTGACGCCGTCGCGATTGTAAATCTATATATAGAATTTGATTTTTCTGTATTTGAAGAGGTAGACTTTTGGAGAAAAAACCCTAATTCATTTGTAGTCCGACTTGGACAGTATTTTAGAGTCCCATACTCTATTTTACACATCGAGATAAGTTTATTAATCCAAATTATCATTATGTCTATCTCATATTCGATTGATTGTGTGTATGCTTGCTTGTCTATCATGTCTAGGTAAATTACTTGTGTGTTTGCTTAGATATATGAAACATGGTTATTGATTATTGTTAGGTTGTTTCTTATCTTAATTGAAATTGGCTTAGGAGTGCAACTAGGCATCTTCGTTGTATTTAATGCTTGAGTATGCTTTATGATGATATGGTCTATGGATGATATAGCTTAGGCTTGCCGTCCATTAGGTCATATACGAAGACCTCAAAGAACTAGGGACCACGCATACCCTACGACCTTTAGGAATACAACACGTTAAGATAAAGGACGTGACAACTCAACCGACTAATAAAAGATAATTAGGGAGTAATAGTATCTAGGTGAACACATCTTTAATCATCATACGAGCACACCTCAATTAGACATAAGCTAGCCGTAGTAATTAGATAATTTGATAATTAGATAAAGTAGAGTAATCGGTAGAAGTACCACCCCCAAACCAATTTCCTCGAGATTTTACCTTAGCTTTCTAAAAAACCATAAAAAGATAAAAAAAATAATCATCCTCAACCTCACTTTCTCGTCATATATTTCTTACTAGCATTCCTATTCCCCTATAGAATGATATCAATCCCCGAAGTTTACCCCATACTACACTACAACGATTAGGTTCACTGCCTATGAGGTTGAAAAACTTGCTCGAAGAAAAGGAAGTTTCCTCTGACCCTGAACGCGCCTTCCGCGTGCATCAAGATCTTTTAAGTAGAGCTCGTGTGAGGGAAACGAATTTACTAAGGAAGAAAGATTTTGAAGGGAAAAATAACAAGAGAAAGCAAGACTTTGTTGATCGAGATGCTAAGAAACCTAAACAAGATTATGAGCGAAATGGCGGTAGAAGTCAAACTAAGACTCCTTGCAAAAGTGTCATAAATTCCATCTTGGAGAGTGTCGGGTGAATTTATCGGGTTGTCATAAATGTAGTGCTCTAAGCCATATGAGTAAGGATTTCGAGAAACCGATGATCATGTGCTATGGTTGTAATGAGTTAGGACATAGGCTTAGTGAATGCCCGAAGGCTAAGGCGATTGAGGCGAAGCCTTCAAGATCGGTAAAGGAAGAAAAGGAGGAAGTTCCTAATCCCAAAGCTCGAGTGTATGTCATATATGCTGGAGAAGCTAAGTTGGTGCCCGATGTTGTCTCAGGTACAATCCTTGTGAATGCTATACCCGCTCGCATGCTATACGATTCGGGTGCAAGTGTCTCTTTTGTATCTTATAAATTTAGTAATCCCTAAATGAACTTCCCTAAATAAACTTCTCTTCCCTTTTGAAGTGGAGATTGCCGATAGTAAAATTGTGGTGGTATCTTATATTTATCGTGATGTAGAGATAAAAACTGATGACACCATTTCTAGGATAGACTTGATCCCTATCATGCTTGGAGAATTCGATATCGTGATTGGCATGGATTGGCTCGGTAAACATAATTCCGCCATTCTATGGTGCTTCGTCGCAGTTATAAACCCTCGGGTCGGAAATCCTCTTATTTATGGAGAGAAAAGGAAGGGTGAACTTAGGTTATGTTCGGTAATGAAAGCTAGGAAATATTTGTCGCATGGTTGCTATGCCTTCATGGCACATGTGATGATCTTAGTCTTGATAAGAAGTGTTATTGAAGTTCAGGTGGTGAATAGGTATAGTTGGCAGTATTTAAAATGATTTTCCGGGTATTTGATTCGTTCCCAAACTGTCAAGTTTATTACACAAGTCAACCACTTGTGAATGGTCAACCGTAATAAAATTCAAGCGATAAAACCAATGCAATTTCCTTGGAATATAGTGGATTCGGGTCGTTAAGTCCACGAGGATTAATGGTGCTTAAAAGCGTTCGATGTCGAATGATCACTAAGGATAATGATCTGGGGATTTTGATTGGTAATTACACTACTGATTATTGGAATGGTATATGGATACAGAATTATAAAGCACAACAATCAGATTAAACAAACGTGAATGCGTATGTTTCTAAATTCTAAAACGTACAAAATAAAACGTGAATTTAAAAGAGTAAAACACCTATGGATATGAAAATGATATTTTATAAACCTAATAATAAAAGAAAATTATTGGAAAATTAAAATTATTTTTATAACTATTTATTTAATTATTATTAATTAAAAACTATTTTTAACTATTTAATAATACTCTAAAATATAAGAAAATGTGAAATAAAGCTAGAAAAATGAAATTATGATTTAGAAAAATCTAAAATATTATAAAACTTATTTTGAAACTGAAAATATATTTTTTACACTTTTTATCTATTTATTATTAATTAATTACTATTTATTAATTATTTAAAATACACTTAAATACAAGAAAATATAAAATTAACCTGGAAAATGAAATTTTAACTTAGAAAAGTCTAAAATATTATAAAACTAATTTTAAAACTGAAAAGATATTTTTTATGGTTTTTATTTATTTATTATTAATTATTTAATACTTTTTAACTATTTTAAATTCTAATAAATACTAAACAAACTAAGAAAATTATGAAATGTTTTCTATAAATATCCTATGATGACAGAAAGCTAAGAAAATTATAAAAACAGAAAGTGCTTAATAATAAGTTGAAAAAGAAAATTAAAAATCTAAATTCTATTAAATAAACGCTATCACTATTTTAAAAATGATGTTTTTGTGTTTTTTTTGCTTTTACAAAACTATTATACTACTGATTATAAATAACTTTAATAAAAACAAAAATTTTGAAACTTAAAAATAAGAAGTTTGAAAGCTAAAAAGCTTAACAGTTTGAGTTTTTGCTTATTTTAATGATTTAAGTTCTAATAAGCTTACAAGCTGGAACCAAAGGTAAAATAAGATACAAATAAGCTAAAGGAACTTATATGAAGCTAAAAGACACAAAGGACTACACTGATAAGCTTAAAATAAGCAAATAAACAATTACACTAAACCTCTCAAACAAACAGCCGCAGTCATATCTAAAGCAATTTAAGCTTATGTAATAAGCTAAAAAGCTCAAAATAAGGACCTGAGGGATTTAGTTGAGTTGGTGGGTGTCCAAAAAGCTAAAGCTCTTACTATGGGGACCACTAATAAGCTCTGTGTGAGTTTGTGAAAATGGCTTAAGTACAATGAGTATGCGTTTACACAAGAAATGGACAACTTAAAGCTAATAGCGACCCTATCAAATAAGCTAAAAAGGTGAAAATAAGCACTTGACTAAAGAGATGGGTAGTTAAGCTTACACAAAAGCTAAAGTACACAAGCTGGAACTCACTAATGAGCTTTTGACAAGCTTATGAAAAACTTGTAAAGCGTGCACAAGGCACTTTTTTCAAACAAGGTGTTAAAAGAAACTAAAAATAAGCAGCTTTAATAAGCTAATTAGAAATTATAAAAAATACTATGATAAAGATGAGCAGTTGAATATTAATATCCCAAAAGCTCAAATCTTGAAACTCAAAATTAAGTCCTATATAAAATTATCTATTTTATTCAAAACGACTAAAGAAATTTTGACTTTTAAGATAAACACTAAAGTTGACTTTTATGAGTTTTAAATCAAAGATAATTACTGATTATGATGTATTAACCTAAAATAAAATGAAATTAAGCTATGTTAACAAGTTCTAAACAACTATGATGAATTTTAGTTCCTAAATCCTAACAGTGAACAAATAGAGTAAGATTAAAATGGATTTTGACTTTTGATCAAACAAGGTCCTGTTTTTTATGGTTTCTATGAGTTATTAGATGCTAGTATGACAGATAACAATAACAAAAAACAACACCAACACTCTAAACACGGGTAATAAGGTAAAACCAAACAACTCTTTATAGAACTGATTTTGTGATTTTCAAAGTATTTCAAGATTCGCACCATGCACTTGATTAAAGACCTTATATTATCATATGATGAGACTAAATAAGCACTAAACAACAACAATAACATCATTAAACTAAGAAATGACAATTATGCTAATTTAACTGTTAAACTAAGGTTTTTAGCAACTACAAATTCTAATGAACAAACAACTTGTTTTAATGCTTAATTCTACTTAGCTACAACTCATAAATATAGAAACACAAAGTTTTAAGTTAATTAATGACTTTAACAGTGAAATGCTAAAATTGAGAAAAAGGCTTACAAAATGGATTCCAAGTGAAAATTGAGAACCAAAGCACAAGACCACTCCTAATAGCTTTCCACAAAGCTTCTAACCCAAGGCAATCCAATATTCACCCTGCTCCAGCTTTGATCTTCATTTCCATTGACTTTTTTATTTTTCACTAATTTTTGGTATTTTTGTTAATTTTTCTTTTGATACTAAACTAAGTTTTAAAGTTTCTAATAGCTACATAAGCTATTTAGGAGCTTATATGAGCTTATTCAGTCCTTAACAACAACTAACAACAACATTCGATCATTTTGAGAATTTGAACAAGGAAATTTGCATAAACTTGAAATGAAACTTAACACTTGAAATTTATGACTAGAAAAAAGATTCACAATACACCGAGATTACTTAAAAAGTACTTGAAAGCTAAGAAATACACTGAATTTGAAAATTAATTAAAACTACACATACATTAACTAAATTAAAACTAGATACTCTTCTACATGGCTCCAATCTTCTTTATATTGATCTTTTAGGCTCTTGTCGACATCTCTGAATCTTTCCCACCTATTTCCAACCATTGAATCCTTCAAACTCATCATAACTGTCCATTTGGCATTTGGCCAAAAGTCACTTAGCAGGTATTTGCAATTAAAGAAGTTTGGGAGGATGTGGAGGTGGAGGGAGCGGTTAAACAACTGTATAACGAGGTGGAGGGTGGAAACCACTCTGGTTTTGGTTTGAGGATTGGGTAAGGAAGAAGCACAAGATATCCGGTTTTTGGCGGGCATTGACCGTTTGACCGAGTATTAATAATACGGGGTGAGTTCAAAATGGATATTGGCGTGGTTCAAAATGGTTTTGGACTGGCTCAAGGGTCAAGGAGTTTGGGCTTGGGTTGCAAGTTGGGCCATTTGGGTTTTTATTTGTTTTGGTTTTGGTTAATAACAAAAGAGGGTCCGGTTTGGTTTTAATACACAAGGACCATTTTTGCAATTTCTCCAAACTTGAGGGACTGAATTAGCAACTTTCCCAAAATTAACACAAGAACCAAACTTGCCAAGTTTGAATAGTACAAGGATAACATTTGATAATTTTCCATTTTTAAAATATCCGAGGACTATTTTTGACATTTTTCAAAGTTTGAGGGACCAAAGTTGTCATTTTGCAATTTTAAACTTCAAGGACCAAGTTTGACAACTCATGAATCCCTAGGGACTTTAAATAACATTTTTCATTATTTTGATTTATTTTAATTTACCAGGGACTATTTTTGACAACTTTTGAAACTTGGGGACTAAACCGCCAATTATGCAAACTTGATATCGTTTTCATCCGATTTTGGTATTTTTGCATTTAAAACACATAAAACACTTATTTGTGATATTTTATCATTTTGATGCATTTCTGAGTGTTTTCAGATGTTTTTGCAGTTTAAAAGGTACAAAAATGATGAGTATTTGCACACTCATCAATCCCCCACACTAAGATATTGCTAGTCCCTAGCAATATTTTTGAAACTTTAATGGATTTCATCTCTTTACCAAAAGCCATTACTTCTGGAGTAGCCAATTGTTTCAGTTCAAGTAAGAACCTTGGTACAATGATATCCAAATGATTTTGAGCAAATCACCAGAATTTTCAACGAATTTGATTTGTCTTACCGTACCGCTTGTATCGACTAGCCAACTCTTAGATAAAATATCTTTGGTGAGTCGATTACCAATTATGGTTTTCCAATTGCCTTTACCACAAGCCATAAACTTGCGGGCTAGCCAACTTTTCACTAATTAAAGATATGGTGAGGTGAACACCATACAATTTTGGGCAAATTGCAAGCCGTCAACGGATTTGAGATATCTTTACCAAGAGCCGTTTGCTCCTCGATTAGCCAATCCTTATGTGTGTTAGACATGGCGGATCGATTACCATTTGAGTAAGTGGTAAAACACTTACTCCAAAAAAAATTTGGCCAAAAATGGGGAATTGGGTGGTATAATTACATGATAAAATTCGTGAGAATTCCTCCCCACACTAGAAATGAATATTGCCCTCAATATTCAAAGTACCGGTTGTTATGCCGAAACTGAAAACGTAAAAGGGAAATACTACGGCCATTATTTGAAATTTTTATTATTATTATTATTTATTTATTTATTTATTTATTTTTTATTTAGAAAACTTATATACAACAGCGGGGGGCAACTCCCCCACCCTAGGGTGGTAGAAAGTAGAAAGAATCGAAATATGGGTGAAAACCCATATGGTGTGCTATTGTTTTTGTTCCCGAGTCGCTAGCTTGACTCGACCCCGCATTCATTGGTTCATGGGGAAAGTTTGTAGATCCGGGACAACCACGGGTGGAATGTCCCCTCCAAAATAGTGTTTCAATCGATGACCATTCACTTTAAAATTTGGACCATCGGGTTGAGATAACTCAATAGTTCCATAAGGAAATACATTAGTGATGGTGAATGGTCCGGCACTGGGATTTTAGTTTTCCGAGAAAATCTTCAATCTTGAGTTGAAAAGAAGGACTCGATCACCGGCGTTGAAAAGCGGTTCTTGATTTTGGAGTCATGAATCTTCTTTGTCTTTTGTTTGTAGATCAAAGAGTTCTCGTATGCTTGATCACGGAGTTCATTTAATTCTTTCATTTGAACTTTTCGTGATCACCGGTACTGCCTGAATATCGAAGTTGGCATGTTTCAAGGCCAAGTATGCTTTGTGCTCAAGCTCAATCGGCAGATGACATGCCTTTCCGTACACAAGCTTGTATGGAGTACACCTGATTGGTGTTTTATAAGTGTACGGAAGGCCCAAAGTCGTCATCCGCATTTATCCGACCGGGATGCACGGTTTCGCCCATCGTCCTTTCAATAATTCTTTTAATACCACGGTTGGAAACTTCCACTTGCCCACTTGTTTGGGGGTGGTATGCAGTAGAGAGACGGTGAGTTACACCATACTTTTGCATGACTCGATCAAATTGGTCATTGCAGAAATGTGTACCACGATCACTTATTATAGCTCGCGGAGTTCCAAACCTAGCAAAAAGAGATTTTAAGAATTTCACAACAACTCGGGCATCGTTGGTAGGTAAAGCTTTCGCTTCAACCCATTTTGACAAATAGTCAACAGCCACAAGTATGTATTTGTTTCCTCGAGATGATGGAAATGGCCCCATAAAGTCAATGCCCCGGATGTCAAAGATCTCACACACTTGAATGGCGTTTTGCGGCATTTCATTTCTTTGTAGATATTTCCGCGACGTTGACAAGCATCACATGTTTTGACAAATTCGTGGGCATCCTTGTAAATAGTGGGCCAATAAAACCTGGAATCAAACACCTTTTGGCGGTGTAATTTGGACTATGATGGCCCCGGTGGGTCCAAAGATGGCAAGCTTTGAGAATGTCCATAGCTTCCTGTCCATAAACACACATGGCTCGGATGACTTGATCCGCAAATTTTGAATAAGTAGGGGTCGCCCTAAGTAATGTTTAACATCTTTGAAGAATTTGTTCTTCCGTTGGGTCGACATTCCTTTCACTATGAAGTTACCCGCATGGTAATTTGCGAAGTCATCAAACCATGGGGTAGTAGAGTTTCACTAAAAGTAACCGCATTGAGTGTCTCGAGAGGAAATGTTTCATTTATTTCTCGAAAACATCTTGGTGAGGGTTTTCTATGGACGACAGATGATCGATCCAGGGTTCGACTCCTTTTTATCACGTTATAATGATATCAAATTCTTGCGGGAGGAGAACCCAACGAAGCAATCTCGGCTTTGCATCTTGTTTTGCAAAGAGATATTTGAGAGCCGAGTGATCCGTATACACCACGTATTTGGTCAAGATTAAGTATGGCGAAACTTCAAAGCATACACCCGGCTAATAGCTCTTTTCTCGTGGTGGTGTAATGGGTTTGAGCTTGGATCATAGTTTTACTCGGTAGTGGATAGGCTGAAAATGCTTGGTTAAATGTTGCCCTAGGTGCGACCGATAGCAAAATCACTTGCATCGCACATGAGCTCAAAAGGCAAGTCCCGGTCGAGGCAAGCGAGAATGGGTGCTTCATAAGCTTTTTCTTTAATGTTTCAAAAGCCGATGCACTCGGTGAGAAGATAAAAGGAGCATCTTTTTCAAGAAGATGGGTCATAGGCCCGGCGATTTTAGAAAAATCTTGTATGAATCTGCGATAAAAACCGGCATGACCTAAAAACTCCTAATACCTTTGACGGTAGTAGGATGAGGAAATTTAGCAATAACATCGACTTTTGCTCTATCGACCTCAATCCCATTTTTGAAATCTTATGGCCAAGGACTATGCCTTCTTTGACCATAAAGTGGCTCTTCTCCCAATTTAGACAAAGATTGGTGTCTTCACACCGTTTGAGCATTCTTTCTAAATGGGAGACATGTTTGAAACGAGTCCCCAATGACCGAGAAGTCATCCATAAACACCTCCATTGATTCCCTGATCATGTCGTGGAAAATGGCCATCATACATCGTTGGAGCGTGCGGGAGCATTACATAGGCCAAAAGGCATACGCCTCAGTAGGCAAAAGTTCCGTATGGGCCGGTGAATGTGGTCTTTTCTTGATCCTGTGGATCAATGGGGATCTGAAAATAACCCGAGAAACCATCAAGGAAACAATAGTATTCGTTTCCTGCTAATCTCTCAAGCATTTGGTCCATGAAGGGTAGAGGAAAATGGTCTTTTCTGGTGGCGTCATTCAACTTACGATAGTCAATGCAAACACGCCATCCCGTAACCAATCGAGTTGGAATTAACTCATTTTCTTCATTTGTGACAACAGTTATGCCACCCTTTTTAGAACACGGTGAATTGGGCTAACCCAAGGACTATCAAAGATCGGGTAAATTAAACCGGCATCAAGAAGTTTGAGAACCTCTTGTTTGATAACCTCATGGATCTTAGGATTCACCTTCTTCTTGATGTTGGATCACTGGCGGCTTGAAGTCATCCTCCATCAAGATTTTGTGAGTACAAAACTCACGGTTGATACCCTTAATGTCGGAGAGTTTCCAAGCAATTGCTTGCTTGTGTGACTTTAAGACCTTTATGAGAGCAGTTTTTCATCTTTACTCAAATCTCGAGCAATAATGACCGGTAATTTATCATCACCCTCAAGAAATGCATACTCGAGATGAGGTGGTAAGTCCTTAAGTTCAACCTCAGGAAATTCTTCAGTTTTCTCAACTGACTTGACTTCCTGGTTATGAAGCTCGACTCGGGAGGAGTGATGAAGGATCATCATTGAGCATCTTCTCGATGAGAAGAATATCTCCCTCGATGTCAATTGGGGCGTGATCAATTTCCCATGAAACCGAATCACTAGACAAGTATGCTTCAATCTCTTCCCAGATGAAGTCACTTTCTCAAGACGGAGAGAAGGAGTGAATTGGCAATGATGGGTTGAGATGAATGAGTGAGATTATCACTCGAAGAATTATGATCATAACCAGAACTTCTTGAGAGTACTCTTCAGAAGCAACATCAATGATATCTATTCGGTTAACCGACTCCGAATCATAGTTTGCGGAGTACCTCGAAGTTTGATCAAGGTTAAAGGTGACAACTTCATTACCCACACGTAATGTGATTTCTTGCTCAAATTCATCAATGAGAGCACGGGCTGTTCTCGAGAATCCTCGTCCAACAATGAGAGGAACCCGTGGTGACGCATCGAAGTCAACAACCACAAAGTCACCGGAAAATGGAACTTTCCTACTTTCGAATACGTCCTCGGCAATGCCAAGTGGGCCGGGATATTGTACGATCGCAAGCTCGAGAGTCATGCATGTAGGAGTAAGGTACGGAAGAAAGTTTCTTCCATATTGAATAAGGCATCAGATTGATGCTTGCACCAAGATCGGCTAAGGCAAAGCATTCAACCATTCCCGGAAATACACAAGGTAAGAGAAATTTTCCGGGATCTCCAAGCTTCGGGAAGCTTCTTCAGGATAGCTGCTGAGGCGGTCTCGTTGAAGGAGTTTTAGCCATTTCAAACAGTTTTTCCTTGTTGCTTAACATGTGTTTGAGAGTTGATGCAAATTTGGGCATCGGCATGATAGCATCATAAAGCTTATGTCAAAATGTAGTTCTTGGAAAATTTGAAAAAATTTGTCCATTTGATGACCGGCTTTTAGCGGAGCTTTGCTCATTCAAGCGTGATGGGTAAGGAATAGAAGATTTGGATTTGGGGTTTTCAACGGGAGCTACAGGGGTTTCAAAAACAACTCCTGGATTGGATTTGGGTTTCGGGACAACTTGAGGATGGACATCATTGGTACCTCCGTTATTAGTAGGAAGTTCCTTGTCCTTTGTCGCCTCAGGTTCACTTTCCACTACCTTCGGGAGAGAAGAAGATGAGGTAGTAGGAATATGCGGTCCATCATATGAAGCACCACTTACGGTTGTGATCGCCTTTGCATCGCCCCTCGGGTTAGCGATCGTGTTGCTCGGAAGTTTTCAGGGTTGATCATTTAAAGACTTCTTTAGATCGGTGATCGGCGACCAACAACTGTTCATTTCATCTTGGGATTTCATGAATTGCTTCAATAACTCATCGGATGATGGTCCAGTTGGAACAATGGCTTGAGTTTGATTAGGAAAATTTTGGCCTCTAATGTTCGGATTAGGGCCTTGATTTTGAAAATTTCCTTGATTAGGATTCACATTTCCATGAAATTGATTCCCTCGATTGAAATTGTTTTGATTAAAGTTTCCTTGATGTTGGAAACCTTGATTTGGTCCAGGATAGAAATTACCTTGGTTTTGATAACCTTGATTCATTCTAGGTTGGTTCGATTCGGTTTTGTATGTTAGGATTCTGTTAAAAGCGGGTGGTCCACGATAAGTATTAGCACGGTAGTTTGGTTCATTTTGAGGACGGTATTGATTACCTCCCTGATGTGAAGTACCGGCTATAGCATTGGCTTTAAATGGACTACCATCGTGGCGATCTGATTGTAGTATGCATGAGGGCCACCACAAGTAACACAGACCTCGACTTTCTTCACTTCACCATGTGATGGTGTGTGTGTGAAAGTGACTTTCTTTTGGTTAGCAAGAACCAAAGCTTGAATAGCATCCGTGAGTTTGTCAATCTTAGCATCGGTGCTAGATGTACTCACGTGAGATGAAGTAGAAGGTCCTGCATTAGACTGAGACCGATATGTCTTTGTTACGAAAGGGCACGGGACTTGTTTTCTATGATTTGCAAGGCTTCTTTTGTGGTCTTGCTCAGGAAATTACCTCCGCGGAGGCATTTAAAGAGTCTTGGTTAGTTTGGTTCAGACCATTGTAGAAAGTATCCATTTGCATTAACTTGGTAAAACCATGATGTGGACACTTTGAGACAACTCTTTATAACGATCCCATGCCTCACCGAATGATTCATCAAATCTTTGAGAATTTCATTATCTCATTCTTAAGACTTGTAGTTCGGGATGGAGGATAGAATTCGTTAACAAACTTAGTGACTAAATCTTCCCATGTCTCAATGGAACGAGGGGTTGTTTCTCAAGCCAATTCCGGGCTTGTCCCTCTAGAGAAAATGGGAACAGAAGAAGCTTAATTGCTTCATGTGGGACATTCTTGTATTTGATGGTAGATGCAATCTTGTTGAACCATCGAATAGGTGCATGAGGATCATCGTCCTTCAAAACCATAAAATTGGCTTTGGGTTACAAGATTAAGCAACCAGGTTTTGAGCTCGAAGGTATCGACACGATGGTTTGGGACAACAATGGCATCTCCGTAACCCTCGATGGGTGCTTGGAGAAGCTCATTCATCGGTTTTCTTCGCCATTACGACGGAGGGTGGTGGTGCTAGGCGTTCCTCGATCCGCGGTGAAGGAGCGAAACGTCCTCGCCTCTACGGAATACTTGCAAGCTCGAAAGTGGACTTGTAGAGTCTGGAAGAAGCAGTCGCATGCACTAAGTTTAAAATCAGTTTCAAAACAAATGCAAGGCAAAACGACAAGTGAACTTAAACCAATAATCACAAATGAAATGGCTTCTTTGAAAAAGGTACACCAAATCACAAGGACACAAAGGTAAGTTTTGATCTTTAAGATTGGGAACTTATTAATGTTCACACTCCCAGTTGGTAGGTGTTACCGCCTTGATTTCGCGGTGGTTGATTTTTATGTATTAAGTACCACTAAAAAGGCGTAGGTATGGATTTGTGCTAAGGGTTTAAATACTTTTGGACAATATTTTTGGTATCGTCTCGTTTAACCAAATCGTATCTCTTTAAGAATCACCTTAAAGAAAATACAAGATAGAAAGCGTTACGATTGTTTTGTTGTTTTATATTTTGTTTGGTGTTGTTAACACTTTAGGAAAAGTGTTAATGAACTTTTTGATAACTTTACAAAAAAATGTTTACAAAGGTGGTATATGTGCAAGTATGGTCTGAAATGTTTAAAACACGCTAAAGACCTCCCCGTGGCCAAAATTTGATTCGCTCCAAACTGTCAAGTTTATTACACAAGTCAACCACTTGTGAATGGTCAACTGTAATAAAATTCAAACATTAAAACTAATGCAATTTCCCTTTGAATATAGTGTGGATTCCGGGTCGTTAAGTCCCAGGAGGATTAATGGTTAAAAAACGTTAGATGTCGAATGATCACTAAGGATAATGATCGTAAGTTTTTGATTGGTAATTACACTACTGATTGATTAGAATGGTATTTGGATACAGAATTATAAAGCACAACAATGGATTAAACAAACGTGAATGCGTATGTTTACTAAATTCTAATTAACGTACAAAATAAAACGTGAATTTAAAAGAGTAAAACACCTATGGATATAAAAATGATATTTTATAAACCTAATAATAAAAGAAAATTATTGGAAAATTAAAATTATTTTTATAACTATTTATTTAATTATTATTAATTAAAAACTATTTTTAACTATTTAATAATACTCTAAAATATAAGAAAATGTGAAATAAAGCTAGAAAAATGAAATTATGATTTAGAAAAATCTAAAATATTATAAAACTTATTTTAAAACTGAAAATATATTTTTTACACTTTTTATCTATTTATTATTAATTAATTACTATTTATTAATTATTTAAAATACACTTAAATACAAGAAAATATAAAATTAACCTGGAAAATGAAATTTTAACTTAGAAAACTCTAAAATATTATAAAACTAATTTTAAAACTGAAAAGATATTTTTTAGGTTTTTTATTTGTTTATTATTAATTATTTAATACTTTTTAACTATTTTAAATTCTAATAAATACTAAACAAACTAAGAAAATTATGAAATTTTTTCTATAAATATCCTATGATGACAGAAAGCTAAGAAAATTATAAAAACAGAAAGTGCTTAATAATAAGTTGAAAAAGAAAATTAAAAAGCTAAATTATATTAAATAAACGCTATCACTATTTTAAAAATGATGTTTTTGTGTTTTTTTTTCTTTTACAAAACTATTATACTACTGATTATAAATAACTTTAATAAAAACAAAAATTTTGAAACTTAAAAATAAGAAGTTTGAAAGCTAAAAAGCTTAACAGTTTGAGTTTTTGCTTATTTTAATGATTTAAGTTCTAATAAGCTTCACAAGCTGAACCAAAGGTAAAATAAGATACAAATAAGCTAAAGGAACTTATATGAAGCTAAAAAGACACAAAGGACTACAGCGATAAGCTTAAAATAAGCAAATAAACAATTACTAAACCTCCAAACAAAGCAGGCACAGATCATATCTAAAAGCAATTTAAGCTTATAAATAAGCTAAAAAGCTCAAAATAAGGACTGAGGGATTTAGATTGGTGGTGGGGTGTCCAAAAATCTAAAGCTCTTACTATGGGGACCACTAATAAGCTCTGTGTGAGCTTGTGAAAATGGAAATACACTTGGCGAGTATGCATTTACACAGAAATGGACAAAAAAAGCTAATAGCATACTATCAAATAAGCTAAAAAGGTGAAAATAAGCACTTGACTAAAGAGATGGGTAGTTAAGCTACACAAAAAGCTAAAGTACACAAGCTGGAACTCACTAATGAGCTTTTGACAAGCTTATGAAAAACTTGTAAAACTGTGCACAGGGCACTTTTGAAACAAGGTGTTAAAAGAAACTAAAAATAAGCGGTTTAATAAGCTAATTAGAAATTATAAAAATTACTATGATGAAGATGAGCAGTTGAATATTAATATCCCAAAAGCTCAAATCTTGAAACTCAAACTTAAGTCCTATATAAAATTATCTATTTTATTCAGCGACTAAACTGGAAATTTTGACTTTTAAGATAAACACTAAAAGTTGACTTTTATGTTTTTAAATCAAAGATAATTACTGATTATGATGTATTAACCTAAAATAAAATGAAATTAAGCTATGTTAACAAGTTCTAAACAACTATGATGAATTTTAGTTCCTAAATCCTAACAGTGAACAAATGAGTAAGATTAAAGGATTTTGACTTTTGATCAAACAAGGTCTGGTTTTTATGGTTTCTATGAGTTATTAGATGCTAGTATGACAGATAACAATAACAAGAAACAACACCAACATTCTCTAACACGGTAATAAGGTAAACCAAACAACCCTTTATAGAACTGATTTTGTGATTTTCAAAGTATTTCAAGATTAGCACCATGCACTTGATTAAAGACCTTATATTATCATATGATGAGACTAAATAAACATAACAACAACAATAACATCATTAAACTAAAAATGACAATTATGCTAATTTACTGTTAAATAAGGTTTTAGCAACTACAAATTCTAATGAACAAGCAACTTGTTTTAATGCTTAATTCTACTTAGCTACAACTCATAAACATAGAAACACAAAGTTTTAAGTTAATTAATGATTCAGGGTGAAATGCTAAAATTGAGCAAAAGGCTTACAAAATGGATTCCAAGTGAAAATTGAGAACCAAAGCACAAGACCACTTCTAATAGCTTTCCCAAAGCTTAACCCAAGCAATCAATATTCACCTGCTTCGACTTTGATCTTCATTTCCATTGACTTTTTATTTTCACTAATTTTTTTGGTATTTTTGGTAATTTTTTCTTTTTGATACTAAACTAAGTTTTAAAAGTTTCTAATAGCTTACATAAGCTATTTAGGAGCTTATTTAGTCCTTAACAACAACTAACAACAACATTCGATCATTTTGAGAATTTGAACAAGAAAATTTGCATAAACTTGAAATGAAACTTAACAAATTTATGATGAAAAAGATTCACAACACTGAGATTACTTAAAAAGTACTTGGAAAGCTAAAAAATACCTTGGAATTTGAAAATTAATTAAAACGACATACATTAACTAAATTAAAACTAGATACTCTTCTACATGGCTCCAATCTTCTTTTTATTGATCTTTTAGGCTCTGTCGACATCTCGAATCTTTCCCACCTATTTCCAACCATTGGATCCTTCAAACTCATCATAACTGTCCATTTGGCATTTTGGCGCCAAAAGTCACTTAAGCAGGTATTTGCAATTAAAGAAGTTTGGGAGGATGTGGAGGTAGAGGGGAGCGGTTAAACAGCCTGTATAGCAGTGGAAAGGTGGAAAACCACTCGGTTTTGGTATCAGGGATTGGGTGAGGAAGAAGAAGCAGCGGTATATCTGGTTTTGGTACGTTGACCGTTTGACCGAGTATTAATAATACGGGGTGAGTTCAAAATGGATATTGGCAGGGTTCAAAATGGTTTTGGACTGGCTCAAGGGTCAAGGGGTTTGGGCTTGGGTTGCAAGTTGGGCCAGCTGGGTTTTTTATTTGGGTTTTGGGTTTTGGGTTAATAACAAAAGAGGGTCCGGTTTGGTTTTAATACACAAGGACCATTTTACAATTTCTCAAACTTGAGGAATTGAATTAGCAACTTTCCCAAAGTTAACACAAGGACCAAACTTGCCAAGTTTGAATAGTACAAGGATAACATTTGGTAATTTTCCATTTTTAAAATATCCGAGGACTATTTTGACACTTTTCAAAGTTGAGGGACCAAAGTTGTCATTTTGCAATTTTAAGCTTCAAGGACCAAGTTTGACAACTTTTGAATCCCATGGACCTTAAATAACATTTTTCATTATTTTGATTTATTTTAATTTACCAGAGACTATTTTTGACAACTTTTGAAACTTTGGGGACTAAAACTGCCAATTATGCAAACTTGATACGTTTTTCATCCGATTTTGGTATTTTTGCATTTAAAACACATAAAACACTTATTTGTGATATTTTTATCATTTTGATGCATTTCTGAGTGTATTCAGATGTTTTTGCGACTAAAGGTACAAAATGATGAGTATTTAGACACTCATCACCATCCTGATCACTTCCAGTCCTTTTCAAACTGTTGCCATTTTGGATCACCTTCCAGATATTCATATCATTATTCATGATCCAATGTTCCATCTTCTTAGCCCAGACCTCGTACTCATCATTCAGCAAATAAGGAAACATACCATCATCTCTTTTATTATCAAATTCTGGCATTTTAAAAGTACCAAGCAAAAATATGTCCAGCGGATCCAAGCAAAATACTAACGCACGAGTCCCACTTAAAAAAAATATTCGTCTAATCAATGACAAACCCAAGAGTATGATCAGATATATTAGAAACAATGTTACCTCGTGATCCCGACCAACACTAGCGTGAGATCAGTGAGAATCACGAAGGAATATAAATAATGGACCAATGACTTGAGAAATCAATTTGTACCCGAAATCAAATACCAATTTAAATGTGCTGAAGATCTAATCAGAAGAAATGCTCACGTGATCAACCAAAATTAACTCATTAACTGTTAATAAGCTTAACAAATGCATAGTGGGGATCATCGACCAATACAAGAATATTTAATATATCCCTCAATCACCTTTGCATTGAAAATATAACCCGATTGGAAACACATGACCATCAAAACAAATGAGATCAAAGCACACAATAATATCACCACTTTCGAGATGGCTTAACTGGACCAATCACAATCAATAACCACCATAACAATCATGCACTCCACCACACTCAATCCTATCCCACTTGATCATATATAAGATCGAATATAAAAATGCAATGAATAAGTGTATATATGGATGATCAGTACACATCAACGAACCAAAAATCTCGAACAATATAGTGGGGACCCGCGATGCAATGATAAACAAGTGAATTATATGAGATGAAGTTTATAAAACAATAGTATAGTATCAAAACAGAATGGTAAGAATACCTCGAAACCCCTTTTCACCGATGCATTTGTTTGACAAATTTAATCACTTCTTTCTACTGCCTCTTTTCTTTTCAAATCTGCTGCCACAACCCTAATTAGTGAAAAACCTTATAAACCTTAGATCGAGAGCCACGGATACCAATTGTTAAATCTAAAGATCCGGACTCAACTAGGGTATGAATAACAATGATTGAATATGCACAGTGGAAGAATAATAAAAACAATCAAAGTTACCAACAAGGTTTTTCTCATAAAACAATGAT
>OU343216.1:76851222-76886263 GCA_910596185.1 Chrysanthemum makinoi | reverse complement strand
ATTGTTTGAAAAATACACTTTTTGATTTAATTGAAAAATCATTCTCCCCTCAATCAATGACATAAGTTGTTGATTGAGAGATAGATATTTTGACAAACTTTTTAAGTCAGGATGATTATCAAAAATAGAGTCAGAGTTATTTTTCAAATCAACTAGTTTTCATTAGACGGTAAGGATTAGTTTAAAGAATGAGCATGAGATTTTAAAACAAGATAAAAGCATGGCTCGTATGCTTTCTTTGAAAAGCGGATTCTTTACTGAAATGACAATAAACCATTGTTTCTCTTTCTCCCAAATTTATTTAATTTTTTTTATTTATTTTTTTAAAAAAATAAAATAAAAATTATTAGAACAACATCTAAAGTCCGTATCATTCTTTGAATGACAACATTAAGACAAGTGTTGGATATTATCGAATCCAGAGAAAAGCATGACAAAATGACAATATTTTTGAGGATTTTTTGAATTTTTCAAATTTTTATGGATTTTGAAAGTTTTTTATTTTTCTATTTGATTTTTGAAGGTTTTGTAATTTTGTATTTTGTTTTTTGAATAGATATTTACAAGAGATAGTTGAAGGAAACCTTTTACTCCTCTTCTTCCTCTTGAAGGCGTTTGAGAGTTTAAGTTTGTAGGCTCTTAAGCCGTCGTGGGAAAGGATAAACTCAAAAGCGTTCTCTAGGAAGAGCTTTGGTGAAGATGTGCGCTTCTTTGGTATTAGAGTCCTTACAAAGTATAGTTCCACCACACCTTTTTCAACTTGCTCACGATGAAATGATGTCGAATGTAGATGTGCTTTGCTCTAGAGTGTTGTGCGTTGTTGCATGAGAGAGCAATAGCACTTTATTATCACGATGCAGAGGATTTTGTTAAATTCAAAGCCATAGTCGGATAATTGGGATCTCATCCATAGGATTTGAGCACAACAAGATGACATGGCTATATATTCGGCCTCTGTATAGAGGAAATAAAGTACTCATTTGCTTCTTTGAAGACCAGCTCACAAGCTTATCACCCAAAAAATTGAGCACCTCCAAGCGTGCGCCCGGCCAGGTATCTCTTGACATCACATTGATCGGTCTCGACTTCACAGGTTGAACAATGTCCGGATCAAGCTGCTCCTTTCTTTGAATCCGGTTGATAGAAGAAACTTTGATAGTGTATCATACCATGCTCTGGAGCTTGCTTTAAACGTAAGAGCCTTCTTCAAGCGATAAGCGTGAGTAGGATGCTCGGATTCATAAAGCCTTCAGGTTGGGTGGCGTAGACGACTTCTTTAAGATCTCCGTTTAGAAATGCCGTCTTTACATCCATCGATGAGCTACCATGTTCTTACTAGCGGCATTAGCCAAGAAGATTACGATTGCCTCGATTGAGCAACAGGGCAAATGATTCTTCAAAGTCAATACCCTCCTCTTGACGGTATCCTTTAGCAACCAATCGAGCCTTGTTCTTTAACACATCACCATGCTCATCAAGTTTTACTTTGAAGATCCATTTTAGAGCAATGATCATAGCACAATCTGGAGCATGTACTAATTCCCATACATCAAGTCGATCAAACTCATGAATTTCTTCTTGCATGGCATTGAACCAGAAGTCTTCATTCATGGCAGTTTTAACATCTTTTGGTTCGATCTTAGAGTACGGAGTTGAAGAAGCACCATAAGGCATCGGTTGCAAGTTGTTCCGTGTGTGGATCTTGGGCGAGAGGATTTCCAATGATGTTGTCTAATGGATGATCATGAGTCCATTTTAAAGGTGTTCATGTGGTAGTTGTTGAGGGCTGAAGTAGCGAGTCGATGTCTCCTAAGGAAGATGGTTACGATGATGATTCAGGAGCAAATATGTTTTCAAATGGAGCATCTTGAGGAGTAGCAAAGGGATTAACTTCATCATGTGATCGAAACATTTCCATGATGTACACTTGATGATTGAAGATTTGTTGATGAGGCAGTTGATCGTAGCGAAGGCTTCTTGACTTAATGACATAGAGTTGAAGGGTTAATTTCATTGGCGAGGATAGAAGCAGCCTCTGTTGATTGGATTGACATATCATTGTTACTTGGCTCAAAGTGTTCATCAAACATTGGATCAAACAATTTCTTTAAATCATCTTCTGAAGGTGGTACATATGGAGTTCTTTGGTGAGGAGTTTGGTACAAGGGATGAACCAATGGGACATTTTGAAGTCTTGGTCAGGCTGGATTGTCCAGAGCCATTTGACCGGTCAGCTCATCAAACGTAACGTGAATTGTTTCCATGATATTTCGAGTTCTTTTGTTGTAGATTCGGTATCCCTTTCTTTTGGTGCATAACCTACAAATACTCAATGTGCCTTTAGCTCTTAAGTTTACCTAAATCTTGACCTCATTAGTTGGATAACACAATGCACCAAACACACGAAGGAATGAGAGATTAGGTTTTCTGTTGTGGACAAGTTCATATGGAGTTTTCCATGAGCAGTGTGAATCAGGGATCGATTTTGGGTGTAGCATGTAGTGGCAATGGCTTCACCAGGAGAAACATTGGAACCTTTGAGTAAATTAGCATTGTTCTTGCGGCTTCTACAAGAGTTCGATTTTGTCTTTCAACTACACCGTTACATTTGAGGAGTTCGAGGAACACTTCTTTGATGGCTGATTCCAATACTTTCATAAAACTCACTAAGTTGTTTGTTAACAAACTCAGTTCCATTGTCGATTCGGATGATTCGACCATTTTGTTAAGTGAACCTGCGGTACTTTGATGAGTTTGATGATGATATCTGAGTTTCATCCTTTGTCCTTAAGAACTTTACAAGTGAATCTAGAGTAATCATCAACCACAACTAACACATATTTCTTCCCAAAGATATTCTGCACTCTCGTGGTTCCACATAAGTCCATATGAATGTATGAAGAACTTTGCTTGAGTTTGTAGGTTTGGGTTTATGGGCATACTTCTTGCTTTTCCCCAATGGCATCTTGAACAAAGATGATCCTTTTCATACTTAAGTCTAGGTAAACCTACAACTAGGTCCTTTACGGAGAGATCATTGATGGTGCGAAGTTCAAGTGATTGAGGCAGCGATGCCATAACCATGACTTTGGTTTTGAAGCCTTTGACAACAAGCAAATTGGAGAAGACTTCATCATATCTTCGATAGAGATGGTGTATAGATTTGAACCACGTGTTCCTCTTAAAAGTTCCTTACCATCAAGTTCTCTAATAAAACAAGTATGTTTTCTAAGCTACTTCTAGATCGAGAATCAGAGATTGACCAACGAGAACAAGTTATGACCAAGACCTTCCACATAATATACCACGGAATAACACTTTACCAACAACATAATCTCCATAACCCATAATTGCACCGAAATGATCGTTACCGAATCTAACTGTCCTGATGAATTTGCTCACGAAGTTCATGAGCAGCGGCCGGTCTCGGTCATATGCTTGGAACGGCTGAGTCCGAGGTACCCGCGAGCGATTTGAAGCGATCTGCAGTTGAACCGAGACAAGAATGGATAACCGGATAATTGGGATCCCCATGCAAGAATGGGTTCCATTTGGTTAGTAACAATGATTGGAACACCCACATCAGAAATAGAAACATTCATATCGAAGTAGGCAATGGAATCATTATGAATAGATGCGATTACTAGTGTCGTATTTGCCTATTCAAAGTATGTTCACTTCTTAGGGAATAGTTCTACCGGAGGCATCCATTTTCTAGTGTTGCACAGATTAACTTTATGGCCATGAGGTATCCATTGATAACCTATCTTACTAAATGTTCTTCCCGTGGGTTTCCACTTGTTTTCTTACACCTTTGCCTTTTTGCCTTCTTAGCATGATATTTTGCATTAACAAGATTAACTAGGGATTTGACAATATTAGACAAAGCATTCACACCACATTCATGATTAGTAACAGAATTCAAGCGGACATCATTACAAGGTTTGCAAATAGTATCGATTAAATTAATTACTGATGCGCTTATGGCTAATACTAGAATCAACACGATTCGTTTTATTCAACTCAAACTTAAAGTTCCTAGATTGGTCTTCTACTCTCTTCCAATGCACATTCTTAGCTTGCAAGGTCCTATCATTCCTTGTGTTGTCTTGAGACTTTGACCTACTCTCTTTAATGTCACTGATTTACTCTGTAGAGGGAATGGGAACATTAGTTGGTTGATCTAATTTTTGCATTCTTGAACTAGATGTGCAAGGATCTGAACTACTAGAAGGCACATTAGTGTTTCACTTTCTTAAAACTGATTTGAGCTATTTGCAGGCTCTTGAATTCACTTTCTTAACACGAGTCTTGGGATTTGTACTCAGAAGGCACACTAGAGTTCGATTTCTTAGCACTAAAGGTGTTAGCAAGGCTGCATGCCTAGGTTCATTTCTAGGGGCATCAGATGGTTTCATACTTGGCACTAGGCATAGAACACATAATCAAAGGATTAACCTATACCTAAGGACTTAGGGCATATTGTGATTAAGCATTCTAAAATTTCTTGAGATCGTTTGGCATATAAGCATGCATGCCCAATTGCATTATCAAGTGGTTTCTCTAACTTATCCTCTTCAACAATCTCATGGAGACATTCTAGACAATCCTTAAGGTATGAGAAATATGTTTGAATGCAAGTTCATTATCCTAAGATGAGGAGGAACATATTTCCTGAGACAAAGCATATTTATTACAAGCGGTACCTTTGATCCAACATTCTCCCCATTGGTCATTGGCATTTTCCCTTTTACCTACTCTTGATTCTCAATTTCCTTTTGCAATGAAGTTATTTGTTCGTTGTTTTTGTCACAGTGACTTTATTGAATCATATAACTCTTTGAAATGTCGTTTAACCTTTTCATTTTCTTCTAGAAAACTCTCGTTTTCCTTTTGTAATGCATTTACTAAGTTTTGAAGATGAAAAGTTTGAGAATTACGAATCTAAAGGAGGAGGCATTTGGGAGCGGTCACATTGTTCTTTTCACCCCTTTAATAGAGATTTGGGCTTTCAACTTTCGATCGTGTTACAATGAGCTTGAATCTGTTCATCCGCGTTTGTTTATTTGAAAAGCGCATCAAACTCTGGAGCATCCGAGGATGTCTTGATATTTGAAGTTTTGACATTTTCTTTAAGATGTTGATATTTTAGTTGTAAATTAAAATGTTCAACTTCTAGTTTAGAAAAATGTTTAACCAAATTGTCGTGATCATCCAATTCAATTTTCTCATTTAATTTAGAATTAGTCTTTTCAAGCTCAATGACACGATCATGGGAGACTTTCAGAGCAAAAGATAATTCATGAAATTGAGAAGCATTAATGGAACAATTTGTAGCAGTGAAAACACATCTTGAGCAATACATTCGAATCAGATTCTCATTAAGTGTATGCAAGTTCTTCCTCTCAATCTCATTATATTTTAATTCGCTCCTAGTACTCACTTACCTCAACTATCATTGCATCAAATTCCTTTTCCATTTCTTTAATGTCTAAATTCATTCCCTTTTAAGACTTTCAAAATGATCTTTTAGTTGTTTAAAGAAAGGCATGACTTCAGTTAAATAACATTCTTTATTTTGCTCAAAACCCCTCTTGGTGGTGTGATCCTTTTTTCTTCAAGTTTTCTCAAAATCAACAAATAGTTGAAAATAACATATTGACTGATTAAGGTCTTGCTTTTAGTGGCAATAGTCCTAGGAACTAAATGCATTGGTGTATTTGGAGGATACACATTCTTGAAGGCATTTTCTAAAGGGGGGTTTGTTACAACAAGATTCTCTCACTTTTTGCTTATCTAAATCCTTTTCCGAACACTTGTTGGGTGTTAACAATGTCGAGGCTTAAACTTGTTCAAGGAAATCCAATTCTCCTTCTTGTAATCATGGGGTGTGATAGTTATTTTCTTCTCTTTACATTTAGGATCATCTAGTTTCTTGTTCATCTTTTCCCTAGTGACTTCATCAGATTTCTTATCTTCCTCGAGCACTCTCAGTAACTAGGTTTCTTTCTAGGTTTAAGGATTTCATTGCCATCATAAATTACCTTATGAGCAGTTCTAGCCTTTTAATGACCTCTGGATTTGGTTCCTCAACAAGGGGAATGCTATGCTTATCGCTAAGAACTCTATGCTTAGTGATCATGTGAGCGATCTGAATGGTGTTCCTTGTACGTACAACTTGTTTTCAAGCTTGTTTTTCAAAGTTTTTAGATTAGAAAAATCTTTCAAAAGTTTTGATTCCTTAGCATTAAATTCTTGCTTAAGCATTTTCACATTTTCTTGAAGTGCTTGTTTTTGCTTAGAGTTTTAAAAGCTTTTCTTGTAAGGAATTTAACTCTTGTTTTAATACTTCTTCTCTAAAATTACTTTTTCTAATGATTGTACGCATTTGGTCATCCATTTCTGCTCGCACGGGTGGTCAACTCAAATTTACGTTGTTCATAAATAGCAACCGTTCTTTATAGGCATTTAGTTCAGAGACAAAGAATCATCGGGGGCACATGCGGTGATTCATCAAAACATAGTCATTATTGATCTAGAAGATGCATCACTTGGTACAATCTCACTTTCATTTTGTTTCACATATTGATCATATGGGAAAACATTGATATTACCATATCAATATTTGATTCATAAGTTTCAAGAGATTGTACTTTATTATGCATCTTTTGCTCATCAACATCATCATCTAGTTTTAATACCTCGAATGATTATCTTGTCTTTGGATGGACCATTTGTTTGTGGTGGAGAAACTTTTGGAGAAACCATTGGTGAGATGCTAGCCATGAAGATTGTTTGAGCAGTAGGTTCATCATCAACATCGAATCAAATGCATCACAATCAGCTTGAAAGGCATTACATGATTATGACCTATCTCTGAATTGGTCGCTCATCCACATCGCATCATAAGTCTTGGCATTCCCCTCGGCAAAAACAATAACTCCTCTTCATCCAAAGCTACTCCATTGTCACGAGCTTGCACTAGCAACATCTTATCCCTGAAGTACTTCGGCATTCTGGGCGTTTTGGAGATGTGCAATTCCTTTCAATGTGTCCCTCACCACCACAGTTGTAACATTTGATAGGCTTTAGTTTGACCTTGATTTCCATTCCTTCCTCGATTCGATTTCCACCACATAGCCTCCACCTACTCCACCCCTTCCTGATCAAATCTTTGCCTTTCTTGAACGTTGCACCATAACCTTCCCATCTCTACGGTGACTTGATTGTGTGGATTGGATGTTGTTCGAGGTTGTTGTTGGTGTGTGGGGGAGAGTAATTCATGTTTTGATGATCGCAGAGCTAGTTGATTAATGAAGTTTTCCAAAGTGTGCATCGACATCGGCTTGTTTGAACTTAGGATCGAGGAATGAGTTTGTGATTGCCATCACCCATGGGTATAACTTGTGATGCTTTGGTGGTAATTCCAATGTTTGAGTAGAAGCAGTTGAATCATTTGATGAGCTTGTCTCTCCTGGTTGGTTTTGAACTGATCAAGAATCCTTTTTTCAAACATAGCATGTCTCTCATTCCGAAGAAGGAAGGCATAGAGTTGCTCATAGTTTGTATTCTTCAATCCTTTGGTTAGCTTCACAGAGGTGACAAACTTGTGCCATTCGGGATTCATGTTGTTCACAAACTTTGAGTTCAACTGAATGTTTAGCATAGTCATTCTGATGTTCCTCATGTCATTCACAAGCTTATGGAATCTTACATAGTACTCATAGACACTCTCATCTGGTTTCATCTTAAAGTGCTCAAATTCATCATAGAGTTGTGATTCTCTTTCTTCCATAGTTAATTGAGACCGAGAGAAGCATCTTGACATTATCCCATCTGCCTTGGCCGGTGTTGTGATTGATAAGCTTGTAGATGTCTTTTGGGAGACCTTGCAATATGATGTTAGAAGCCCGATATCCATGAATCTCTTCTCCTTATCATTGAGCTCATCATACATCTTTGGTCATCCAATTCCATAGATCATTGTTCCATCTTCATTGTATCAATTGTATGTCTCTAGTAGTCTCAACTAGATACGGTCCTTCATCAATCGATTTGAGAATGTTGACCCCATTTTCCTTTCCAAGACAATACAATCTGATTCTTTAAGCCCAAGAGTCGTAGCGGTAGTTCTATCAAGCATGGGTGGACCGGGTATCGAACCGGTACAGCTTGACATCCTCGCAGCGATGGAGATGATTGTAGGAACGTTGGTAGACATGTTGACAGTTAATCGCGGATTTTATAACTCTATGATTAAACCGGAAATAGATTCTTTCACGCGATTTTACTAAATCAAGAAAACGTATTACATGAAATTCACCAAGTCGCTATGAATCCTTGAACAAGTCGTTAAGTACTAAGTTGCTAAGTAATGACAAAGCAAATTCGCTAAAGTTCCCAAGTCGCTACAAATTTTGTGACAGCACTAAGCTATGCACCAAGTCGCATGAGATCAAAAGTCGCTAAATAGCAACTCGCTAAGGTCCAAATCGCTAGGACCAAATTAAGCTCACGAACTTAAAGAACAAATTGGCTATCAAGTGAAGCAAAATTAAACTACCGTCACAAAGAGTAAGCTACCGTAGTGGAGAATCTACTAAGTGTACTATTTGTCGTCTTGTCTCAATAGACAAGTCGCTAAGCACCAAGTTTCTACCAAAACACACTACAACTTGCTACAATTTTACAAACCAAATTAAGCTACAAAGAAAGTCCATGGCTAAGTAAGCTAAGCTAGAGAAAAACTTTAAAACACCACTTTTCAATCCAAAACAACCCAACCACGATGATTCAAGCCTTCTAAATCAAAACCTAAACACTTGTGATGATTCTAAACACAAAAGTACAATCAAAATCCAAACTTTAACACTAGAAATCAACCAAATGATGCAAAAACCACTAAACTTTTTCAAACTCAAAAACCATCTAAAAGCCACTAGAAATCCAAAGATATGTAAGAGATGATCTAACCATGGCTCTTGATACCAATTGTAACATATTGGATTTCACATACACATCATAACACAAACATACTTAGGCGTATAATAGATGCGTTTTAGAGAGAAAAAGTTAGAGGTTTGGGAACTTTAGTGAGAGAAAGAAAAATTCTTATTATGAGCTCCAACTCTCTACCTTGGGAGGTAGAGAGTATTAATAGTCTTACAATAAATGCCACACAGGTGTGGATCAAGCATACAGTGGGTAAAGACCCGTCCGTCCTCCACGGTGTTACTTAACTAACTACTACTAAACATAAAATAACTACCGACTACGAGCTTTCATTATATACTGGGGTGACCGTTTTTAATACAGGGTTTTCTAATCCTACTTTTGTCTTTACTTGACGGAACCGCATAAGTATAAAACTTTATTAAGGATTAATTCATGCTGTTATAGGAAAATTTCGAAACACCACTGTCTGTAGGCCATGGCTGAATGTGTTCTGTCTACAACATTAGGAAAATTTCCAAAAGGTAGAACACTAAGCGTGTTTGTTAGCACGAGAAATCAAATAGTGTTGAGAGATACACAAACATAGCAATTTGGAATGTTTTACTACATATGCTTTACTCCAAAACACTTACTCACGGTATCCAACATTTTTGAAATTTGGACATCCACGAATCATTTCAATGATGAGCGATAACATAACAATATTCCCAAAATGCGACATGGGACAGCTTAAAAGGTTAATCAGGGGGATAAAAGGCACATTCATCCTAGAAATTAGCTTCCGTATCAACTACAACAAGTTTTAAGATTAAATGTCATTATTTACAATGGTCTTTAACATTGTAAATCATAATTAATAAAAACTCAAATTATTCTTACCATGCAATCATCAAAATCCAATGTAAGAGTCACCGAGATTTTGAAGTCTTGTCCAGTGAAGATATTTCGAATATTGTGATTGGCATCACAACATTATAACGACCGAATCTCAAATCTAACTTCCTCAAATTCCTAACTTTTGAAATATCCCATAGTCTCATCTAATTTGTACTAGGATTATTCATTTTAAGTGACTCAGTGAGGGACAACGGCAATAAAGTCCCAAACGTACGGCAGAAAATTGACATGAATCAATTCTAAGCTCGATGGAATTTGAAAGCCATGAAAATATTCAAAACTAGCCATACCACAAACATGAGTACCGATGTTTCAACTCACTTTGAGAGTAAAAGTTGGGTTGGGAGCGTAATCTGAGTCTACATACTGTTGTAATAATCAGCTCCTCAATTCCATGCTCAACCAAAAATAAAGCCACTCACAGTCTCTTCATACTGAAATTAGTCTATTCCAAGCATTGATATTGGCTCTACAAGCAGACAAACTTTCTTATTGGACCCTTAAGGGATTTAAGAATCTAGTAACAAACCTCCCATGTGAGCTCATATGTTAAATAATAAAAGAAATCCTCATCAACTATGACATCGGTGAGCAAAGTCAAATAGACCTCCAAATAAGCTAACTAGAGGTTCTTGCTTCTAACAAAGGCCGGTTCAAAATGTTAGTGATCACTACATACGGATATGTTGCTAATGATCGATCGACTTGAAATTTTTGTTGGAAGTTGGGTTGGTCTTTTGAGTTCAGGAAATGGCGATTTAGATTCCATTTCGATTTTAGGTTATCGTTTACGGATAATGGTGTATGATGGTAAAGTTGTTGTTTTGTTGGGTAAGGTGTATTGGATTACTATGAGAAATTAAATGCAAAGCATATCGAGGGGAAAATTTAGTAAAAGGCATAATCACAATTGGGGTCCTGGGTTGAAGTTGGTCAAAATTGCAGATAGTCTATTATACCCTCGAAGGAAATCAAGAAAATTACAAAGTTGACTATGGCAATCACGGTCAAGGGAAGGTTTGGCATTTAAATCCCAACTTTTGGACCTCCGGCGATGATATCGCCCAGCTTTGTCCCATCGTGAAGCGTATGACCAAAGTTGGGACTACTTGGTGTATTTTAGTCTTTTTAGAGGGCAAAAAAATTTTAATTTTGGGCCAAAAATTTTCCGTAAATTTTTATAAGCATGATGCACATTTTATTTTGGTGTATCCAGGTTATAAATAGTTATAACTATGATGCATCAAATTTTATAACTAAGATGCACCCAACGATGGTTACCTAATATGCTCCTATAACATTGCAATAACTTAGTATACTATGGTTACCCTATAACATCGTTTTCTCACTTTTCTCTCTAATTACACTTTTCTTAGAAGCAGGATACGTATATTTAAATATATATATATATATATATATATATATATATATATATATATATATATATATATATATATATATATATATATATATATATATATATATGCATTGCAATAACTTAGTATACTATGGTTTACCTATAACATTGTTTTTCTCACTTTTCTCTCTAATTACACTTTTTCTCTAGTAGGACCTATATATATATATATATATATATATATATATATATATATATATATATAAATATATATATATATAAGGAGGGCATTTGGCATTAATGCCACCTCAATACCACATAATCAATTTAATGCCACATAATCATTTGTTGTCCAACTAAAATATTTTTATCCACAAGCATTAATTGTTAAATTTAGATTTTTATTAATTTGTTTGGTAATTTTTAGGATTTTTTATTAAACATTTTTAAAATTGTTTATAAAAAAGGTGCCTTGCAAGGATTGAACTTTGGTTGTCTTGATAAATAACTTGTGTATTTACCACTTAGGCAACAAGTTATTTTGATAATTAGGTTGCATATTATAATCTATAAATGCCTATAATTCTTGCAAGTCTAAATCTATAAACCTATCCACAATTTACAATAATGTAATCCAATATATAATATATTATCCGTTATTTAAAAAAAGCATCGTTATAACACAAAGAAAAACCTAATCATCACCTCTCTAGTCCATCAGATTTTTAGGGTTTTAATGGTATTTTGATGTGTTTTTGGAGTTCTAATTATAACATCTTAAGATAGCGTTTATTGTTCTTGGATCTTTGATAACTTATGAATTTAGGGTTGTAATGATTTTATATTTGTTCTCATAAACCTAATATATCAACATTAGAAAACTCAAACCAAATTGTTCATATATTTAAATGTAGGTGTTGCTTAATAAGATTGTGCAAGAACATAGATCAATTTATATCATGCATTCATTGTATTTATATTATTTAATGGCTAGTTGTTTATGCTTAGGAATATAAAAGGAGATGAGTGTTTGTTGGGAAGATGTGAACAGGGCATGTACTACTCATAAATTCTTTTTATAGATTGAAAATATATTGTACTAACTCTCATTTACTATAATGAATTTGAAAGAACAGCTGACCATGGATCAATGATGGTAGAGGCTTTTGCAGCAAAGGAAACTTTAAAAGTGAAATATGAATCTACAGGAAAAGAAACTTTAAAACTGCAAGCTTCAAGTTTAAAAGACTGGTGGAAGAAGCTGTTAACTGACAAAGCAGCTCGGGATGCATGTACTTATATGCAACACCTTTATTAGCACGTTTTTTTTTTATGATTTGATGTCACGGGTTATTAAGTCTTCTTTGTTGGTAATATGTATCCAGGTACGATCAGAGATTTTAAAATTAACATGTTATTTTTTGTCCATTGCTTTAGACTTTTTATATGAGAACTCCTGATGATGGCTGTGTAGCAATTGTTTGTGAACTGGGTTGAGACAACCAAAGGGAAACTTATGCGAGTGGTTTCGTTTTCAATTGAAAGGGTAATTTTATACATGGCCTTTAGTTTATAGATTCTCATTTTTTTCCCTTGATGTCTTCCATTAATCCCGGCCTTAGATAATTGATCCATCTTACTTTGCATGTATACTTGGGTCATTTTAGTCTTTGGTTGAAAGGACGGAGTAAAGTAGATTTATACTTAATAGATTTCTTTGTTTTGATTATAATAAGAATACTATTACTATAGATGTCTAAGCGCTTTCAACCCTTCGGTAATACCTATCATTTTTAGCTATACTTAACCCGTTTGAGATAAAAGACAATCGGATCAACTGTTCAAAAGTAGATTGGTTAAAGTTGCAGCTATTGTTATATGTTCACATGTTTTTTATTACACTTGGAGCTCAAAGGATCAAGCAAAAAAAGGGATTTGTGTTTTGGATGGCCTAGCTCAATTCATAAAATAATTTATTTTGTGTGATTTTAAGTTCATGTTAACAATTTCCTTAGAGCTATTTGCCAAACGGTTCAGTTTATTAATAATGAAACTTCATTCCGATGAGTTAAGCATAATTTTATTAACATATGGTAAAAGTGCCTTATTTGTAAATCTGAAATATTTTTTATTCGCTTTATGATGAAATGCTTTTGTTAGTGTACTCAATTAGACCATTTTAAGTCGAGAACATTAGTAGTAGGGAGATAAAGAAAAAGCCGGGACAGTTATACAATTTCAACGAGTCTTGGATGATGTGTTCATTACAGGTCTTACTTTTGGGTGGGAATTTATTCTTTGCAATTGAAGGCAAGCAAGTGAGTGGCACAAGAAGACAGGACCAACTTCATGTAGAGAAGGTAATGAGAAGGTATGTAGATCTTTTAACTTTTCGGGTTCAGCAGTTTTTCATATTGAATCGGTCTATATGAATCGCTTGAAGTTATCATTTTTTAGTTGAGCGTTAGTACACTTTTAATGTGTGGCCCGCGGATGTAGCTCGACGAGTGTGATTTTCGATACGCACATTTGCCAAAAGAGCTCCGCATACAGTCTTCTCACTTTGTGGGGCAGTTCAGGGAACTTTCACAGCGGAAAAGCTTGAGGTGATGTTGATTTTGAAGTTTGAAGAAATCGGATGAGGATGCCTTGAAAATCGGTCACATTTTTTTTATCTATCAAGCTGACATTCTTTTTATAGTAGTTATATATTGTATGAGATTCACCTACACAAATAGGTAACTTTTATAGTTTTTTACGATTTTTTTACACTGGCTTTGAAAAAATGGTTGCAACAGGTGATCATATGAATGATTTTGATTGTTGTGTCAACCTGATAAAGTTGGTTCCTAGAAAAGTGCATTGCAGATAGAAACCAGTCCAATTATAAATGAATGAGGACGTCAAACAACGCCATAATTGCTATCTGAGGTACCCGGGCGGCGTAGTAGAAGATGGGGATTAAGTGTGGCTCCGTTCGGTCCATATGGTTGGGTTTTATGAGAGGTTCACAGCCGAGGGCATAGTTTAGAGTCACGCATTCTGCTGACAAACCCATACGTTGAAAACCATCAGTGTCTGTATAGGCATCCGGTCTTCCGACCCTTGAAGCATACTCAATAAGTTGGTGTCTATGAATACGGTTCTCAGCTCCCCGTTGAATGAAAATAGACTTTTTATTTATGTTTGTCGTGGTTAAGAACTGAATTGTGTACAACCTAATAGGGTAAGCGTATTTTTTACTTTCCTTTTATGTATTTTTTCTTCGAATTAGTTTCTTATGGTGGGAATAAAACTAAGCTTCATTCTCAATATTTTAGGTCTTATCTATTTGATCAGTCAATAAAAAAGAGACACTTGATCAGTCATATGATATGACCCATCATTGGCATACATGATGCTCACATTACTAGCGTAGAACAAGTAATTATGTATATGCAAATGAATGGTTCACCGATACACTTTTCTTGAAAATGTAGACTTAATCTTGATTTTAACGTAGCGGTTTTGTCAATTTACTTAGGTTTGCAAAGGAATGGAAAGATTTGCAAATTAAGATGGACTAATTATCTACGTCCAGGATTGAAGCGAGGAGCATTCACCAAGCAAGAGGAGCAGATTATGTTAGCTGATAAGTAAACATACATCATAAGTAAACTTTTTTTTAATCTTCACAAACAATTACTTTATGAATTGTAACCTCTATAAGTGAATAAGGATATAAGATTATACTCCATGAATGAATTCACTAAATAAGCAACTGAATTAGTATTTTAACAACATGAAACAACAATGTGGAATGTAATCAGGTTTAAATAATCTGGAAAGAAACTAATGATTGAGACTACTTAATTTCAATTACATGATAAATCAAATTTGCCAATCTTAATATTTGAATCCCACAAGCAAGGACTTAAGGGATTCTAAGAATAGGTAGGCACGGTTCACTATGTTGGTTTGACGGAGAGGACACTTATGTTCTTGATTCCTTTTACTATTCAATACATATATTATAGGCCGAACTTGTTGAGCGGTTTCTTTTACTATTCAATACAGGTATGTTAACAGTTTTGAATCCAATGTATTTTCAAATATTCGAATATCTGATCTTTCCTTTTTCTGATATTATCTCGAATGCATCAGTTTAAATTTTTCTGAGATAGTCCTTCCGGAAAGCACATTGCTGCGTCCACCTTTAAGAGCAAACCATGCAACGCCAAGCAAGCGATGTGCCCATCGTAGGTTTCTCTATTTGGTGACTTATCTATTTTTATATTATTATAGAAACCGTGCAGTTTCCCACTCTCGCAAAACATTCAGATTTAAGATCAATTTATATTGGTTATGTTTTATCTAACAGGTGAAAATGGTTTATTGTCTTCATCTTGATGTCGATTAATAAGGATGTTTTTTATGTTGCATTTATTAGAGGCTGCGGAGACTGACTTAAGGCCGTAGTTGGACTATGTCGATAATTTATATCAGCGTATGTACCCTCTTTCCGAACAATACATTGTTATCAAGTACACAAGCTATGCGGACAACGATGATCCCTGATCACTATGTCATCTGTTGTCTTACATATGAAGAGTCATTAAATAGTGTTTATAGGCAAGGTCGAGCTTCAGATAAGTCTATAGGGACATTGGAGATCAAGGTTGTCGAAAATGGGACGTTTGATAAGTTAGTTTAGGAGCCTCGATTAATTAGTACAAAACTCCAAGGTGTGTGAAATATGATCTGATCATCAACTCGAGGGCTGTATCGATTTATTTTAGCCTAAAGTGCCTAAAATGGTTTCCGAGCCATAAGCAGTGGAGTAGTGTTAATTGATCATGTGTTTAGGATAGGAAATCAAGTGAAAAAAGATGTTTGTTTAGATCATGTAACATCTTGATCCAAATGTTATTGTATTTGGTATTTTTAATGGTATTTTCCAGTAGGGTATGTACAAAAATCAGTTATATAATCTTGGGAATGTTTATCATTTCATGATTATTTCAAGTTTCATGCATATTTACTAAACTCCCTTCACCATGTTCATTTTTTCAAACATTAAAGTAAACTGATTAACATTCTTTATGTTCATACTAACATTAATACAACCAGTGCAAGACAAGACTATGTTAGATACGTTTATTAAATTTATAAACCACCACATGTGTTAATTTTTTATTAGAGAAAAAATAGTGTTATTTGGATTTTTTAAACCATACTATAACTTTGTTTAAATCTTAAAAGGTCAAAAAGTAACGGGCGGACCTTATTCCATATGTAAAGTTGTATTCATTTACTTTGGGACAAAACCAATTTGTTATTTTGTGATAACAACCTTCTTACAATAAAGAAAAATATGTTAACAATAATTCTGATGCGTTGGAAACCGAAATCTAGTGTATATATATATATATTTATATATATATATATATATATATATATATATATATATATATATATATATATATATATATATTTAAAATTTCAAAATTGCGTATATATATACGAATTGAAAATTATAATTCACTATATATATCGTTTTAAAACTCAATTGCATTATATATCAAACTTAAACTTATATTTCAAGTATATATATCCTTCATAAACCTTATATATATATCATATATACGTAAAATAACTCGTAATATAAATTCACAACTCCAAAATGTATGACAACTATATAGTTTTATATATATATATATATATATATATATATATATAATATCTATACTATTTTATAAAGTGTTTAGGACTTTCTAAATAAAGAAGTCTTAAAATTTTTAAGACAAAAAACATTTCTTTAATAGGAAAATAATAAGCCATTAGTTAATTTTATTCACCATATATAGCTTCCATGACAATTTTCATAAATAAAAGTAACATCCTTTCTTACATTTTGTAACAACCTTCAAATATTTATAAAGTCCATTATCTGATTAAAATATTCGTAGTACAATTAAATTAATCGAGCACATAGGCCACCTTGATAGTATATAAGTCAACCTAAAACTCAAACACCAATACGACACTATTTTTTCTTTTTGAGCACCCGATAAAAAAAATACACACAAAATTAGATAATCCCTGCTAATTATCTTGGTGTTGATTTTTCTGATAGAAATAAATAAGCTTTGCTTGCTCGGATTATAACAAAAGAGCGACAATTTTTATTTTGGATATGAAATAGTTTGCATTGCTATTGCTTATAGTTATTTTAATTAAAATTGTATGAATTCGTTAAGTAAAGTTACATCCGGAAAAACATTATAAATGAAAGACATTTGCTTTCCGTCATAATTATGCAGTCTTGGTGCGCGTACTTTGGCGAATTGCATTTCTAGTATATATATATATATATATATATATATATATATATATATATATATGTATGTATATATATATATATATATATATATATATATTATTTTATTTTATTTTATTTAATTTGTTTTTTTTATTATATAACTTTTTGTATAATATACCATTTTATTAAAAACATATATAATCTATTAAACATACTACCTCGTCCACTAAATAAATGTCCACGTTTATTTCAAAGTCTTACTTATTCAACTTTGACCTTAAATATTTTGTGTTTATAGATATAATCTCGTCTGAAATATATGAATGAATTGTGTTTTAAATGTACTTTAAGTTGGTATAATTTTTATCAAGTATTATATAATACAAATAAAAACATTTAAGGTCAGGTTTCTCTGAAAAACTTTAAAAGTCAAAATTAATTAGAAGTGCCGGAAAATATTTAGAAATCTTGATATCTATGATACGTTTGTTTCATGTCTTTGTATTATATATGAGATAGGGCTACTTTTTTGTGACGTTAAATATTGTCTTGATATATTTTTTTTGTTCATCTTGTTCATTTTGAACCTCGGGACATCGTACATGTGAAATAAATGTTGTTGTATAATTACCACAATATTTTAAAGTTAATTATAAATAATTATAATGATATATATGACATATTATAGGTTTAAAAATTATATACATATATACTATTACAAAAGTTAGGGATCATATATAGGCAGTTAGTAGTTTTTGTTGAATATATATGCAATTTTTGAGCTTTTAGAAAAATATATATGCAATTATAAGTTTAAATTGGATATATATGCAATTTTTTAGTTTTTAAAAGGATATATATGCAATTATAAATTTAAGTATATATGCAATTTTGAGCTCTTGGAAAGATACATATGCAATTCCCCCTAAAAAAATAGTATTGGATGATAATGATATTATACTTTTATATTGTCTACGGAGCATAGAGAAAGAATTGTGACATGACACCATCTCTGAGCCGTTGAATCAACTCTATAATCAATCTAAGCCGCCTAAAATAAAATAGAGACCAAGTCAACTTCATTACAAATATCTCGAAATGATGTTGCTTTAATTTAGTGCATGTTTTATTTGTGGAAGGCTTAAATTTTGAAAGTCTTGACAAAAACAAAAATACAACTTATTCCACCTTTTATTCTTTACATTGTTTTGCCAATGAAATTCTTCAACCCCCTGTTTGTTAATTAGAAATTAGAAAGCATAAATTTGATCTAATCTTTAACCTTAGTACAATATATCAATCGTAATGAGTAACTAAATGAAATTTAGCATAATGAGAAAGAGGACAAGAGCATAGGTACCATAATTACTTGCATGGCTAATTAGTCCATTGACTTCTTCCAAAGCCTTATTTTCGTTGTTGTGTCATATCTTAATCCAATCTTCGCCATTTAGATTATTGGTATACCCTTATACGGAAATCCGATGTTTTGTTACATGAAAAAACAAGTTACGTATATATTGAATTGAACTAATAACTCAAGGTTTGTCAACACAAAAATTAACACAAGATGGAGCTTTGATGAAGCTGAACAAGATTTGGCGAACGGGTCAAAAGGTTTATATTGATAAAATAAAAGATCCACTGTCAAAATGATATTAAATATATTTTTGTTTTTGTTTTTTATAATATAAAATGTATATTTGAATAATTAACTCACTAAATGTATACATTGAATTATGTTTAATTTTATATTTAATGATCACTTATTTACTTCGGTGCTTTGTTCCGGGGGGAGGGAGGGACGTGCAATGTTTGCGGTGATGTATCATGATTTTTGTTGGCTATATGTAATGTGCTATGTTGGAACGTGTATCTGCGTTAAACTTTGTTGATTCATACAATATTTTTAAATAAAATGATATTATAGTCACAATTCACAAAAGGATTATCAAACAATAATTGAACTTCTAAAATCACCAATGAATGTTTAAATCTTAAGACATTTTCTCAAACTCTATCTTTATCTTTAGAACAAATCTCTATCTCGATCGAGCAAGGAGCATATATTGTGTAAAGACATTATAGGTTTGGAACTTTGTAGGTCCATTTTAATTTGGGGTTATAAGTTTAATTTATAAAACTAAGTGTATATGAGTTATGCATAGGTATTAGATTCATTTGTTATATTAGTTATTTTCTATGTTATGTTTTTATATAGTTTTCCATGTCATTGGCCAAATTATAGATGTAATCCTGAAAAATCTTAAAATGTAGAGGACGATTTTTGTAGTTTATTGTTTTATATAACTAAACGCTTCCTAAATATACAAATTTTATTAAAGAAAATATACCCGGGCAGAGTATGGGTATTGCACTTATTTTATTGGTTGAGGAGTGCAAACGTCACAATTTTCTTAAACTTTGTGCTTTTGTACGGAGACAATACTTTTGAAACGGATACAATGATTATAACGACACTTATAGATACTAGTTTTGATTGAAATGACTTGCTAATGTGCTACTAGGATCCTTAAAGAGTAAGTGTCAAAATATCAAAAATAGCGACCAACTGACAATACCCAAAGTCGTATAAGCTTATTCGGGTCAGGTTATATGGGTTGTTGGGAATTAAACAATGGCAGTACTAACTTTGCTTGATACTGGCAGGCATACAAACAGACTAGTGAAGAATGCACTAGTAGTACTAACTGCTAGTATACATATGGTTTGTCTTTATTTACTACCATATGCACACTCTTTAATATTTTAGAAAAAATATTGTATATCTTATCGATTTTATAGTGATAGTTTTCTTGTAAAGGACCCTTGTCTATAAAAGGAAGTCTAGGTTATGTTGATATATACACCAATACACAATCAACTAGAATAGCATTATTAAAAGAACTTCAAGGTTATATACCACGATACTAGCCAAAGTATCCGTATTATTCTTTAATAATATTGAAGTGTTTGATTATTACTTTCAAATTCTATTGATTATTCTTCTAAGTGTTACCAAGTAGATTCCGCATACTTGACTAATATTGATTCGCTCCGAACGGTCTATCTTTTATTAGTCAACCACTTGTGAATGGTCAACCATAAAAAGTCAAGCGGCTTTCGAGCGAATGCAATAAAGTCGAGGAGTATAGTGTTTCCACGAGTTCGTTAAGTCCCAACGGTACATGCGATTGAATAGCTAAACGCGTAGTGATCGGGTGATATTGAACAGGAAAGGGGTTATGATTGATTATACTAAGGAAATTAAATCTAATAAAGACTTTGAAGTCCTTCTAATTCTATATTTAAAAACGTTTAACGGTTAAAACCTAAAAGCGCGTCACGTTCTTGAATTTTACGTAAGTACAAAATAAGCAATAAATTTAAAAGAATAAAACACCTATGGATATGAAAATGATATTTTACAATCCTAATAATAAAAGAAAATTATTGGAAAATTAAAATTATTTTTATAACTATTTATTTAATTATTATTAATTAAAAACTATTTAAACTAATTAAATTCTAGAAAATAGAAGATGAACAGTAAAAATTATGAAAATTTTCCTAAAATTATTTTATTATATATAAAAAGCTAGGAAAAATATAAAAACATGGTTTTACTAATAAAAATAATTTTACTATTTAATACTTTAATATTAATTAATTATTAATTAAACTATTATTAATTATTTAAAAATACTAGATGACAAAGGAAAATAGAAAATTCTAAAAATACTTTAATATATGTGAAACTTAAGAAAATATAAAAAACATATAAGTGCTTAATAATAATTTGCTGAAAAAAAACTAAATTATATTAAATAGAAGCTATCACTATTTTTAAAAGTGGATTTTAGGTTTTCTTTTTGAAATCTATCTAACTACTTAAAATAATAAACTTTTAAAAAGACAAAATGAACAGAGGTTAAAATAAGCGTTTAGACCTTAAAACCCTTTAGCTTGTTGACTTTTGTTGACCACAACTAAATAAGCTTGAAATGGCTTATGTGGGGTCCACAGGGTATATTAAGGTGTAAACAAGAATATTGGACAATATAAGCAAGAAACAACCAAATAAGCCATTGAATAAGCCACAAGCTCAAAATAAGCACTTAGTTTCGGGGCCGAACTTGCAGACCAAAACAATTGGGGTCCACGGGGGTTAAGGTCCAAACTTTGGTTGAAATGTTGAGACAACAAGGTGGTGAACACAATGGAAACAAGAACCACCTTTGGGGCCCAGTGATGGCCTGTGGGACCCACCAAAGTGTGGTGATGGTGACTGTGGTGGTGGTGCAGCAGTACCTGGGGGAGGTAACACTCCCTGCTGCAGCTTACTTTGAAGCATGTGGGGCCCACAATAAAATCACAAAATATAATAAAAATACAAGCTCAAGCACAAGCTGGGGGACTATAATATTGCAAAAGATGATAAGCTAAAACCTTAAAACAAAGTTATTAAAATCTACAAGATCAGACCATTTCAAAATACAAGCAACTTTTGACTTTTTGAGAATAAGAACAAGGCTGACTTTTATGAACTTTAGATTGATTTGTTCAGTTATGTTGCATTGAGTTAATAAAGAGCTAATTTAAGCTTGAGTCTACTAATTATGCACCAACATGAAGGATTTGGACTTGTAAATCCTTGACATTAACTGTCGAGAGTTTGGATTTGGAATTTTGACCTTAAAGTGAACAAGCCTGTTTTTAGTTTTGGTGACTATCTTAGCCTAATGAAACATGTATAAATCACAAACAACAACTAGAATAAAAGAACAGATTTTAAAACCCTTTGTTCCAAATACCTTATAAAATCATGAAAATGATTTTCATATAGAAACATTGATTAAGACCATGAATTTGAATCAATTTTGTATTATATGATGCAATAAGCATAAGCATAAAAACACAAACATAAACAGAGATTAAACTAGTCTACATTATCAAGCATAAAATTGAAATATGAGCTCACGATCAAGGGGTGGAAACGTGAACCATGACAAATAACTATCCTAACACCTCCCCTGAGGTACTAAACCGCTTCCATCCAATATTCAACCTGCTCAGCTTTCTTGTTTCTTTTTTCCTTGATTTTTGATTTTTTCAACTATTTATCCTATTTGTTTTTAAGTTTCTTAATTAAATTGCTTCAAATGACTTGAAAGCAGAAAGCATGAATGAGCTTGAATGAGCTTAAACAAACACTGAACAATAACTTTTAACAACTATAATTGGATTTGAGATTTTCAAGTAAAAATACATAAACTGAATTAAGCAAATGGAACTCTGATTAACTGGTTGAAAATGGTTTCTAGTACTCTGAAAATGCTAAGGATACAACTTAGAAGCTTAAAAATACATTGGAAATTTGGAAATTAACTATCGATATGAAAATAACTAAAAATCTACATACATCATCAGCAGCTTCTTTTTCCTTGATATATATTGACTCGAGGCTTCCCACTTGATTCGAACATATCCGCTTGCAATCTTGGCGATTGGTGTAGTCAAACGTATCCTAGCCTTAAAATGCAATTTGGCCAAAAGTGGTTTATGTATAACTTGTAGCCGAATTTTTGCAATTAATGCACTTTGGAGGATTGTAGAGGTGGAGGAGACAAGGAAAATAAGGTTTAGTGGCCAAGTTGGTCTTTTGGTGAAGAAAACCAGTTTTGTGAGGTGGTTTTGAGGTAAAGTAATGGAGATGCATTAACTGCGTCATGGGCTAGTAGATGAGGTGGAAGGAATGAGAGGGAGAGTAGGGGACGAGGAGAAAAAGTAAGTTGGTGATGAGGTGGTAGGGCAGTTGGCAAAACCAGTGGCTATGGAGGTTGTTGAGGTGGAGGGAAGGATAAGTGAGGATGGTGTTTGACACGTGGTCAAACCACGAGGTTTAATAATGGGTTTTGTTTTTGTGGGCTTTTTGGTGTGTGGGGCCGAGGAGTTATAAAGGTGGGTTTTGTTTTGGGTTTATATATAATAAAAGGATCCGTTTGGTTTAAGTGGTAAAAGCCCAAGGACCAAAATTGTAATTTTCTGAATTGTGAAGGGTTAAACTGTAAATTCTAAAAGTTATCAAAAGGGGTAATATTGCCAATGATGAATAGTACAAGGGTAATATTTGATAAATTTCCATTTTAAATACAGGGACTAATTTTGCCAATTTTGAAACTTGAGGGGTAAAAGTTGCCAATTTTAGAAAACTTTCATCCAGGGACTAAAAATGAACAAGTTTGATATCCCAAGGACTTATGTTGACTTTTCTTCCAATTTAAACCTTCAGGGACTAATTCTGCCAATTTGTGAAACTTCAGGGACAGAAAATGACAATTATGTGAACTTTGCTTGTTTTTCACATTTTTCAATCTTTTTTGTCGAATCACATAAAACATTCAATGATATTTGTAGTATTTTATGACTTTTCAAAGTGTTTTGGCGGTTTTGTAGTTTAAATGGGAACAAAATGATGAGTATTTAGACACTCATCAATCCCCCACACTAAGATATTGCTAGTCCCTAGCAATCTTTTATGAAAATTTAATGGATTTTATCTCTTTACCAAAAGCATTACTTCGGAGTAGCCAATGTTTTAGTATGTGATACTTTGGTACAATGATAACCAAATGATTTTGAGCAAACCATGTTTATACGATTTTGATTTGTCTTTACCAAAAGCGTTTGCTTCGGACTAACCAACTCTTAGATAAAATATCTTTGGTGAGTCGATTACCAATTATGGTTTCCAACGCCTTTACCACAAGCCATAAACTTGCGGGCTAGCCAACTCTTCACTAATTAAAGATATGGTGAGCTGAACACCATACAATTTTAGACAAATTGCAAGCTGTCAACGGATTTGAAATATCTTGACCAAGAGCCGTTTGCTCCTGGATTAGCCAATCCTTTTGTTTATTAGACATGGCGGACTGATAACCGTAAACTGAGTAAGTGCAAAACACTTACTCAAAAAAAAAATGGTTGGGTGGTATAATTACATGATAAAATTCATGAGAATTCCCCCCACACTAGAAATGAATATTTCCCTCAATATTCAAAGTACACGGTTATGCAAAACATAGAACGTAAAAGGGAAATACTACGGCCATTATTTTTTGTGATTTTTTTTGAAATGAAACTTATATATACAACAATTGGGACAACTCCCATACTAGGGTGGTAGAAAGTAGAAAGAATTCAGAAATATGGGTGAAAACCCATATGGTGTGCTCTTATTTTTGATTCGAGTCGCTAGCTTGACTCGATCCCCGCATTCATTGGTTCATGGGGAAAGTTTGTAGATCCGGGATAACCACAGGTGGAATGTTCTCTCCAAAATAGTGCTTCAATCGATGACCATTCACTTTAAAATTTGGACCATTGGGTTGAGATAACTCAATGGTTCCATATGGAAATACTTTAGTGATGGTGAATGGTCCGACACTAGGGATTTTAGTTTTCCTGAGAAAATCTTCAATCTTGAATTGAAAAGAAGGACTCGATCACCGACGTTGAAATCGCGGTTCTTGATTTTAGGTCATGAATCTTCTTTGTCTTTCTTTGTAGATCAAAGAGTTCTCGTATGCTTGATCCGCGAGTTCATTTAATTCATTCATTTGAACTTTCGGTGATCAATTTGTCTGAATATCGAAGTTGGCATGTTTCAAGGCCCGTATGCTTTGTGCTCAAGCTCAATGGAGATGACATGCCTTTCCGTACACTAGCTTGTATGGAGTACACCCGATGGGTGTTTTATAAGCTATACGGAAGGCCCAAAGTGCGTCATCTAGCTTATCCGACCAAGAGGCACGGTTTTCGCCTCTTCCTCTCGAATTCTTTTAATCCCTCGGTTGGAAACTTCCACTTACTTGTTTGGGGGGTAGTGTGATAGAGAGACGGTGAGTTACACCACTTTTGCATGACTCTATCAAACGGTCATTGCAGAAATGCGTACCACGATCACTGATTATAGCTCGTGGAGTTCCAAACCTATCAAAAAGAGATTTTAGAATTTCACCACAACTTCGGGCATCGTTGGTAGGTAAAGCTTTCGCTTCAACCCATTTTGACAAATAGTCAACGGCCATGGGTATGTATTATTTCCTCGAGATGAAGGAAATGGCCCCATAAAGTCAATGCCCCAGACGTCAAAAATCTCACACACACTTGAATGGCGTTTTGCGGCATTTCATTTCTTTGTGAGATATTCCCGTGACGTTGACAAGCGTCGCAGTTTTGAAATTCGTGGGCATCTTTGTAAATCGTGGGCCAATAAAATCCAGAATCAAACACCTTCTTGGCAGTGTAGTTGGGGCTATGATGTCCCCCGGTAGGTCCAGAATGGCAAGCCTTGAGAATGTCATTGGCTTCCTGACCATACACACATCGCCGGATGACTTGATCCGCGCAAATTTTAAACAAGTAGGGGTCGTCCGAGTAATGTTTACATCTTTAAAGAATTTGTTTTTCTGTTGGGACGACATCCCTTTCACCACAAAGTTAACCGCATGGTAATTTGCAAAGTCAGCAAACCATGGGGTAGAAGAGTCTCCACGAAAAGAAACCACATTGAGTGTTTCGAGAGGAAATGTTTCATTTATTTCCTTTTTCTCGAACACATCAGGGTTTTCTAGACGGACAGATGATCGTGACGGGTTCTCGCTCCTTTTTATCACGCATTATAATGATATCAAATTCTTGCAAGAGGAGAACAGGCAATCTCGGTTTTGCATCTTGTTTTGCAAAGAGATATTTGAGAGCCGAGTGATCCGTATACACCACGCATTTGGTCAAGATTAGGTATGGCAGAAACTTCTCAAACGCATACACCACGGCTAGTAGCTCTTTTACGTAGTGGTGTAATGGGTTTGAGCTTCATAGTCTTACTCGCGTGGATAGGCAAAATGCTTGGTTTTACGTTGCCCCGAGGACCGATAGCAAAATCACTTGCATCGCACATGAGTTCAAAGGGTAAATCCCGGTCGGGGCAACAAGAATGGGTGCTTCCGTAAGCTTTTTCTTTAATGTTTCAAAAGCTTCGATGCACTCAGGTGAGAAGATAAAAGGAGCATCCTTCTCAAGGAGATGAGTCATAGGCCGGGCGATTTTAGAAAAGTCTTGTATGAATCTGCGATAAAAACCGGCATGACCCAAAAAACTCCTAATACCTTTGACGGTAGTAGGATGAGGCAATTTGGCAATGACATCCACTTTCGCTTTGTCAACCTCAATCCCATTTTTGGAAATCTTATGGCCAAGGACAATACCCTCCTTAACCATAAAATGGCTCTTCTCCCAATTTAGACAAAGATTGGTGTCTTCACACCTTTTTAGCATTTTTTCGGGAGACATGTTTGAAATGAGTCCCCAATGACCGAGAAGTCATCCATAAACACCTCCATTGTTTCCCGATCATGTCGTGGAAAATTGCCATCATACATCGTTGGAACGTGCCGGGAGCGTTACATAGGCCAAAAGGCATACGTCTGTAGGCAAAAGTTCCGTATGGGCGGGTGAATGTGGTCTTTTCTTGATCCTGTGGATCAATGGGGATCTGAAAATAACCCGAGAAACCATCTAGGAAACAATAGTATTCGTTTCCTGCTAATCTCTCAAGCATTTGGTCCATGAAGGGTAGAGGAAAATGGTCTTTATGGGTGGCTTCCTTTAACTTGTGATAGTCAATACACACACGCCATCCCGTAACCAATCGAGTTGGAATTAACTCGTTTTCTTCATTGTGACAACATTATGCCACCCTTTTTGGAACACAGTGGATGGGGTGACCCAGGACTATCGAGATCGGGTAAATAAACCGGCATCAAGAAGTTTGAGAACCTTCTGTTTGATAACCTCATGAATCTTAGGATTCACCCTTCTCTGATGTTGGATTGCTGGTTTGAAATCATCCTCAATAAAATCTTGTCGTTACAAAATTGAGTTAATACCCTTGATGTCGGAGAGTCTCCAAGCAATTGCTTGCTTGTGCAACTTCAAAACCTTTATGAGAGCAGTCTTCTCATCTTTACTCAAATCTCGAGCAATAATGACGGGTAATTTATCATCACCCTCAAGAAATGCATACTCGAGATGAGGTGGTAAGTCCTTAAGTTCAATCTCAGGAAATTCTTCATTTTCTCAACCGACTTAACTTCCTTATTATGAAGCTCAACGGGAGGGAGTGGAGGAGAAGTGTCCTGATTTAACAACTTCTCAAGAAGAAGAATAACTCCCTCCAGATTAATCTCATTGTTATTAACCCCATATGGAATTGAATCACTAGTGTGGGGGATTGATGATGGATCATCATTGAGCAACTTCTTAAGGAGAAGAATGTCCCCCTCAATGTCAATTGGAGCGTGATCAATTTCCCATGAAACCGAATCACTAGACAAGTATGCTTCAATCTCTTCCAAGATGAAGTCGCTTCCCTCAAACGGGTGAGAGAAGGGAAGGGTCGGAAATGATAGGTTGAGAAGATGTGGTGGGATCTACTCACGAGAATTATGAGAATACCTAAGAAACTCTTGAGAGTACTCCTCTGAAGCAATATCAATTACATCGATTCGGTTAACCGATTCAGCATCATAGTTTGATGAGTACCTCGAAGTTTGATCGAGGTTAAAGGTAACGGCTTCATCACCCACACGTAATGTGATTTCATGCTCAAATACATCAATAAGGGCATGGCCGTCCTAGGAATCCTCGTCCAACAATGAGAGGAACCCGTGGATCAGCATCGAAATCAACAACTACAAAGTCAGCCGGAAAATGGAACTTTCCTACTTTCACAAATACGTCCTCGGCAATGCCAAGTGGACGGGATATTGAACGATCTTCAAGCTCGAGAGTCATGCATGTAGGAGTAAGATCCGGAAGAGAAAGTTCTTCCATCTGAATGAGGCATCGAGGTTAATGCTTGCACCAAGATCGGCTAAGGCAAAGCATTCAACCATTCCTGGAAATACACAAGGTAAGAGAAATTTTCCGGGATCTCCAAGCTTTTCGGGAAGCTTCTTCAAGATAACTGGCGAGTTCTCGTTTAGTGGAGTTTTCGCCATCTCAAATAGTTTTTCCTTGTTGCTTAACAACTGTTTGATTGTTGATGCAAACTTGGGCATCAGAATGATAGCATCCGCGGTGATGTCAAAGTGTAGTTCTTGAAATATTTGGAAGAACTTTTCCATTTGTTGAGTAGCTTTCTGGAGCTTCTTCATTTAAATGTAATGGGTAAGGAATAGAGGATTTGGGTTTCGGTTTTCAACCGGGATATGTGAATAAAAACAACTCCGGCTTAGACTTGGGTTTCAGGATAACTTGAGGTTGGACATCGTTGGTACCTCCGTTATTAGTAGGAAGTTCCTTGTCCTTTGTCGCCTCATGTTCACGTTCCACTACCTTAGGAGAAGAAGAAGAAGAGGTAGGAGGAACAATGGGTCCTTCGTATGATACACCACTTCTTGTTGTGATCGCTTTAGCATCGCCCCTCGGGTTAGCGATCGTGTTGCTTGGAAGTTTTCCTGAACCCGAGGGTTGATCATTTAAAGACTTCTTTAGTTCTGCGATCTGAGTGATCAACAATCTGTTTGTCTCCTCTTGAGACTTCATGAATTGTTTTAAAAGCTCATCAGATGTTGATATTGGAGGAGGTGGAGGGAAATTTTGAGGTCGTATGTTTTGATTATAACCTTGTTGTTGAAAATTCCCTTGGTTAGGATTCACATTTCCCTGAAATTGATTCCCTCGATTGAAATTGTTTTGATTAAAGTTTCCTTGATGTTGGAAACCTTGATTTGGTTCGGGATAGAAATTACCTTGGTTTTGATAACCTTGGTTCATTCTAGGTTGGTTCGATTCGGTTTGCATGTTATGATTTTGGTTAAAACCGGGTGGTCCCCGATAAGTATTAGCACGGTAGTTTGGTTCATTTTGAGGACGGTATTGATTACCTCCCTGATGTGAAGTACCGGCTATAGGATTGGCTTCAAACGGACTACCATCGGTGGCAGTACAGTTGTAGTATGCATGAGGGCCACCACAAGTAACACAGACCTCGACTTTCTTCACTTCACCATGTGATGGTGTCCGTGTGAAAGTGACTTTCTTTTGGTTAGCAAGAACCAAAGCCTGAATAGCATCCGTGAGTTTGTCAATCTTAGCATCGGTGCTAGATGTACTCACGTGAGATGAAGTAGAAGGTCCTGCATTAGACTGATATGTCTTTGTTCGTCAGGCGGACCTGGACTTGTTTTCTATGATTTGCAAGGCTTCTTTTGTGGTCTTGCTCAGGAAATTACCTCCAGCGGAGGCATTTAAAGAGTCTTGGTCACTTGCTCAGACCATTGTAGAAAGTATCCATTTGCATTAACTCGGTAAAACCATGATGCGGACACTTTCGGAGCAACTCTTTATAACGATCCCATGCCTCACCGAATGATTCATCAAATCTTTGAGTGAATTTCATTATCTCATTCTTAAGACTTGTAGTTTGGGATGGAGGATAGAATTCGTTAACAAACTTAGTGACTAAATCCTCCCATGTCTCAATGGAATGAGGGGGTTGTTTCTCAAGCCAATCGGGCTTGTCCTCTAAGAGAATGGGAACGAAGAAGCTTAATTGCTTCATGTGGGACATTCTTGTATTTGATGGTCGATGCAATCTTGTTGAACCATAGAATATGTGCATGAGTCGTCCGCTCAAAACCATAAAATTGGCTTTGGGTTACAAGATTAAGCAACCCGGTTTTGAGCTCGAAGGTATCAGCCATGATGGCTGGGGACAACAATGGCATCTCCGTAACCCTCGATGGGTGCTTGGAGAAGCTCAGTCATCGGTTTATCTTCGCCATTACGGGGGTGGTGGTGCTAGACGTTCCTCGATCCGGTTGAAGGAGAAGAACGTCCTCTACATCTACGTGGAATACTTACAAGCTCACGAAAGTGGACTTGTGGAGCTGGAAGAACGAGTGCACATGCACTAAGTATAAAAATCAGTTTTCAAAAACAAATGCGAGGCAAAACGACAAGTGAACTTAAACCAATATTCACAAATGAAATGGCTTCTTTGAAAAATGTATACCAAATCACAAGGATACAAAGGCAAGTTTTGATCTTTAAGATTGGGAGCTTATTAATGTTCACACCCCGGTTGGTAGGTGTTACTGGTTTTGCGGTGGTTGATTTTTATGTATTTATTAAGCAAACAAAACGGAAAATCTTTTTGTATTCTTATCTTTTATATATATGTAGAAACAAAAGAACAATATTTTTTGTTTTATCGTTTTAAGATGTTTTTGGATTTTGGATTTTTATAAGAAAATATAAATATATATATATATATGGTATGAACAAGGAGTGAATATTCAAATCACTAATCTGCTAAACGTAAGACTATTAGCACAGCTCCCCGGCAGTGGCGCCAAAATTGATTCGACTCCGAGCGGTCTATCTTTTATTAGTCAACCACTTATGAATGGTCAACCATAAAAGTCAAACAGCTCGGAAACGAAATGCAATAAAGTCCAGAGGAGTATAGTGTTTCCCGGTTGTTAAGTCCCAGCGAGCTGTGCGATTGAATAGCTAAATGCGTAGTGATCGGGTGATATTGAACAGGAAAGGGGTTATGATTGATTATACTAAGGAAATTAAATCTAATAAAGACTTTGAAGTCATTTTAATTCTATATTTAAAAAGCGTTTACGGTTAAAACCTAAAAGCGCGTTACGTTCTTGAATTTTACGTAGCGATACAAAATAAAATAAATTTAAAGAATAAAACACCTACGGATATGAAAATAATATTTTTACAATCCTAATAATAAAAGAAAATTATTGGAAAATTAAAATTATTTTTATAACTATTTATTTAATTATTATTAATTAAAAACTATTTAAACTAATTAAATTCTAGAAAATAGAAGATGAACAGTAAAAATTATGAAAAATTTCCTAAAATTATTTTATATTATATAAAAGCTAGGAAAAATATAAAAACATGGTTTTACTTAATAAAAATTAATTTTACTATTTAATACTTTAATATTAATTAATTATTAATTAAACTATTATTAATTATTTAAAAATACTAGATGACAAAGAAAAATCAGAAAATTCCTAAAAATACTTTAATATGACGAGAAACTTAAGAAAATATAAAACATATAAGTGCTTAATAATAAGCTGAAAAAAAAACTAAATTATATTAAATAGAAGCTATCACTATTTTAAAAGTGGATTTTTGGTTTTTCTTTTTGAAATCTATCTAACTACTTAAAATAATAAACTTTTAAAAAGACAAAATGAACAGAGCTTAAAAATAAGCAGTTTAGACCTTAAATCCCTTTAGCAGTTGACTTTTGTTGACGGCTAGAAATAAGCTTGAAATGGCTATGTGGGGTCCACAGGGTATATTAAGGTGTAAACAAGAATAGTGGACAAATATAAGCAAGAAACAACCAAATAAGCCAATTGAATAAGCCACAAGCTCAAAATAAGCACTTAGGTTTCTTGGCTCAACACAGTTCTGGGACGAGAACTTGCAGGAAAACAGGTGGGGTCTACAGGGGTTAAGGTCCAAACTTTGGTTGAAATGTTGAGACAGCAAGGTGGTGAACACAATGGAAACAAGAACCACCTGGGGCCACACTTGATGTGGCTGTGGGACCCACCAAAGTGGTGGTGATGGTGGCTGTGGTGGTGGTGCGGCAGTACCCGGGGGTAGGTAACTCCTGCAGACTTACTTTGAAGCGTGTGGGGCCCACAATAAAAATCACAAAATATAATAAAAATACAAGCTCAAGCACAAGTCGGGGACTATAATATTGCAAAAGATGATAAGCTAAAACCTCAAAACAAAGTTATTAAAAATCTACAAAGATCAGACCATTTCAAAATACAAGCAACTTTTGACTTTTTGAGAATAAGAACAAGGCTGACTTTTATGAACTTTAGAGTTGATTTGTTCACTGATTATGTTGCATTGAGTTAATTAAAGACTAATTTAAGCTGAGTCTACTAATTATGCACCAACATGAAGGATTTGGACTTGTAAATCCTTGACAGTTAACTGTCAAGGGATTGGATTTGGAGTTTTTGACCTTAAAGTGAACAAGCCCTTTTAGTGGTTTGATGAGCTATCTTAGCCTAATGAAACATGTATAAATCACAAACAACAACTAGAATAAAGAACACGATTGGTTAAAACCACTATTCCAAACACACCTTAAAATCATGAAAATGAGATTTTCATATAGAAATATTGATTAAGACCATGAATTTGAATCCGCAGTACGTAATATGATGCAATAAGCTTATAAAAGCATAAAAACACAAACATAAACAGAGATTAAACTAGTCTACATTATCAAGCATAAAATTGAAATATGAGCTCACAAGTAATCAAGGGGTGGAAACTGTGAACCATTGACAAATAACTATCCTAACACCTCCCCGAGGTACTAAACCGGCTTCCATCCAATATTCAACACTTTACTCTGACTTTCTTGTTTCTTTTTCCTTGATTTTTGATTTTTTCAACTATTTATCCTATTTTTTTTTAAGTTTCTTAAATTAAATTGCTTTAAATGACTTGAAAGCTTGAGAAAGCTTATGAATGAGCTTGAATGAGCTTAAACAAACATTGAACAATAACTTTTAACAACTATAATTGGATTTGAGATTTTCAAGTAAAAATACATAAACTGAATTAAGCAAATGGAACTCTGATTAATTGGTTGAAAATGGTTTCTAGTACACAGAAAATGCTAAGGATACAACTTAGAAGCTTAAAAATACATTGGAAATTTGGAAATTAACTAATACGATATTGAAAATAACTAAAAATCTACATACATCATCACGACTTCTTTTTCCTTGATATATATTGACTCCGAGGCTTCCCACTTGATTCTCGAACATATCCCGCTTGCAATCTTGGCCATTGGTGTAGTCAACGTATCCTAACCTTTAAAATGCAATTTGGCGCCAAAAGTGGTTTATGTAACTTGTAGCCGAATTTTTGCAATTAATGCACTTTGGAGGATTGTAGAGGTGGAGGAGACAAGGAAAATAAGGTTTAGTGGCCAAGTTGGTCTTTTGGTGAAGAAAACCCGGTTGTGAGGTGGTTTTGAGGTAAAGTAATGGAGATGCATTAACTGCGTCATGGGCTAGTAGATGAGGTGGAAGGAATGAGATGGGAGAGTAGGGGGACGGAAAAAGTAAGTTGGTGATGAGGTGGTAGGAGCAGTGGCAAAACCAGGTGGCTATGGAGGTTGATGTGGAGGGAAGGGATAAGTGAGGATGGTGACTGTGGTCAAACCACAAGTTTATAATGGGTTTTGTTTTTGTGGGCTTTTGGTGTTGGGCCTGAGGAGTTATAAGGGGTATTGGGTTTTGTTTTGGGTTTATATATAATAAAAAGGATCCGTTTGGTTTAAGTGGTAAAAGCCCAAGGACCAAAATTGTAATTTTCTGAATTGTGAAGGGTTGAAACTGTAAATTCCTAAAAGTTATCAAAAGGGGTAATATTGCCAATGATGAATAGTACAAGGGTAATATTTGATAAATTTCCATTTTTAAATACCCGAGGACTAATTTTGCCATTTTTGAAACTTGAGGGGTAAAAGTTGCCAATTTTAGAAAATTTTCATCCAGGGGACTAAAATGAACAAGTTTGATATCCCAAGGACTTATGTTGACTTTTCTTCCAATTTAAACCTTAGGGACTAATTTTCGCCAATTTGTGAAACTCAGGGGTAGAAAATGACAATTATGTGAACTTTGCTTGTTTTTCACTTGTTTTCAATCTTTTTTGTTCTGAATCAGATATAAAACACATTCCAATGATATTTGTAGTATTTTATGACTTTTCAAAGTGTTTTTGGCAGTTTTTGTAGTTTAAATGGGAACAAAATGATGAGTATTTAGACACTCATCAAACATTAATCTTTGTTTCATTCACAATTGTTTTGGATCCATCCAAGGCAATATACTTATACTAGCTAAGTAGATCCAAGGTTTGGGACTCACAAGTGGTATCAGAGCTTGTGTATCTGAAACTCTGAATTAGAAAAAGCTCATTCCAAACAAAAAGAAATGAAAACTGAAACCAACCAAACATATATTACTACAAAGGTCCCCAAGGTGAAACAAGGAGAATTTGATGTATGGAGGATAAAGATTTAGCAGTTTTTTTTGATGCAGGATTATAATCTCTAGGAGATTATTGAGAATGGAAACTCCTTTGTTGCAGTGCCCATTCCAGGCAAAGAAGGAGAACCTCCAACCATTCCAAAGCCAACATCTACTGATGAAAAGAGTAGAAGAAAGAATTATCTAAAGGCAAAAAGCATGTTGCTAATTGCTCTCCCTGATGAACTATTGTTGACTTACTCCAAGCATCAGGATGCAAAGAAGTTGTTTGAAGCCATTGAAGATGGTTTTGGTGGGAATGAAGCCACCAGAAAGACTCACAAGACTCTGCTAAAACAACAGTTTGAAAACTTCTGTGCAACTAGCGTAGAACCTCTT
>OU343216.1:76822501-76851122 GCA_910596185.1 Chrysanthemum makinoi | reverse complement strand
ATAACATTCGACGAAAGTCCACCTCCTTCTAAGACATCACCTTTGGTAGATGATGACTTAGTTGAAAGTCAACTTGTAGAAAGTCAAGAAATAATTGAAAATGACAAGGAAGATGAACCAATAAATAATGAAATTATAAAAATCAAAGAATCCAAAAGTCATCCTTTAGAATAAGTCATAGGACAATTAAATCAAAGAACGTTAAGATCACAAGCCCAAAATCAAAGTAACTACTTTTGCTATGTAACGACCATTGAACCGAAAAACATAAATGAAACTATAAAAGATGAATCTTGGATAATTTCTATGCAAGAAGAACTAAACCAATTTGTTAGAAATGATGTTTGGAAATTGGTTCCAAAACCTAAAGATCAAACTATAATTGGAACGAAATGGGTTTTTCAAAATAAAATGGACGAAAATGGTGTAGTGTCTAGAAACAAAGCTAGGCTTGTTGCACAGTGTTATAATCAACAAGAAGGGATTGCGACGAAATGTATGCACCGGTAGCTAGGCTCGAGTCTAATAGAATCTTAGTTGCATATGCATGTGCTTATGACTTTAAATTATTTCAAATGGATGTTAAAAGTGCATTCCTAAATGGGTTTATTAACGAAGAAGTATAAGTTGCTCAACCTCCCAGTTTTACCGACTTTGAAAAACCACATCATGTCTTCAACTCAAGAAGGCATTATACGGACTTAAGCAAGCACCAAAAGCTTGATACGATCGACTTAAGACTTTCTTAGTAGAAAACAAATATACCATGGGATTAGCAAATAATACTCTATTTACCAAGAAAAAGGAATCACACATTATCATAGTTCAAATATACGTTGATGATATCATATTTGGATCAACTTGTCAAAAGCTATGTGATGATTTTTCTAAAATCATGCACGACGAGTCTGAGATGAGTATGATGGGTGAGTTAAACTTCTTTTTAGGACTTCAAATTAAACAACTAGAAGATGGCATATTCTTTAACCAATCTAAATACATAAAAGATATGCTTAAGAAATTTGGTCTTGAAGACTCAAAACCAACTAAAACACCCATGTCCTCGGACACAAAACTCACCAAGGATGAGGAAGGTGAATCTGTAGATAACACTAAATATAGAGGAATGATCGGTAGCCTACTCTATCTCACGGCTAGTAGACCCGACATTATGTTTAGTGTTTGTCTATGTGCTCACTTTCAAGAAGATCCTAAAGCATCACACTTAGAAGCCTTGAAAAGGATATTTAGATACTTTAAGGGAATGACATGTTTAGGATTATGGTATCCCAAAGGAACGGGTGTAGAAACTATAGTGTGTGCCGACTCGGACCATGCCGGTGACTATGTCGATAGAAAAAGTACAAGCGGTATTTGTACTTTTGTTGGACATTATCTCACCTCATGGTTTGCAAAGAAACAAACGGCTCTAGCTATCTCAACTACTGGGTTTAATACGCCTCAACAGTCAGAAAAGCATGTCAACAAGCTCTTTCGATGAAGCAAGCTCTCGTGGATTACGGAATTCATCTCAACGATATCTCTATACTTTGCGACAACAAAGGAGCTATTGATCTTAGCAAAAATCCCGTCCAACATACTCGAACGAAACATATTGAAATCTGCCATCACTTTCTTCGCGACAATGTTCAAAAAGGAAACATCTCAATTCAGAAAGTATCCTCCGAAGACAACATTGCCGACATCCTAACTAAACCTCTCAAATGAGAACCATTTAATCTTCTTAGACTTGGCTTAGGATGAATGGAACCAAACATGTAGTTAAAACATAGTGTAAATCTTAGAAAAACCAAAATAAAACAAATTAGCCTATATCTGCTACTGTTCCCACGGCACCAAACGACCAAATGGACATAATCAAAAATTTGGTGCCGTCTGGTCCGTGGTGACAACAGTAGCAAATATTCTACTTACAAAACATCTTCTTCCTCACAATTCACTTTACCAAAACGTATCAACAACACACCTAACTCATTGTTAAGACTTTTTCTCCCACTAATCACTGAAGAAAACATCATTGTAAGTATCTTAACTACATTACTTCTATTAATTCTTAGTCTAGGATTCTAATTTGTGCACAAAATCATTACATGGGGATTATGTATAATTTTGTACAAAACATGAATTCAATTGGCAAATTGCATAACCAATTACTGAAATTAGGTACTATATTGTCACATTGCATAAACGAATCATGTTTCCCACTACTTAAAAGATAATTACTATAAGGCCTTATCCTAAATTAAACTAAAACCCCATGTCATAATTTTGAAAAGCTTCTCACTTGTAGGAAAACAATTTTTCATTGTTAAAACAAATAGAAATGTAATTTTTCATCACTTGCATAATATCTCTTGAATACTAAAGATAATGCATAACTAATATGCATTCCCGGGTATATTCAAATGAAGCCACATCGAAATAGGAGCGTTTGGGTTATCTCCCACCTTTTGCCAAACACCCCCATTGAAAACCATTTTATGCTTGAAATGAGTTGAGATAATCGCAACTCCAAATTGATTTCATATAGGCACACACTAGAACAAAAACGCTAAGTTTGTTTTCATTTTTACTAAAACATATAAATTTTTGCTCATAGGAACAACCATGGTAGCCGCAAAATTCTATGATCACAAGGACACTCTTAACTACGTCCCTCAACATCACAAAACCAAGGGCCTCACTAAAGACCAAGTTGAAATATTTAAGAGTCTGGAGCGAAGGTACTTCTATGAGGGTAGGACCATTCATCCTTCTTTTTTCGACGAAACTAATCTCCGTCAAGAGCTAGCTACTATCAACTTCGGTTGTCTCCTTGACATCGATGAACCAATTTGTCCTAAGTTTGTCCTAGAATTCTATGCCAGTGTTGTCACTTTCACAAACGAGGATAATCAAATGGTTCTTAGGTTTAGGATCAATCAAAATGACAACTCCATCTCCCTAAACCAATTTGCTCAAGTGCTAGTAATTCCTAACCGTGGTACATGTGTTTACTCGGATAAGTGGTCACTCACTATCCTTGATGATATCAATGACCGATCTCGTCCCTACCAAACTCCTTTGGTGGACAAGGACATCATTCGTGAGCACCCCTTTTTAACGAAAGGGTAACTCTAACCCGTGTCACTAGAGCGGGAAAGAAAGTAAACCAAGACCCATACGGTATGGAACTCAATGAGCTCAAGCCCGAATTCAAAAAGTGGGAGGAACTCCTTAGAGCCAATGTCATTAGCACCATAGGAAATAGAGACCATATCAATGCGTGCCTTTGTCACATGCTCTAAAACTTTTCCACTCGTTAACCATTCAACTTAGTGATGCAGGTTTTACTGACCATGTTTTAATATTTATATTATCTCGTTATATCTATGGTCTACCCTAATGCACTAACGGGCAGTGTACCCGGTCGTGTGTAGTGTAGTATTCAGTAAAACTGAGGTCGTCCCAAGAGCTATGTGTGCGAATTTAAACTAAGTCTAGGTGTCACAGATTTTAATATGATTATGATATAATTAACTACTAAAGCAAATAAAGGCGAGGGTTGTGATCAATAGAGGAGAGGGGTGCTAACCTAGCTAATCATCCTAATTAGTAGTGTTTACTTCTAATTACTTCCAATTACTTCAGGTAGGGTCAAAATCTCTAGGACATCATTTGGTCAGTTCGTCCTAACCTATCAGCAAAGTGTCCCACTTGAGAAGTCAGGTGCCCCGTCATAAGTCCAGTTGTTCCTGGTCCCCTAAGCCAAGTCATTAAGTACAGCGACATGCTAGATTCGTAACAGTGAGTGCCCGGGCGCTAGCATCTTAAACGCTCACCCCCTACTTCTTAAGTTCATCCAAACAGTAGGTGATTAGTTGGTCAAATCGCACAAGTAGAAAGGGTCGTCAGTTGGTCATATCTTACCCTTCCTGTCTCAGTCTACTCACTTAGGGTCAGTTGGTCATATCTCCTAAGTAACTAGCCTCTACCGCCATTCAAAACTACCGAAACAATGGTAGCTACCAACAAACTATGCATGCATACACTTAGAAATAATTATACGGAAGAAATGTAAACACAAACAAAATAATTAAGGAATCATAACTAGGCCAGCACCTAGACGTGCTTAGCTGCTCATATTAACTATAACAATCGATTCAATGTTTAACGTTACGAAATACAAGAATTGAAAGTAAAGAAAAGATAAAAAGCTAATGCTTATCGTATGGGAGTGATTTCTCCCATGGAGATAGCTCCGTATGCTCCTCTAGATCTGCCTTCGACTTCTTCTCACGTTCTCTGAATGTTGTGTGTGAAATGGGATGCTTTGAAATGTTGGAAATCATGGGGTATTTATAGGCCAAATCTGGTTACGGCGTAACTAATTATAAGAGTTACGCCGTAACATACAATTCTTCATAATTTGCACTAATAATGCTGGTTACGGCGTAACTATGAAAGGGGTTATGCCGTATCTTCAATAAATCTTGGTTACGCCGTAATTGATGCAAGAGTTACGGCGTAGCTTGCAGCGGCGTGGAACCTCATTTGACCTAGTTGGTTACGCCGTAATCTTTGGGAGAGTTACGTCGTAATATTCTGTTGAGTTGGTTTTCTTAGCCACGCCTTAGTTACGGCGTAATGTGAGAGAGGAGTTACGCCGTAACTGCTTCAAAATGAGCATACTATGATATATCTTCAATAAATCTCCAAATCCGTGTCTCTTTAGCTCCAATGCTCGTATTTTACCTGAAAGTGAAATATAAAGGAAAACAAGCGTAAATCCATATAAATGATATAAAATACGAGCATTATCGGGGGAAATTGACACTTAATATTCAGGACTATTTGATGTTATCAAATATCCCCCCACTTGAACTCTACTTGCCCTCAAGTAGACCTTATTAGATAGATTTCTAAAAAGATATCTCCCATTACCTAGAAAATATAAGTTTACAAATCGCTTATGCTAGAATAAAACTAAGCCGAACACATCACGAAATGGGAACAAAACACTCAAATCTCTCAACTATTCTAAGTGTCAATTTCGGGGTGATCACTCATTGCACAGTCATAGCATGTATTCTATCATAAGCTTGGCGGTTACACAAATATCCACCACTAGAGTTAAGGATAAAACAATTCTTGAAGGCAATATGGGTAGACACGAAAAAGGTTAAGGGTGATTTGTCATTACTAACATGTCACAGCGAAGTGGACAAAATCAATGATACATGACCAAATCCATGGCCAAGACACCAAAGATTGCTCGCTGCATCACCTAGACACGCTTCATGACTAAGGGTAGGATAAGACATGGGATAAAATTGGTGTAAAACAAAATCAAGAAAATAGTCTAAATCTGCAACTAAGTCATTACCACTTACCGTTCGCCCAAAGTTCAAGTTTTGAAGTCAAGAAACCGGATCATGATATAATCAGGTAGATGTGCCACTAGAGGACGTCATGATGGGCTCACTTCCAACTTCAATCTTCAAATGTGACCGAGGTGGCCTCCTCGATACTAAATCTATATTAAGCTCATAACAATAGTGCTTATAACATCGCACATTACAATAAAAAGAATAACTATATATATATATATAAATATATATATATATATATATATATATATATATATATATATATATATAATTGAATCTAACATAATAACATAACATCCCCTCACTTGAGATGAACAATATGAGAATTTGGGGGGTCTTCAATGATCTTTAAGGATATGTCGTCGACGAGACCGTGATTCTCGAACCTTTCCACTTGAACCTTGAACTTAGGCAAATGATGACTTCCCAATTACAAATAAAGACTACAGGGTAGGCTAAGGTGTACTGGTGTATCGAAACAATATGTTGGGTGAACAAAATGAAAGGAATGGCTCAGAAGGGTCTATCTAGGGGTAGCTTTCACTAAAGGTGAGTGCAACAAAGGGTTTAACATGGGGGTCGAGAAGTCGAGGTGACTAATCGATAGACACACAAAGATAGGGTATATGGTTGATAATCCTATAATACTGCCTTCTTAAACTGAAAAGTCCAAATACATCGAGCTAACTCAACATACCTCGTCGATGGTCTAGAAATGATGTAAAAGCCAAGTTCTAAAGTTTACAAGCTACCGGCACACTCATAATTTGGTGAATTTGGGGTAAATATTTGGAAATGGATAAAGGCTAATCTCACCATATAATATCAAGGGTTATAATGTACTCGGCTAAGGTCTAATCTAGTTAGGTTAAGAAAAACATGTCAAAATTTTAAAAATGACATAATTTTTCAAAATAAACTAGAAAAAACGAGGGCAATAAAGTCAAGAGACAATTCTACTCTCGTCCCCCCACTTGAATTGTACAAAGTCCCTTTTGTACTAAGTGTTAAATAAAGGTGAAGAGAAAAGTAAAATTAGAGCGAGAACTTCCCTGAAATTTGCTCCAAAAAGAAAGAAGTCCCACGAAAGAGTCGTGCCTTCGCATAAGCATCCATGAGCAAACTTCAATCCCTAAAATCACACTACCGACAAGCATAATTCTAAAAAGAAAAAGAAAAAATGAAAAAGAAATCTAACTCACTTTCGTAGGAATCACGGTTGCATTTAGCGTATGCAACAAGCCTTTTAAACCACTTGGTGTCCCAAGTAGACGAGTGTAGTCTCGTGAGGGCTTACAGGGAACATACCCACAAAGTGCATTTGAAAACTAATACAAGGTTATTGTGTTTAAAATGAAAGAAGTGTTACAGGGGGTAGTTACGTCGTAACTCCCATAAGGAGTTACACCGTAATTAAGCAAAACATGACAGGGGTGTGGTTATGGCGTAACCATAGCTGGGGTAACGCCGTAATTGGTCATGCTTCTGAGTAGTTCTATTGCACTAAGGCCTGTTACGGCGTAACCAAGATAGTGAGTTACGCCGTAACTCTGGTCGGATCAGAATGCTGCAGCAATAACTTTTCTTTGTTTCCCTGAAAAAATGGTTAAAAACACAAAACCCAACAGAAAGGAAATAAAACAAATGAAAGGGATAATTCGGGTTGTCTCTCGAAAGAGCACTTTTCTTTATTTACGAGTCTTTAAGTTAGACTCAGAGCCTTGGGGCTTTACGGTGGCCTTTGTGTAACATATTGGATTTCACAAACACATTAAACCATGATCACAAGGGGCGTATACTTTAGGTTTTAGAGAGAGAAAGTTTAGAGGTTTAGGGAACTTAGTGAGAGAAAGTAAAAGTATAATTATGAGCTCCAACCCTCTACCTTGGGAGGTAGAGGTTATTTATAGTATCTTACATAAATGTCACCTACGGGCTGTGGATCAGGCATACAGTGGGTAAAGACCCGTCCGTCCTCCACGGTGTTACTAAACTAAATACTAACTAACATTAAATAACTACGACTACGAGCTTTCTAACGATTACATATACTTGAGGTGACCGACACTTTAATAACTGGATTTACTAAATCTTAACAAAATCCCCCTAAGGGAGGTCACCTCAAATTACAATGAATACAAATAGATATACCATTAAGATTGTTCTTGGATTCTTGTTAAAGTTCTTTGCTCTGTAGCTCGTAGTCTTTGATTCTTCATGTTTTGCATGTTTGGTTAATCCAAGTGGAGGTCTTTAACTGATCCACGTGATAATGAGTTTTGAGCCAGCTTTAAGATCATCAGCTACCATAAATCTCTGACTCTTCCTTTGTAGTGTTGACATTATGTGATGTTGTGACTTTTGGACCGACATGCTCACATTCTAGATCAAGATATCTTCTCATCAGAGTAGCGGAAGCTTTAGATGATTCATGATATTTGCAGAAGTGTAGCAGAAGCATGGAGTGAAAATATCAGAGTTGTTGATGCGTTTATCATGATTTATTTAGAGATGAATGTGTTGTGTGAGCATGCGGCTATGGATTGACCTTCTCCATTCTGATCACCGCAATTGGGTGTACCGCAGCAACGCTTAGCACTAAAGCACACGAAAGTTCTTTGATCACTTTCACATAAGTTGAGGTACACGGCCCACTTCCCCATTTATCAGTACAAGTACTACATGTAATCAGGTATAATTCCGAAGAATCTCCTTGACAGGGTTTCGCAGCTGCTCTAGCCGTTCTCAAACCGGAACGTCTCCAAGAAGACAACACGGAGTGAGTGAACCAGTGAATTTGAGATTCACTGATTGATGAAAAGAGATTTGAAAAACAATCGTGTACTGCTCAAAAAGTGTTTTTGCAATACAACGAAGGGTTTTGAGAAAAATCAATTATCAATCATAAACACCTTTTATTTTTGAAATCTTAATACACAACGACCGGTTTTTCAAAGGTATCCGTCAATCCATAACCTGAACCAGGATTGATTCATAATTATGAATCGCCCCATTGTTTATGTTTAGTTTTCACATGGTTGATCTATTAGATAGATCTCATACGCCACCTACCAAGAGCTTGTTTGATGTTGGCTCTAGAAGGCTTTCCATCTTTATTGTGAATATGTTTGCATATCACTCAGATGTTCTGGCAATACCACAAGGATAATGCGTAGGACTCTTAAAATATATTCTCTCTTTTTACATTGTGTGAAACAGAGAGTCTTCATTGACAGTGTCCTAATGAGATTTATTTGATGATCTCGTGGCTCTAGACTCAATTGTGCATATTTGGATCCTATACCGGAGACTAGGGAGAGGGTCTCCTTCGTCAATATCAACAATCTCTAAGAGAAAGTCGATAGATGATGTAGGTTCCCTGTGAGAATGAAACAAGTCCTTTTAAGAGGAGCTTGAGTAGCTTGGGAAGTTGTAGTGCAGTGCGTCACTAGGTCCATGACGTCTTGTATTCAATTCCAGAGTTACCTAGGTAACCTCTAGTAGCATATGTATTAAACCCGGTTTCTGCCCTAAGGTTGAAATATTGCAGGGCTATTTATTTTCACCCTTTTCACATTTATTTCTTTTTCATTCTTCAACCCCTTCAGTGCTTACCGAGACTTCATAACTAGAACCTTGTTGGGTTTATTCCAGTTCTACCTCTATCTCAGTCCGCCCTCTGCCCATATCTCACTTTTCTCCTTTCTTCATTATACCTAAGGACTTCTACACTATCTAGTGGATTGTCCCTGGGTAGATCCCTCCAGTTCTGGCTGGATCGTGGGAACGAATACATAACCTTACCATCCTTATATCACCATACATAACGCAAATTTTGTCGGTCTTTATGGTATTGTTCATCTGCCATTGGAACCAATTGAAAACCATTTGAAAAAAATCAATCTAGATACTTGTGATATATTATCAAAGCATTTTGTACCTGAATTGTTTTTGATATTTTAGAAGAAGAGCTCCCCCTCAACATGTGCATCGTGTATTTGAAATCGTTTTGGCACACGGAGGCAAGAGGAAGAATTCAATTCATTGTTTAACATTTTCTAAAAATATCGACATCACCTTCCCGATCAAGATTGGTATTTTTCATACTTTGTTAAGGATATTTTTGGAAAGGATGTGGTTTTCAAAAATTTGCTCCCCCTCAATATGTGCATCAAGATTCGAAAGTGTTTTGCACATATTAGGGAAAACCTGCACTTTGGAACAAATCAATCACGTTTTAATCCTTCATAGTTTGATATAGATGCTCCCCCTTAACATGTGAATGGAAAATTTGAAATTGTTTGGCACATGAAGCGAGGAGATCTTGCTAAACACTTATAAAACCATTTATCGATTTATCAGTTTAAATCCAATTTAAATCACAAATTCTCCCCCGATCATAATTTTCAAATCATTTGAGATTTGTGATCTCTGTAGATTTAAATTGATTTTGAAAGCTTTTGAGGAGAATTGTGACTTGCTTATGAAAACATATAACCGATAAGGATCAAATCTGAGACTTGAAACTCCAAAGATTAAACATGCTTGAATATCTTTTGAAAACGTGACATAAACCTTGGTCTGAACCAATTGTATGACAAATAACCTTTTGATTTAAATGAAATCATTCTCCCCCTCAATCAATGACATAAGTTGTTGATTGAGAGATAGAGATTGTGGAAAACTAGAAGGGGGGTTGAATAGTTTTGCCGATTTTAAGTTGATTTCAAAAACTTTAGATTCGATATTATGTGAAATCGTATGGATGTTGAGAACGTATAGATCTAATGATAATGCAAGAAAATAAATAAAGTTAAGGATAGAAATGACACAACCGATTTATAGTGGTTCGGCTACAAGGACACCTTCCTTGCCCTACTCCACTCCCCGAGTCACCTACTCGAGAGTTCAAGCACTCTGTCAACAAACTCTTTCACTTGGCGGAGAAGCCTTCACAACCTTGCTTACACTTTTTCCGGTACAAAGCTAGATACCGAGTCCGTTTCATGGTGAACCAAACCGACACAACTATTACACAACAAATATGTGAAATATCAAATACAAGATCTTCGCTACAGAAATCTTGCGGAGTGACAAATCAATCAAGGACCCCTTGCTGGGATGACTTGTAGAATGCTCGTGATCTCGCCTTTGAGAAGGACCTATATGAGGATCACAAATAGAAAGAAAGAAGAACAACTCTCTAGATCAAGTGATCTATATGTTAGAAGAGAATGAGAGTGCATGAGAGATTTAGTAAGAAGAGGGGTGAGTTAGAGTGAAGAAATGGCTCTCTATTTATAGGCAAAATTCTTCACTGTTCCCCGGATCCCATGGATCCCTTCCACTTGGGATCCGGCTAGTGTAATCCTAGGGATCCGTGGAACGCTCCTCTTTGCCCATGGGTTTTTTGGTTATGGGTTTGTCCATGGGTTTTCTTTTGATTCAATGTATCTAAGTATACATTGCATCTAGTCTACTTGGGTATGGGTTAAGATCCATGGGTTATGGTTTTTACCCATCCTAATAAACTATTACAACAAATGCTTAATTATTACATTTTTGTATTTAAATGGCTATATGTAAATGCTTTACAAAAATAACATGTATCCTTATAATTATACTTAAGATAACATTACATTTGTTATCAACAAAACACAAAGAGATCACAAAATATTAATAAACATTTTTACGGTTTATTTGTATTAACAATCTCCCCCTTTTTGTTGATGACAAAACATAATGTTATGATGAGTAAAACTTAAGAATAGATGTAATATTTGAAAGCCCCTAAGTTTTACTTCTTCTCCCCCTTTTTGTCGAAACAAAAAGCTAACCCTTTGGAAGAAATAAACATAATAATGTGGAAAAATTAGTCCACGTATCGCTAACTCCCCCTTGATGGTAGCTCCCCCTTGTTTGGGGCGTCAAGTGAAAAAAAAATAAAAATCCTACAAGAAGAAAGGTTAGTAACATGCTTAAATAATCTTGTGATTGTCGAGAATCAAGATTGGGAGCCAAGGTATGTAAACAAGGCCTTGTAATAAAACAACAAAGTGTAGTGGTATTTATGCCAACTACAAGCATGTAAAAATAAGAACAAGACTTGTTCTTGAAAATGATATCAAAAGAAAAAAAATTACTAAAAGTAGAAAAATAGTAGTAGTGATTCCTTCCATGCTTGCATAAGGTTATGAATGGAGGTTTTGATGAGTGATGGTATTGATGCGATCAAGGATGAGGTTGAGTATGAAACGCATTTCTTCCCTAACTTCTATTGCGATTTCCCTAGTGGATTGACAATGTTCACAATGTAAATGATGTGGGTAATGAGTGCGGAAGTTTTCCGGGTTGTTTTGATTTGAGTTATGCGGAAGTTGTGGTGGAAAAATAGGAAAATATGGATCAACATCCGGAATATTTGTGAATGGTGGTGGAAAAGAACCTAGATGTTCTTGTAATGTGATGGGAGCTAATGGTGGTGATGTTTCAAGATCTTGAAAGATAGTATTTGGAGATGTGGGTGGTGTTGAAAAGACTATTTCTTTTTGTTTAGGTTGTTTAGATCTTGTTGGAGTCTTAAGGAGTTCCAAAAGAGTGACTTTAGGTGGTGATGAGGTTGGTGTACTTGTTGGTGATGAGGGAGGGGCTATTATGGAAGCATCTTGTGGTGAGTTATTTGTTGAGGATGAACCATTTGAGGTTGGTTTTGCTAAACAACAAGATCGGATACTAATCCGTGCGGATATCCTAGCATTTGATTGTGGTATTTTGGATGGTGGTAGCACAAAGGTTTGGGTATCATGAAGATGATTGTTTGTACTACGTGATTTATCTAAAGGTTTTTTGGATGACATGGTGTATTGTGGTTATGAAGATGAGATGGATTATGCAAGCATTTTGGGAGTTCTATATATAGAAAAACAAAGCATTGTAATGAATGCTTGACCCAAAATGTGGATTAAAATCTAATGATTAGATATGAATTCAAGGCATGTGATCATGAGAACACAAGCATTAAAGAGCATACTCAAAAAAAAATGAAGCAAATGTGGATTTTTCATCCAAAGTGAAAAAATAGATGGTAAAAACAGCTTTTGTTTCACGGATCCCACGGATCCTTCCCTTGAGGGATCCGTCCAGCATGAAGGCTGGGATCCGTGGGTGGGTGATCGAGTAAAAATTTTCCTTTTGAAAACATTTTGCCTATTGTGTGCCTATATGCAAACTATTTGGAGTTACGGTTATCTCGACTCCTAAAAAGAAAAGGAAAATAAACTAGAAGTAGAAGGACATCCTATTGAGATAACCCGAAAACACATATTTAGTACATAAGTACGTAATTTAGTGTTATCAATGCTCCTAATTCATTGTTGCTTAAATGAATGTACCCAAAAAACACATATTAGTTATGTGTCCCCTTTAGCATTCAAAAGACATGAGATGCAATGAAAACGGGTTTTACTTTGTATTAATAATGCAAAAGCGATTTGTCCTAGACGTGAGAAATTGCTTTTGTGAAATTGATACGGGAAGGTATCATCCTTTTAGAAAACATTTGGAAAAGAGGATCTCTTTGAAAATGTATATGTGTGAAAAAAAAATAAGAAAGCTATAGGTGGAAAACTTATTTTGGGTTTTGAAAATTCCCGTATTGTTTGTGAGTTGTGCATGAAATAGAAATCCTAGACTCAGAAAGAAGAAGGCTAGTGTTTACATACCTTGTAGAGTCAATTAAGTTACGACGTTTGTTCCATTAGACCATGACCAAGACGAAGTAGGTTGAATTGTTCCTGCTTCAACGGTTTGGTGAGGACGTCGGCTATGTTGTCTTCGGATGCTACCTTCTCAATAGAGATGTTCCCTTTTGAACATTGTCTCTTAGGAAGTGATGACGAATCTCTATATGCTTTGTGCGAGAGTGCAATACCGGATTCTTGCTTAAGTCGATGGCACCTTTGTTGTCACATAGGATGGCTATGTCGCTTAGATGAATGTCGTAGTCGACTAACGCTTGTTTCATCCATAGTGCTTGTTGGCATGCTTTGCCGGCGAGACGTACTCGCTTCGGTTGTTGATATTTCAAGTGCCGTTTGTTTCTTAGAAAACCAAGATGTTAAGCAACATCCCATGAAAGTACATACCCCACTTGTACTTTTTCTATCAACGTAATCACCTACATGGTCAATCTGCATATCCAATTGTTTCTACTCATGTGCCCTTAGGATACCATAATCCTAATTGTGTTGTACCCTTAATATATCTAAATATCCTTTTTACGGCTTCTAGGTGTGATGTTTTAGGGTCTTCTTGAAACCTAGCACATAAGAAAACACTAAACATGATATTCGGCCTACTTGCCGTGAGGTAGAGAAGACTACCTATCATGCCATGATATTTAGTATTATCTACGGATTCGCCGTCTTCATCTTTTGTGAGTTTGGTGTCGGATGACATTGGAGTCCTAATTGGTTTCGACTCTTCTAGACCGAATTTCTTTAACATCTCCTTGATGTATGTTAGCCTTAATAGTTTTTATTAGAAGTGATGGTCATTCACATTTAGGAACTTTGTAACATGTGTTAGATATCGTGCTAGAATAGTCAAAGGGCTCGTGGATTGGGCTAAGCTAAATGGTTAGACGTTTAGTTAAGTTAGCCTTGTATAAGTTCATGTAACCCAATCCATGTCCAAGCCCATCTCACGGCCCATGGCCAAGCCTTAGGGCATCCTTTGTCTTGTACTATAAATACCCCTCAAGTATGTCATTTGAGGGGTGTGCTTGAGTGTGTTTGTGTGTGTTTTACTTATGAAATATTGTTTTCATCTTCTTTCCTTTATCTCTCTAAATACATACACGAGTTACACATCTTAAGTCACCATCTCATCTTTCTTTCTTTCTTATTTACGCATATTGTGTTTGGTTTCACGTGTTCATCTTGTGGTATAAGTGTTGGGTTTGTGATAAGGTTGATATATCTTAGGTCCTACAATTGGTATCAATCGCCTAACAATGGTTTAGGAGTGTTTGTGTTTGTTTTGAAGGTTGGTACTATACGCGTAGCTTCGTTATAAAAGTTGTCACGCTTAAAGCTTTAATTTTTGCACTTAAAAATTCAAGATTCTTGTGGTTTAAGGTTTATTTGGTGCTAAAGTTTCAGTTTTTTGCAAAAAGTTCGAAGCTTTACGCATTTTGGTTAAGTTTTAAACTCGTATTTGGTTCTTTGGTCATTTCTACTTGTAACTTTTATAAGCACTTTGGGTGAAAAAGGTCAAAAGATTTGTGTTATTGGAGTGTTTTTAAGGCTATCTGTGCAAGAGAAATCGTTTGAATCATTCGAAATTTTTTACGAGTAGGTCAAAACCCTAGTTCTACTCATAAGAAAGTCAACTACGCATAAGGTTCTACTCGTAACTTTTTGGTGCAGATTCTTCGAGCTTAAACGGTGACTCAGTGCTTCCCTCACTTGGATAAGTTTGTGGAATACTTCGACTTTTGGATATCTCTTACACTGTGATAGTGTAAAGGATTTTTAGGCAAAACCCTAATCTTACGCATAAGTTTCGACTACGCCAGAGAATACTTTAGGCATAAGCACTTTTCTTACGCCTAAGTTTTCCTTACGCATAAGCTAAATCTTACGCATAACTTTTTCACTCGAACTTTAAACTTACGCATATGATCCTACGCCTAAGGAATCCTACGCCTAAGATCCTACGCCTAAGGAATCCTACGCATAAGCTTCCTACGTATAAGATCCTACTCGTAACCATTTCCTACTGTAACTTCAGCTCTTCACGCCTAAGCTTTTTCTACCCATAAGGTTAAAAAAAAAAAAAAATTAAATTTTTGAGGATACTAAACTTTCAATTTTTACGCGAGATTCAAATTTTGGTTTAACTGTGAAAATTTTGGTCAAAAATTCAAATTTTTGGGCCTAAATTCAAATTTTTCGGGTCAAATTTGGCGTCAAAATTGTCATAACTCAAATTTTTCATACGTCCTTAGAATTGATTTTTATAGTGAATTTCAAATTTTGGGCGAAATTTCTTTAGAAACAAGGTTACGAGTACGACTTTCAGAATCACCTCAACCGAGCTTAATCTTCATCAACCACAACTCCTTTATCGTTGAATCGATCCTACATCAACTTTATCATACATACCTTCCTCAATGGCAACTCAACAAGACATTCATGCAGCCGGTGCCGAAAACCGACCTCCTATGTTGGCAAAAGGTGGTTATCTTCAATGGACAAGTCGAATGCTCCGCTACATCAAGACCAAACCTAATGGGAAACTCATGATTAAATCCATTCAGGATGGACCCTTCAAGCCTCGACAAGTCCATGTCCCTGGAAATGCTGATGCAACACCTCCCATCCTACCATCCTCTCATCTTCAAACTGAATCAGAATACACTGAAGAGGATCAGAAACAAGTCGATGCAGATGACATGGCAATTCATATTGTCCAACTGGTTTACCAATAGACATTTTTGCTGCTGTAGACGCTTGTGAAACTGCCGATATGTGGGAACGTGTTAGACTAATTATGTTATGGAACGAAATTGGTAAACAAGACATGGAGAACAAGTCTAACTGAATGGGAAAAGTTTACATCTACACCAGGAGAATCCATTGAATCCTACTATGGAAGGTTTTGCACTTTGATGAATGAGCTTATCGGAAACAAGTTGGCACCCAGAACAATCGTTCAAAACATCAAGTTCCTGAATAATCTTCCGGAAGAATGGGGACGATATGTCACCATTGTCAACCAAACAAAAGACCTTCATCAGGTGAACTTTGATCAACTTAATGATTTTCTGAAACAAAACCAAGCTGAAGTCAATGAAGTCAGGAAAGAAAGATTGGCAAAGAATCATGATCCATTGGCACTTATGGCAAAGACTCAACCTTCAATGAATACACAACAACAAGCTTCATCATCTTCCAACAACAACAACTTGCAAAAGAATACATTCCACAACCACAACAACAATTCTATCCAGATCAACAATACCAGAACTAGAATCATCGATCCGAATGACCCGGCGACCTTGCAATGATATTTTCTTTATTGGATAAAGCTTTTAACAGTCGCACGGAATCAGGTGTTCCGTATCGTGGTAATCACGTCAGCATGTTGGAAATCAGATGGGATGAATGTTGGGAATAGAGTGGGTAATCGAATGGGTATGTTGCAGCTCAGTCGTTGGGAATCATGGAAATGTGGGTAATCAGGTTAAGTGTTATAACTGTCAAGGACTGGGTCACATGGCAAGAATTGTCCCACTAAGCCGCACAAGAAGAATGGTGATTTTCTTCGAAAGCTGCTTTGTTAGCGATAAGCAAGAAGCGGGTTACAGTTGAGGCTGAGGAACATGAATTTTTCGCTATTATGGATGATTTGGAAGACCGAGAGGACATCAATGCTAACTGCATCTTAATGGCAAATCTTCAGGAGACTAAGTACCCACGACTCTGACGCACCTCCTGCGTCTATGACGAAATGCAGTATCTAAGGTACCAATCATTGATCCATGTTATAACAATGTCATATCGATGTGTTTACTCATGACAAACATATTCGTGACGCCAGACACCACTTATGATACATACCGACAATCCGAGTTGTAGCAATACAACTCCGCAAACTCCATATGTGGATCCTAATGGAGGCTGTGTGGCACAAAATACTGAGACTGATGAGGAAACACGCGCTTATGTTGAATCATTAATCAATCAATGTGGCATTGAAGTTGAGAAAGTTAGAACGGTCAATCGCGAAGTTAAGGCCGCGAATGCTAAATTGACCGCTGAGCTTGAGAGTTACAAGGAGCACGCCAGAGCCTATGAATTTCATACAAACAAAATTTCAGAGTTAGAAATTGGTTATCGAGATTCTGGTTTAGAGAAAAGATTTGCAACTCAAGTATGACACACTTGATGTGAATCTGAATTTGAAAATCAAATCTTTAAACAAGGAAATTTCTGATCTAAATGACCAACTTTCTAAACAAAAAGCACATTTTCTCGATCTTTAAAAGAGAAGAAACAATTAATTGCTGATTTTGCAAAACGAGAAGATTCTCTTCTTGATGAAATTCTCAATAAAACGGAAAAAATCAAGAAATTGGATAATTTACTTCTTACAACGGGTCATTCCGCTAAGACAATCAAGATGCTTTCTAATCAAGTAAATCCGATTTTCCATACTACAAATAAAATGGCTCTTGGTAACTCACCTCCTGGTTTCCTCAAGAAAGCTCGAAATCTCGAATGTGTTGAACAATGGAAAACCTTTGCATGAACCCATAATTGTTCGTGATTATCTTGAAACGTTGGAACTATCTGAGGAGAGTAGATCAAAAATGAAACAAAAGAATCCAGATCTCAAACCGATTGATTATAACAAATGGAACAAAATTAATGGAATTACTTTTGTTAATCAAAAAGAACAATCAACGTTTCCCACCACACCAAGTGTTTCAAACAAAGTGTCAACACCAGGCCAAAACCAGCCAAACCAGTTGTAGTTTCAAAGTCTCTTTCGAAAATCGAACAAATGTCTTCAAACAATCCTTTTAACACAAGTGATACTAGAAGCATTTTAGATGACGTTAAAACTAGAATTGGCTATCTTCAAGAGATTGTCAAGTCTAAAACCAATATTACAACTAACATCTGGTTTACTCGTCATGATGACGAAACAAAAGAGTTTTTTAAAACCCAAATTGCCCTCCGTTAACGCCATCATGAGGGTAATTCATGTTGAACAAGCACTTTTGAAAGAAATGAGTGACTTTGTCAAGGACCATAAATCCCTGGTAAAGCAAGCTAATGAAAGTATTAAACACATCAAAGTTTTGGAAAAACTCAATGATTCTCTCTTCGAAGATGTTATGACTACCGATATCATGTCCATTATTTTGCAAACATATTCTGTTGAAGATCATGAAAGACTCCAGTCTGAGACCTCCGAAATTGTTTCAAAATATGAAAAGCTCTTGAAAAACTTGAAAAAGAAAACGTGTCCTATTTTAAACAACTTGATCGAAAATCGGAGGAATGCAAGTATGACAAACTGTCGTATGAGCGTGCATACAAGGACATGAAAGAGCAAAATGATCTTTTGAGAGCTCAGCTGGAAAGTCAAAAAGGAAAGGCTGTGGATACTAAGTTTGCAAAACCATTGACTGAGGAGAAAACAAAGGTTCCCAAACCGTTTTTAAACCAAAATGTCAATTTCTCGCCTCCTCCAAAAGTCAATGAGAAAAATGATTTGTCAAAACCAGTCACCCACAATCCCTTTATTAAAAAGAGAATTGTCAAAAGTTTTGAAAAAGGAAAAGAAGTTGCTGAAACACCAAAAGTGATTACACCTGGCATCTCTAAGAATAGTACACAGAATGTGACCACAAATCCAGTTAAAGAATCTGTTGGTTCTAACGACATGGTTCACAATCACTATCTAGAAGAAGCTAGAAAAAGGCACAAATTCGAAAAGACGGAATTTTAAGTGCAAACTCTAGGGTAAAAATTCTACGAGATTTCAAGGCACTACTAGTAGTAGTAAACCATTACCTAGGATCACTCAACAAAAGACTAGGGACTGGCTTGCATCTAAGAGTAGTTGCGCAAAAGAAAATGCTATGCCCTTGGAAAACAACACTAGGAATTCTAAGTCTTTTTCAACCGAATCAATTTCCAAAAGACTGTAGTGACAAAGTTAAAGTTGCTATTTTAAACAAGAATATTGAATTTGTCTGTACTACATGTAAAAAATGTATCTTTTCAGCTAATCATGATGCATGTGCCTTACAATATCTCAAGAAAGATAATTCTCGTGCCAAGGCACAATCCACTAAGACACCAAATAGAAACAAGCCCGTTGATAAAATGTCAAACAAACAGAAACCTAATAGGTGGATCTCTTCAGGACGTAGTTTTTCTAAAAATGAGTCTTCCACTGAATCTGATGAGAAAACAACTCCTAGATCTTACCTTAGGTGGATACCCACGGGCAAAGTTTTCCACAAAATAGGTCTTAGATGGATTCCCACAGGAAAGATTTTTGATACTCGCACCAACACAGATAATAGTACCAATCATCAGGATAAGGAAGTAGAAACCACTACAACCGTTGATAGTGATCACCCTCGCCGTGAGGAAACATATACTTCTAACACTGTTATTTGTGAAAATTATTCTTCTGTGGATGCAGGTACTTGTAAAAGTGTTGAAGGTTCATATACCCCATGTGGTAAAGAAGAACTTTATGCCAATTTTGCATCTGGAAATCCTTTTCTAGTTCCACTCTTAACTCCACTTTTACTTGTCCCAACTTAATTTCTCTTTCTTCAAATCTTCTTCGTAAATATTTTTGAAAATCAAAATACAAAATTTGAAAAACCAACAAAAGCAAAATATAAAAATATAAATCTTTCAAAAATACAAAAACAATTTAAAATCAAAAATCCAAAAATATTCTTCTCACGACATGTCTCTCGTATAATCGATATTCTGTACGTTTCTAGAAATGTCATTCAACAATGACACGGGGATGTACAGATGCTTGAGCGAGAGTTCTTTAATATGTTTTCTAAAACATGTCGTTTCTCAAAATTTCTTCATATAATGGCTTTCATATACTTCAGTACGAAACCCGGACTTCAAAATAATGGCTTCTGAACACATCAGTTCAGGACCCGCGCTTCAAAGAAAGGAAAGTGCTTATCAAAATCAAAGGTTTCTAAATATTTTTCAAGCACTATTCCTTAAAACATAATGGCTTGTAAGTATTTCAGCTTGCAACCCGATCTTTAAAGAAAGGAAAGTGCTACGCAAAATCGTTTTTCATAAATATCGAGCACTTATCCTAAAACAAATGAAGATAATTCTTCTCTAATATCTTCAAAAGATTTTCAAAATCTTCATCATCTTGAGTACCATTGATTCGAAATTTTTCAAAAAGATTTTTCAAAATCTCTCACATTTGGTACCAAGATAACTCCCTCTAAACCCTTAATTGATTCTAAATTTTCTGTATGAAAAATATGCTTTTGTTAAGGGGGAGTATAAAACAAAAAGAATTGTTCCAAAATTCATGCTAAATCAGTTTCTCTCCAAATGCTTTTCGAAAAACATATCTTTTAATCAATTGTGTTTCAAAAACATCATGGATATGCTATTTTTGAGGGGGAGAAACGTGATTAAAAGGTGCTCAAAAAAGTTTTATCATCGGTGTTTGAATCTCAAATGAGCTCGACTCAGTCGTAACCAATGAATTGACGATAATATAAAGTCAATACTCGAAAAGACTTGTTCCTGGACTGAATAATTTCAAGTGGTCTAACCAAGTGATGTAAGCTGTCTCGAATAGGACTTGTCTAAGTAGAATGTACCTTTTCGAGAAACTTTTGACTTGACCAGCCGTAATAATTTCAAGCTAGTTAACTAGTGATGTAAACGTGTCTCGAATCGGTCTTGTCTATTGAAAGTTGATCAATTCAAAAGTGCGAACTCTACCCTCTCTGTGCATTTCGTTAAAACAATATAAGCCTATGTGAAGGGGGAGTGTTTCTGAAAACAAAACTCTCAAGGTGTTAACAAAATGTTTTGATAATCATAAACAATTTGAGAGATTTTCAAGAAAATGGTTTTATGGCAACAATAGGACAGTCATGGAGTTATAAGGTGACTAAGGATAGGAAATTCGTCCTATGATCCGCCAGAGCCGGAGGGATCTACCCAAGGACATCACCAACAGTTAGTATTAGAAGTCCTTAGGTATGATTGAAAAAAGGAGTAATGTGAGAAAGGAGAAAGAAGGGGTTGAAGAATTAAAAAGAAATGTAATAAAAAAGGGTGAAAAGAAATAGCCCTCCATATTCAACCTTAGGGCAGAAACCGGTTCAATTCATCTGCTACTGGTTGTCACTAGATGACACTGGTATTGAAGACAAAGACGTCATGGACCCAAAGGACGCACCGCACCTAACCTTCTAGCCACTCAATTCCTCTTAAAAGGATTTGTTTCATTCTCACCGGGAACCCTGCATAATCTATCGACTTTCTTAGAGATCGTTGGTATGAAGAAGGAGACCCTCTCCCTAGTCTCCGCCAGAAAACCAAAATGCACTTTTGAGTCTAGAGCCACGAGATTCATCAAAAGATCTCATAGGAACACATGACATGACATCGCTTGTTATTCATCAATAAGGACACAAGTGATATATTCTAGAGTCCTACGCAGATCTTAGCAATCTGCCAGAACATTTATGAGGGAGTTACAACAGTAATCCTCGTGATTGAATGGAAATTCGCCAGTGGTCAACATCAAGCGCCTGACAAAGAAGTCACTTCGGTAATTCTCCGTGGATTACGCTTAGTGTGTCTCAAACGGTCTACAGTAGTGGGGTGATGCTTCGGTGTACCTCAGCGACTCATCTGAACTGTAGATGTACTTCGGTATATCGCGTTATCTCACTTGTGGGACTCGGTTCAGAACGGCCCTTGTGAGAATTAGAGACATGTTTTCACACTATGCCGTTAACACCCTCGAAATTCAAACTTGTAAGTGCCGGAATCCGCTTATTACTAACCTGTTTTATGTTTTCTTCTTATGGAAGCTCCGGAGCGATGGATCGCAGACTCGCCTCATGCTCATACCAACGACACATGAAAGTTCTCATCACAATCAAAGGCTACAAAAAGTTTAAAGACTCGAGAACTACATCATTGGTAACCAAAAGTCAAATAGAAGTGTGAGCATGGTGGAGAAAGACATGGAGACACCTAACCAACGAAGTTGACAATGGCGACAACAACCACATTAATTTATCACAAAGCATGAAGGAACAAAGAATCAAGACTATTCTATATCTACACGCAAAGTTCTAGCTCGAGAAAAGTAAAGACCTAATCAAGTGGAGCATCATTTGAATGACCACCCTTAGGGGGAGATTGTTAGCCTTAATAGTTTTTATTAGAAGTGATGGTCATTCACATTTAGGACCTTTGTAACGTGTGTTAGATATCGTGCTAGAATAGTCAAAGGGCTCGTGGATTGGGCTAAGCTAAATGGTTAGACGTTTAGTTAAGTTAGCCTTGTATAAGTTCATGTAACCCAATCCATGTCCAAGCCCATCTCACGGCCCATGGCCAAGCCTTAGGGCATCCTTTGTCTTGTACTATAAATACCCCTCAAGTATGTCATTTGAGGGGTGTGCTTGAGTGTGTTTGTGTGTGTTTTACTTATGAAATATTGTTTTCATCTTATTTCCTTTATCTCTCTAAATACATACACGAGTTACACATCTTAAGTCACCATCTCATCTTTCTTTCTTTCTTATTTACGCATATTGTGTTTGGTTTCACGTGTTCATCTTGTGGTATAAGTGTTGGGTTTATGATAAGGTTGATATATCTTAGGTCCTACAATGTATTTAGATTGATTAAAGAAGATACCATCTTCTACTTGTTTTATTTGTAGACCAAGAAAGAAACTAAGTTCTCCCATCATACTCATCTCGAACTCATTATGCATGATCTTAGAGAAATCATCACACATGTCTTGACAAGTGGATCCGAATATAATATCATTTACATATATTTGTACTATGATTATATGTGACTCTCTTTTCTTAGTAAAACGTGTGTTGTCAACTAACCCCATGTTATAGTTGTGTTTAACTAGAAATGACTTGAGTCTATCATACCAAGCTTTTGGAGCTTGTTTAAGACCGTAGAGGGCTTTCTTTAATTTATACACATGTTTGGGTTTTTCAAAATCAATGAAGCCGGGAGGTTGAGCTACATATACTTCTTCATTAATGAAACCATTTTGAAAAGCGCTTTTGACATCCATTTGATAAAGCTTTAGATCATTAGCACAAGCATAAGCAAGAAGTATTCTTATAGACTCTAATCTAGCCACGAGGGCGTAGGTCTCATCAAAGTCTATTCCCTCTTGTTGGTTATACCCTTGAGCAACGAGTCTAGCCTTGTTCTTAGACACTAATGCCTCGTTTGCATCTAGTTTGTTTTTATAAACCCATTTGGTTCCTATTATGGTTTGATTACTAGGTGGAGGGACAAGTGTCCAAACATCATTAGAAACAAATTGATTTAGTTCTTCTTGCATAGCCATTACCCAACTCTTATTTTTTATGGCTTCTTGTGTATTCTTAGGTTCTAAGGTTGAAACGAAACAAAACAAGCTACTTTGGTTTTGAACTTTATGTTCGTTCGTTTAGTTTTCCTATGACTTTATCTACGGGGTGATCTTTGGACTTTTTATGTTTATTATTTCATCACTTAGAGGTTCTTCTTCTTCACTTATCTTTTTCTTTATTACTATAGCTTCACTTTTTATAATCTCGTCATCGAAAAGAGGTGGAGAGGGTTAGGGTGGACTTTCATCAAATTTTATATTTAATGACTCTTCTACCTTCATTGTTTCTTTGTTTAATATGACGTAAGCTTTGCTATTTGGCGAGTAACCTAAAAAGATACCTTCGGTTGATTTAGGATCAAATTTTGTAAGGTAATCTTTAGTGTTAAGAATAAAACATTTACTACCAAAGACTTTAAAGTGATTTAACGTAGGCTTTTTGCCTCGAAGTAACTCATATGGAGTTTTTCCTAATATTGGTCTAATTAAGACTCGATTGAGTATGTACGTTGAGGTATCAACGGCATTACACCAAAAATTTTGAGGTATGGATTGTTCATTAAGCATGGTTCGACTCATTTCTTGTAGGGTTCTATTCTTTCTTTCTACTACCCCATTCGATTGTGGAGTGCGTATAGCCGAGAAGTTGTGAGTAATACCATTAGCGTCACAAAAAGCTCCGAATTGAACTTCATTATCGAATTCCCTACCATGATCCGTCCTAATAGACACTATGGGACTTCCTAGTTGTCTTTAGATCTTTTTGCTTAATATTTCAAAATAATTAAAGGTTTCCATTTTGTTCTTTAAAAATTTTGTCCATGTATATCTAGAGTAGTCATCCACTAAGACCAAAGTGTAGTAGTTGCCTCCATAACTTTGGATAGCGGATGGACCAAATAAATCCATATGTAGTAATTCTAGACACCTAGTTGTAGACACCATGTTTTTAGCTTTATGACTAGAATGAGCTTGTTTTCCTACATTACAAGCATCACAAAAATGATGTTCATATTTTAACTTAGGTAGATCTCTTACTAGATCTTTGGATGATAGCGATTGAAGAAGTTGCATGTTGGCGTGACCCAATCTTCGATGCCATAAGGTCGAAGTATCATCCATAGAGGTAAGGCATAGTTTGTCTTTAGGTTCATTAATTTTTAATGGCATAGACTCTATGTTTCCTAATTCCTCTTCCTATGGTTATGCCATTTTTTAGTATCTTACTACGGGTTTCGGTAAAAAGTACATTGCACTTTTTATCACCTATTTGTCCTATACTTAAGAGGTTAAAGTTTAGGTTTTCTACGTGACACACATCGTTAATGGTTTGAGATTTGTTAGAAATCGTACCTTTACCGATGATTCTACTTTTGCTATTTCCAAACACCACATTACCTCCATTAATGGATTCATATGTGGAGAATAGATCCCTATTGCCGGTCATGTGCCTCGTGCACCCGCTATCCTTGACCCATTCATCGGGGTCTAGGTCGACCTTTAAGCACACCTAAAACAATAATAAAATCAAAAATTTGGTCCCCATTTGTTCATGGGTCCATTAGTGTTAAACATTCCATTCATGTTAGACATGTATGGATAAGATGAATATGCATCCCATGGAGCAAAGTTTTGAAAAGGAAAACCGTTTTGCATATTTGGATTCCATCCCATTTGATGGTTACTTTTTGGTTAAACGTTATTAGGTCTCCTAAATAAATTAGGTTTTGAAAAGGATGGAGCTTTGTTTTTTGCAAAAGTAGGTATATTTTTGAGGTGGTTGTCTAGAGGTGACATGAGTTGGTTTCTTCCTATTAACGATAACAAATTCAGTTCTAGATGAAGAAGCTATGTTATTACCACTATTTGCAATAGCAGATCCACGGATCCCTGGCTGTACACTAGCCGGTTCCCTTATCAAGGAATCTGTGGGATCCCCCACAACAGTGGCTGGTTTTTCTAGTTCTTTAACAAATTTTGTTTCTTTTCTTTCAATAGTTGATGGATCAAGTTGTTGAATACCTAGACCCTTTTGGTTGTTACCGGTTTTAACCCTATCGAGTATTGTATCTAAAGTGTTCGTACTCATTCTAGCAATTTTAGAATCTAGATGATCAACTAGTGTTTGAAGTTGAACGCAAAGTTCACATTCACCACTTGCTATTTTACCCTTTTCTAAACGTTTTAGTTTTGCTTTTAAGTCTATGACTTCTTTATCTAAGCGTTGGTTTTGACTCTTTAAAAGTTTGTTTTTGTTAATTAGTTTTAAGCTAATGTTGCATAGTTTATCATATTCATTATGCAATGAGTCGTCATCAAGTGATGAACTACTATAGTATTCGTGACATACCTCGTCATTTGCCATGAGGCAAATTTCTTCGTCCTCCTCGTCGCCATTCCCCACGTACGCCAATAACGCTTTTGATCATCCCGTATGGGACACTTACTAATAAAGTGGTTTGGGTCCCCACATTTAAAGCAAGTACGATCATCCTTGGCTTCGTCCCTTTTGCTTTTACGAAAGCCTTTCTTATCGTCATACAGTTGTTTGACGTATCTTCCCTTCCTTCTAAAGAACTCTTTAAAGTCCCTTACCGCCATAGCTGCATTCTCATCATCACTATTTGAAGAGGAGTTCTCTTCATCGCCAAGCCTTTTTGGCTTTGAGGGCAAGAGATTTTGTTTCTCTTTACCTTGTGGCTTCGGAGTCTTTATAAGGACAAGCTCATAGTCTTTTAGGTTGCCTATGAGTTCATCAAGGGTGAGGATTGTCAAATCTTTTGACTCTTCGATCGCCGTCACCTTGGATCTCCACTTCGATGGAAGTGCCCATAGATATCTCCTAACATGGTTACGGCTAGAAAAAAGATTCATCAAGTGCTTGTAAAGATGTAATAATAGTATTAAAGTTAGCAAATGAATGATCTATAGTTTCCTCATCCGATATTGAAAATTGTTCATATTGTTGAACATATAAATCAATTTTATTATTTTTAACTTGTTGGTTGCCTTGATGAGTTACAACTAAAGAATTCCAAATTTCTTTAGAGGTTTTGAGCATAGAAATTTTTTCAAATTCCTTCTTTGGTAAAGCATTATATAAAACCATTTTTGCTTCACTATTTTTAGAAAGCTTTTTCTTTAAATCATAACTTAGTTTATCATGAGGTATGTTAACTAAATTTCCTTTATCATCTTTTGAGGTAGCCACAAAATCTCCTTCAACAATGATGTACGAAAGATCAATATCTTTAGATTTCACATATGTTTCGAATCTATTTTTCCAATATATAAAACCATTAGTTTTAAGTAGTGGTGGTCGTTGCATAGATTGCCCTTCCTTATAATTTTCAGAACCCATAGTGATCGAAAAGTTTTTAAAATACAATTTTATTTTAAAACTTTTATAAACTTAGCTCTTGATGCCAATTGTGGAAAACTAGAAGGGGGGTTGAATAGTTTTGCCGATTTTAAGTTGATTTCAAAAAATTTAGATTCGATATTATGTGAAATCGTATGGATGTTGAGAACGTATAGATCTAATGATAATGCAAGCAAATAAATAAAGTTAAGGGATAGAAATGGCACAACTGTTAGGATTTGGAAAATCCAATAGTTAAAGTGTCGGTCACCTCAAGTATATGTAATCGTTAGAAAGCTCGTAGTCGTAGTTATTTAAAGTTATGTAGTATTTAGTTAAGTAACACCGTGGAGGACGGACGGGTCTTTACCCACTGTATGCCCTGATCCACGCCCGTTCTCGGCCGGTATGCTTTTATTGTAAGACTATAAATACTCCTCACCTCCCAAGGTGAGAGAGTTGGAGCTCAAAATAAGATTTTTCTTTCTCTCACTAAAGTTCCCAAACCTCTAACTTTCTCTCTCTAAAACTCATTGTGTACGCCTACTTTTCTTATGGTTTGATGTGTATGTGAAATCCAATATGTTACAAATGGTATCAAGAGCCATGGTTAGATCATCTCTTACATATCTTTGGATTTCTAGTGGTTTTTAGGTGGTTTTTGAGTTTGAGAAAGTTTAGTGGTTTTTGCATCATTTGGTTGATTTCTAGTGTTAAAGTTTTGATTTTGATTGTACTTTTGTGTTTAGGATCATCACAAGTGTTTAGGTTTTGATTTGGAAGGCTTGAATCATCTTGGTTGGGTTGTTTTTGGATTGAAAAGTGTGTTTTGAAAGTTTTTCATGTTAGCGACTTGGCTCTCGTGTAACTCTGATAGTTTACTTGCTTGAAAAAAATTAGCGAGTTGTAGTGTTGTTTGGTGGCGAGTTGATCCTAGCAACTTGCCTTTAGAGACATTTCCGACAAAATACTGTTGGTGGATTCTCCACTATGGGTAGCTTAATTTGGTAAGGTAGCGACTAGCTTTCAATTTTGATAGCGACTTGTTCTTAAGTTTCTTAGCGACTTGGTGTTAGCGATTTGGACCAAGAAGTAGTTGCATTTAGCGACTTGATCTCTTAGCGAATTTGGTGCATAGCGATTTGTCTGAAAAATTCATAGCGATTTGGAACTTAGCGACTTGACTTAGCAACTTGGTTTTTAGCGACTTGATTCAAGAAATCTTAGCGACTTGGTTAACTTTTGTTTGTAATACGGTTTTATCTTGATTTATTAAAATCCCGTGAAAGAATCTATTTCTCGGTTTAATCATAGAGTTATAAAATCCCGTGTATTCTTTAAACATGTCTACCAACGTACCTACAATCATCTCCACTGTTGCCGAGGATGTTCAAGCAGCTGGTTCAGATACCCGTCCACCCATGTTCATATTGTTGAACATATAAATCAATTTTATTATTTTTAACTTGTTGGTTGCCTTGATGAGTTACAACTAAAGAATTCCAAATTTCTTTAGAGGTTTTGAGCATAGAAATTTTTTCAAATTCTTTCTTTGGTAAAGCATTATATAAAACCATTTTTGCTTCACTATTTTTAGAAAGCTTTTTCTTTAAATCATAACTTATTTTATCATGAGGTATGTTAACTAAATTTCCTTTATTATCTTTTGAGGTAGCCACAAAATCTCCTT
>OU343216.1:76810168-76822401 GCA_910596185.1 Chrysanthemum makinoi | reverse complement strand
CGACGTCATTGAACTATTGGACAAACAAGGACATTGGACTCGTAACAATCATCGACATATCACATTCAATACAGACAATATAACATCGTTGACTAACAAATGTCTTTCGATATGTTGGTTCTTTTGGCTAAATATCTTTCAGATCACGACATGGACGCTCAATTGCAGAATGTGGAAGCACCAAATGTTCTCACCGTTGTTGAATCTTCCCAAATGGTTATCCGATGAAGATTGGAAAGAACAACCTTCGTGTTGACTTGGAAACTCTCACCTGCTCAGAGTCCTCTTGTTTAATTGCTAGGGATATTCGAAGAATCATCCTTACAGAACATGCTCCAATTCTGCTATGTACCTGAGATCTTATTCACCAGTTCTGGACTACAATGCAAAAGATCAAAGGACAAAAGCTGTGACGTTGACTCTCAATGACAAACAAGTCACCATCACACCTGCAGACTTAAGGGCTGTTCTTCTCTTTCCGATCATCGAGCCAAACGAAACAATGCCACACCAACCGAAGAGTCTGTTCTACAGTTCCTGATCGGTATTGGTTATGACGAAGCTACAGGAGTAATCACTAAGCTTCACATGTGGATTTAAGAATATTCATCAACCTTGGGAACTCTCTACATCATCCACCAAATCTGTTCTGGCGTGACAGTGGCTATGAGCATCCCAAGCTCATGGAACTGCAAATCTTTTGGGCTTTGGTCAACATGAAGCACACTGAAGTCGAAGCTCTGATATGGGACGACATGATGACATTCCGCAAAAAGCTTGGCTCAAAGATCCCTTATATCATATATACGAAACTGTTGATCCAAAGAGCACTTGGGTATAACCCTGATATCCGCAAGAGAATCAATGACCCCAACACTCACGACATGTTATCTGAACCTACTCTAACAGTCAGATTCAAGGAATCAACAACAAAGAAACAAGGTGCTGTGTTGCCAGATCACCTTCTCTCTGATGCAATCAAACAGCTCTACTCTTACAAAAGGTATCTGGTAGCAGTTGATGAAGGCAAAGTTGGTTTTCTCGATGACAAGTCTTCTGGCACACCTTCTAGGAAAACCAGAAGAGGCAGTGCAGGGAGTGTTGCAAGCATAGAGAGTCAAAGGAAGTTCCCTCAGAGGAAACCCGCACTCAAAAGGAAAGTTCCATCTAAGGAAGCTATTCCTATTCCCATTCCTAAGTCTGAACCGCAAAGAAAACTAGTCGATGAAGACTCAGAAAACATTGATACGGATGAAGAAGTTTTTACTCTGAACTCAAAAAGTTGAAACGAGAAAGTAGCAAAACCTCCAAGTCCAAAGTGACAAGGGGAAGACTCAGTGCTTGAGCCAGTAAGAGAAGAAAAGAAAGTTCCATGAAGAGCAACTTGACAAAGATTACAGGAAAAGGTGAAATTTTAAGACTCCAACCGTTGCATGAACAATTCAAACAGGAACAAATGCGTGGCCCTGGAAGGTCAAGTGGTGCACTAACTACACCAGCTCCTGATGCGGTTAATCAACCCAATAAGGGAACTGGTACCACACCCCACGTCCACAACAACAGCGACTGGAGGAGACCTCACCTTGATTTTGAAGAACCAGAAAAAGAAAAGTCTGAGAAAGAAAAGACTGATGAAGAGGTTGCAGCTCATGCCAAAGCAGAGGAGGAAGCTCGGATTCAGGCTGAAGAAAAGACTAAAACTGGAAAAGATGACTATGATGATTTTCTTCTCAACAGTCCAATTCGTTCCGAGGATAGAACTTCTGAACCTCCTAAGGACCCTGAATCCCCTCATGTCTCTTCATCATCAGATTCATTCTCACATTCTTCGCCACCATCATCCAGAAGAACAACCAGATCCACATCCAAATCAGTGAAGAAGCCAACGGCATCTTGGATATCTCAAGCTATGACAAGAATCATTAAAGCTGTCAAACAGGTAAGAAAGAAAGACGTGCTTTACAAGAAGATGAATTTTCTCGCTGACCAGGTACAGTATCTTCATGATGAGAATGACAAGATGCAAGCTGAAAGGGAATACGTACAGAAGTTCATGCAACGTGATCTTCAAGGGGAAATGAACGAAATGATCAAAGGTTACACTCACAAGTACCTTCTTGACATCGTTCCTGGAGTTACAAAGGAGATGTTTACCAAACAACTCTATCAGAATCTATTACATTTGGCCAAGCAAACTATGAGATCAACAACAATGCATGTCAACATCAACCCAGTTGATCCCATAATATTCTCAGATGCTGAATTGGTTAACAGGCTTGTAGCTCAAATGTCTAAACGATTTGCAACACTTTACTTCTTCGAAGGTAAATTGTTTGAAGCACTGCTTGAATATCAACTCAAATCAGCTTATAGGGAAGAAGCTCAAAAGCCTAAACGTCCAAGAGACAATGAAGATAAGGATAAGGATAAGAATGATGAGCCTAAACGTCGAAGAAAAACTGGTGAATCATATTCAATGCAACCTCCACCCAACCAAGGACTCCAGCTCAACCACGATCTCCTCCTCGCTCTTCTACTGAAAAACCTCAGGATTCTGAGTTACCACCCCAGACTCAGAAAACTGGTGATCACTTTGAGTATACGGGTGGTGACGATGAGGAAATCCCTGAGCCCCAACAACAACCCATCTCTCCTGACACAGCCAAGAAACCAGAATCCTCCTCTAGGCCAAAGAAAAAGAAGAAGAAGGCGCCTAAGGCTGACGTCGTATCATGGCTAGACGAGGATGACACTGAATTCGACTGGTTCTCTAAACTTGTTGATGCCACTCCCGCTTTTACTGATGATCCAGATATGGTAGAAGGTAGTACGTTGCAACATGCTAAGTTACTGCAAGAGAAGTTCCGTGTGAAGAAGATGACGAAATCAGAGTTGAAACGAATCAAGAATGAAGCATTTCAACTACTCAAAGACAGCTCGGAAAGTGCTATTGAGGTTGAATATCACCTTGATAACAAGCACGAGCCATGTCTAACAACATTGATTGGCTCAACCCTGAAGCAAACATCGACTTCACCAAAAGGGACAACCCTCCTTACTACACCGACTGGTCTAAACCTCTACCAACGATTGGACAACCAGATCAACCTAGGATTCCATTTCGCTACTTCTTCAACAAGATTGGAATCTTCTACCCGTAGCGATGGTACAAAGAAATACGCTACATCACTTACACTTCCATTCCCGGCAGCCATATACTCCAACTGCATAGCCATCGAAGAAAAGGCAACCTACATGTTTTCCAACAGCGTGGAACAGTATGACATTGATGCAATGTATGGGATTCATCATTGGCCAGAACGCCGACGAATCTACTACAAGAGCTGCCAGGTTCGAAAGTCTCCACAAGAAGTTTACAGTGATAAAGGGATCGTTGCCATTAAGCATATCACCCTTTCATCTAAATGGGATTACACCTTCCTCAAGTCTATCGTGGTTAAAAGACAAGACGAAAGGGACTATGAATTCTGTGAAGCGGACTTTCAGAACTTGTCTCTCAATGACATTGAAGATCTGCATCTTGCTAAAGTACAGGGAAGAATGAGACATTTCTCGACTGAAATTCAACGTGAATACATCAAGTCCTTGCTCATCTTCATCAGAAGCATAGTGATACAGGAACGTGTAGAAGATTTACAACTAGCTGTTGAATCATATCAGACCCGTGTCAACTTTACCAGACCACAACTAGAAATACCTGACATTAGCCAGCTTTCACAATACACTCTCATCAGCAAACCATTTGGAGTAGTTTACCACAGTGAACTACATCGCAACTGCTTGATGGCGTGTAGAGATCTTCATAAGTTTGGAGATCACACACTGAAGAGTGTCAGGGACGGCTTGGCTTATAGGTTAAAGGAGATACATTAAGGCATTGGGTCTCCAAAGCGATGGAATTCTAAGGAAAGACGGGATGTTAAGAGGATCATCACTCAGATCGATGAAAGGTTGTACAGAAGGGACCAGTTCAGAACTCTGGAGAGCTTCGTAGGTGTTCGTCCCAGGTTTACTCTTACAGGCTTTCAACGCCCTGTTCGCATTCCTGGAAAGATTGATGGACTACCTGGTACCCCTTAAATTGTCTTCAATTTCATATTAATTTGGATGTGTGATTTTATAATGACAATGGCTTGTGCACACATAACAGTGTACAACCCGCCCTTGTAAATAAAGGACCCTGTGGTACGCTTCAGTGCCACAAATCTTATGAAAGGAGCAAAAACTTCTTACTTTTGAGTAAAACCTATCAAACCTTTCATTTTTCAAGGTTTTGCTCAAAAGAACAAGTACTTCCCCTTATGATTTCCAAAACCTCAAAAGTTAATATCACTTGTTGAGGGGGAGTATTTGACTTAAAAACTTTGTTCACAAACTGTTCTTCGTGTAATCTTCCCACAAAACTCAAAATGATCATATTTATTCTCAACATTTCTTCAAAAATAACATTTATATGCCATTTTTGAGGGGGAGAAAAAATATGTGATAAGAAATATGTTGTGTTTTGCTATTGAATCCTCGTGTGAAAAGACTTCAACCAATGAATTGCGGGGAATGGAACAGTCATACATTGAAAAGATTCGTCTCCAAGACTTATCCAAGTAAATTGTACCCATTCGAGAAGCTCTTGATAGACATAAACTTTGACGGGTTTGACAACCTCTCGGGGTTGTCCACATCTTCAAGGTAGTTATTAGAGCTAGTTGTCACCTAAAAGCTGACAATGTATCTCTTTAACTATGCAACGTAATCGTGTCTCGCAAGAACTTGTCTATCTTGAGTCGATCAATTCAAAAATGTGCGCTCTCTCTTCTCTCTCTGTGCAGATTTCTGTTAAAACTCTTAAGCACATGTTGAGGGGGAGTATTTCTGAAAATCTAAAACTCTTGAAGTGTTCAAACATGTTTTCATTCACAAACACTTCGAGAGATTTTCATGAAAATGGTTTTATGGCAATGAAGTTATAAGGTGATTAAGGTTAGGAATAACCGTCGTATGATCCGCCAGAGGCCGGGGATCTACCCAAGGACACTACCAATAGTTAGAATTAGAAGTCCTTAGGTATGATTATAAAAGGAGAAAATGAGAATCAGAGAAAGAAGGAGTTGAAGAATTAAAAAGAAAAGCAAAGAAAAGAGTGAAAAGAAATAGCCCTCCATATTATTCAACTTAGGGCAGACACCGGGTTCAATTCATATGCTACTGGTTGTCACTAGATGACACCGGTATTGAAGATTAAAAGTCGTCATGGACCCAGTGATGCATGCACTAAACCTTCTTAGCCACTCAAGTTTCTCTCAACAGAAGCTTGTTTCATTCTCACAGGGAACCCTACGTAAACTATCGGCTTTCTCTTAGAGATTGCTGGTATTGAAGAAGGAGACCTTCTCCCTAGTCTCCGCTCAGGAAAACCAAAACGTACTATCGAGTCTAGAGCCACGAGATTCATCAAAAGATCTCTTAGGTACACTTGACATTTCATCACTTGTTGTTCAACAATAATAACAACAGTGGTACGTTATCGAGTCCTACACAGATCCTAGCAATCTGTCGAGAACATTTATGAGAGGTTCACAATTGTGATCCTCAGTGATTGAATGGAAAACTCCTGCCAGGGTCAACATCAAACAGCCCGACAGCAGTCACTGCGGTAACTCCCCGTGGATTACGCAGTGTGTCTCAAACGGTCTACATCGTGGGGGTGATGCTTTGGTATACCTCAGCGACTCATCTGAACCGTAGATGTACTTCGGTACATCGTGTTATCTCACTTGTGGGACTCCGGTTCAGGAACGGCCTTTGTGAGAATTAGAGTTGTGTTTTCACACTATGCTGTTAACACTCTCGAAGTTCGAACTTGTAAGTGCCGGAATCCGCTTATTACTAACCTTTCTTATGTTTACTTCTTATGGAAGCTCTGAAGCGAACTGATCGTGCAGATTCTCCACATGCTCATACCAACATCATCACTTATGGAAGTTCTCTCATAATCAAAGGCAACACAAAGTCAGAATGATTCTTCGTCAATAAAGAATCTACAAAGTTTAAAGACTTAAAGAACTTCATCAACTATAATTCAACGTTAAAGAGCGTGTGAACATGTTGAAGAAAGACATGGAGACATTGGAGCAACGAAGCTGACCTGATGCAGAAAACAACAACATATTATCACTTTCAAAGAACAAAGAACAAAGATGACATCAAAGTTGAATCCTTCAAAGAAAACAATTTCTCTACACTGGGGATATTGTTCGAATCAAGACACTTCTTCTCACAAGAAAGAAGAATGTCAGAAGACGTCAAAGCTACTATTACATCAGCACCTACATCGTTTATCACTCTTTCATTCATCACTAACACTTAGGGGGAGATTGTTGGAATCACTCCTAAACCTAATTCAAGTGTTAGTGATTCATATGTAATAGTTAGCTTAATATGGCCTTTATGTTAGTAATTAAGCCTTAGGCTTATGTAGAAGGCCCATAAGCCTAGGCCTAGTCCAATAAGGAAAAGGATGGGAACTTGGAGTGTTGCCCTAGTTCCCTCCTATAAATAGTCTTGTAAACCTTCTATTGAAGGTTGGTTGTTCACTTTACACATTTACTCTAAGCATAATCTTTCTTATATTCCTACGCGTAAGTGTGTGTGTGTGTTCATCTGATCCATTCTCTTCTCTATTTCTTACATGGATGCTTGTGTTACTAATATGGTGACCTAACAAAAATATCATTAAAATTTTCAACTACCTCACCACATTAAATAGCCATCTCCCCAACTACCAGTTGAGCAGTCGAGCATGGGACACGTGTCGAAATATGACTTGGGGAGATGGGGATATTTAATGCAACAACTGCTCAACTGCTCAGCTGCTCAACTGGTAGTTGGGGAGACGGATATTTAATGCCACATTTAATATAACCAGCAACCACATTAAATTTTTCATCTACCTCATGACATTTATATTAAATGTGACATTAAATATCCTCATCTCCCCAACTACCAGTTGAGCAGTCGAGCATGGGACACGTGTCGAAATATGACGTGGTTTGACTGCACGACCGGTGGTTGGGGAGATGGGGATATTTAATGCAACAACTGCTCAACTGCTCAACTGCTCAACATGCTCAACTGGTGGTTGGGGTGGATATTTAATGCCACATTTAATATAACCAGCAACCACATTAAATTTTTTATCTACCTCACCACATTTATATTACATTAAATATATCCATCTCCCCAACTACCAGTTGAACAGTTGAGCAGTTGAGCAGTCAAGCACATTATATACACACATCTCCCTGCGTACCAGTTGAGCAGTCGAGCACGTTTATATTGAATCTCAAAGAATCGGATCCCTAAACAAATTCGTATGGATCAATATATGTGTCGATGTGGAGCTGGAAACATAGTGCTACGAAAATCATACAAGAAGCATAGTTATGGTCAACTTTTCTATTCATGTCCTCGTTCAAAGGTTAGATATCTTATGTTTCCCATATAGTTAAAATGTTATTTCATAACCATCTCTTATTTTAATATTTAACAGCCAGCAAAAAAAGAATACGGGTGTAGATTTTTTATGTGGAAGGAAGAATTTGATAACAATCCCGGTTATAATCCTTCACAACAGCCTAATTTTAATTCTCCTGGACCTTCAACTCCGGGACCTTCAACTCCACCAGCTTGTACACCTGAACAAACAGAATGTTTCAACTGCAAGTTCAAAGATTTGCAAATAAACATGCTAGAGACAAGAATAAAGATGTTGGAGACCAAACTCGAATTGGCAATGAATCCAGAAAACCACGCATGTATGTCAGGTGCATTGCTAAATGAGCTGTTAGATTCGGTAGGAAATCTTAGTGTGGGGTAGTAACTTTCTAACTTTAATGTGTTGACTTATGTTCTACGTTAGTCAAATTGGAATCAAATGCGTCTCATCTAGTTATTTTATATCTTATATTTTTTGATTGTTGAATACCACATCACATTTAACTAAGTAGATTAAATTATTGAATTAATAGAAAATTACATGGATCAACAAGTAGAAAATTACATTAATTAAAATTCAGATTACACTTCCACTACTTCCAACTCCACTTTCATTGTTAGCAACACTATCCTTGGAGAAAACCTTAACAACATTTTTTAAAGTAATATTAAGATAGTGATTTCCATATTGTTTCGGAGAAAACACATAAACGTTACGAAGGATCAAAACAGCCCCGACAGTAAGCAGCTTTTCATACCTCTCGTCATTAACCACTTTGTGATGTATTGAACCTGATATAAAACCTGAAACATCTTTCAACGATACTGTGAGATCACCCAAGACGTTTGGGGTACAAGACTTAATTATAGCAACAACGTTGTCAAGTTTCCTTTTGTTGGTAAATTTCTCGATATCGGCGAAACAACCAATCATGATACCGCCATCAGGTTTCATATACTCAACTGCACTAACCCATGGCCCACTATTAAAATCGGAATCCTCTCCCACATCATACACTACTTTTCTAATGTACTCCTGTGTCGCCATTATACCATCATCCACACCCACATCATTCGCCGTTTGAACAATACCTGCAGGACCTCGTATTATCGTAACCGGCATTTTAGCATTATTTTGAGTTGTAGTGTTTCCATATGAAAATGGTAGTTGGGAGGTGGTGACAGGCGGAGATCGGAGTCATCTATATCAAGTAATTCTTCCCAATTTGGGGGTGAATTCATTTTGTTGTTTACTTTCTAGAACACTAGAAGGTATATAATTGTTTGTGTGGAAATTCCATATGTTATTAACTTATATTTATATCGACAATCACACAAGAAACATTAAATGCACCATCTCCCAAACTACCATCTCCCCAACCACCAGTCGAGCAGTCGTGCAATATTTAATAAAATGACCATACACTAGCAACATGATACATTAGCAAGATAAGTTAAATATATAAATATATACATATTAATGTTTGCATAACTTGTCTACATAAAACGACCATACTCTAGCATACTAGTGTTTACATATCATGTTCACAATAAGCCATTCGTAAATGGCAAACGACAATACACTAGCATACCAACAGTAGCATACCAACAGCAGAAGTTATATTGTTTACATAAGTTAGATTGTTTACAGAACTTAAATTTCAAATGTTACTCGGAACTGGAATCTTTTATTTCCAGAAATATTCAGCCAAATACTCACGGTAAGCCAAAGCAGCTTGGACAGGATTCTTCACCTTCAATGAGAGCTTATGAGACAACCTGTACAAAAGTATACAGACCCAAACACCACAATCCCCATAAAGACCACCTTGTTTAGGGACATCAGGTGCATACTGAAAGGAAACACGATACTTATTGGCATCGATATTCTTCTTTTTCATCACCTCACTTTCAACAAGATACGTGGGTAGTTGACAAGCAAAAACTTCCCTCAAAGTTAGCCACCACCTACGTGTTTCAACGTTCGGGATCCCAAGGCTATCATATAAAGTTATAACACCTGTTTTGATAGATAGTTCGCCCAGGCACCAGTGTGTTTCAGGTTCATTGATGGGAAAGAACACCTAAACATGTAAATAGTTGCATCAGATTCATCAGAAAGCCAAATGATTATATAATGTTTACAATCACAAAAAGTGAACATATGAATTGGAAGTTTGACAGTCAAAAGTAAGGCTCAGATCTTAAAATATATAAACGGTACAAAAAACCCGCCATGGCTGCAACCACATTCCCTAAGATGTGGCTACCCTGCCAAGATACGGGTGTCGTTTGCAAAAAAGGTTCATCATCGCCTGACTAACACAAAACCTGGTTGATGGACCACCCTTGAAAAATTAGCCTCTTTTCGAAATAGTAAGCCCCCGGTTACAAATGTCAATTTTATATCAGCCGACTGCTAAAAGTAAGGCTCAGATCATTAAATGTATTATCGGTACAAAACACCCGCCATGGCTGCAACCACATGCCCTAAGGTGTGGCTACCCCGCCAAGATACGGGTGTCATTGAATTATAGTCCAATAAACCATTTACAGAAAAGGTTCATCATCGCCTTTCTAAAACTAAAACTGTTTGATGGGTTCGAAAAAGTAAGCCCCCGGTTACAAATGTCAATTTTATATCAACCGGCTGCTAAAAGTAAGGCTGGATCATCAAATGTATTATCGGTACAAACAACCGCCATGGCAGCAACCACATGCCCTAAGACTGTGGCTACCCCGCCAAGATACGGGTGTCATTGAATTATAGTCCGATAAACCATTTGCAGAAAAGTTTCATCATCGCCTTTCTAAACCTATCTTTTCGACAGCGCTCAACTGCTCAACTGCTCAAACTACATTCATATAACCAAAAGAGGCCAATTTTCCAAGTGTGTGCCATTTTTAAGACTCTTTTCTCATCTCTTTCCCAAAAGAGCCATGCTCAACTGCTCGAGTCGATACATATTATGACATGTGGCATGGCCTTGTACTTTTCCAATTGTACACTAAGTGTCACATCAAATCTTTACGCAATCTTTCAAGATGCCAAAGGCCGTGATAATTAATACGTTCTTGCATGTTTTCGGTTCCAGTTCCACAAAAGGCCCTGATCAATAATAGAATGCAATTCTCAAAGAAATATGGGAAACAGAAGAGGATATTGCGAAAAAGTAATCTGCACCAAATTATTTGCCACATCATTCTCTTCAGTGTCCCATCTTTCTTTGGTGAAATGCACTCTACCGCGTCAGGGCCTTTGGGGACTGAATCTAGCAACATGCATAAAACAAGAGAAACTTACCAAAAGAGGCCCAAAATCCAAGGTTAGCATCTGTAAGCATTACGTAAGTAATGTTTGACATTAACAAGGCTCAGATCTAGAAATGTATGAACGGTACAAAACACACGCCATGGCTGCAACCACATGGCCTATGCTGTTGCTACCCGCCATGGTACAGCCATGGCTGCAACCACATGGCCTACGGTACAACACACCCGCCATGGCTGCAACCACATTCCCTATGGTGTGGCTACCCTGCCAAGATACGGTTATGAAATTGTAGTCCAATAAACCATTTGCAGAAAATAGTCATCATCGCCTGACTAAAGCATATACAATTTATGCACATTCAGAGGCTTACTTTTCACTTAGAAAATTGATAAAGCAAACCAAAAGATTTCCCAAATCCATGTGAACCAAAAAAACACGCACACAACACACCCGTGGCTGAACCAAAACAAGGCTCAGATCAGCAAGGCTCATATCAGCAAAACAACATCAGGACGTAACCACCCATGGCTGCAAAAATAATGCTATAAAATTGCCATGCCAAGATATGGTACATCGCATCATTTGATTCATCGTCATCACAGCCTCTTAATTCTCGCATTACTGTTGCCAGTCAAAAAGCAAACCAAAAGATTTCCCAAATCCAAGTGATCTGACACTTTTTTTTCTTTTTTTTTTCTTTTGCAACTTTAACGATTGAATATCATCAAAGAAACACACACACAACAAGGCTCATATCAGCAAAACAACATCAGGACATAACCACCCATGGCTGCAAAATAATGCTATAAAATTGCCATGCCAAGATATGGTACATCGCATCATTTGATTAATCGTCATCACAGCCTCTTACATATCACATCACTGTTGCCAGTCAAAAAGTTTTTTTTGTTTTTTAGTCTATTTGAAATGATAAAAGATTTGACAATAATATATAGAGTATATATCAGGTATTGCTGATCAGGAATATTTGCATGTGATTTTCAGATTTTCAACTGTCAGTTTTCACAATAATATAGGTCAGGAATCAACTGTCATTCAAAACCAAACAGTATTGATATGGCCTTTGGTAGGTGTGGTTTTTCCTATTTAAGAGTGGACACACTTAATTCAGCATTAACCCTACTTCACTTTATTCTAAATATGTCAAAACGTAAAAATAAAAAAGTTACATTCAAGGCTGATGCTGATGATATGGAATGGTCAATCAAGGCACTAAGAGAGGTCATATTTCCTGAGATTGAAGAGAGATATGGCCCAAATGCTGAACCAAGGGACCGATTACCAGCTAAAATTCTAGAAGAGCTAAGACAACAAGTTTACATGGATCAACAAGTACAAGGTGGTAAACCATGTGGTAATATTAACATTAAGGTACCACATTGCGAGAAAGGCAATTCAGCCTATAAAGATGTACCAAAACCAACAA
>OU343216.1:76766940-76810068 GCA_910596185.1 Chrysanthemum makinoi | reverse complement strand
TTAATTACATAAATGGTCCACATGGTTTGTGGATATTACAGGTTTAGTCCTAAACTTTTTTTTCTGGATCCTCTCCACGTAGTTACGACCCGTTCTGAGGTTTGGTCCCTTGACCACTTTTTTTGTTAACTTATTTGTCAAAGAGGGTTAAAATGACACTTATACCCTCGTTGGTCTTAGCATATGGTCCTTGTGGTTTGTCTCCATATAACATATTTAGTCCTTGATTTTTTTTTGTTTTTTTAAACATTAGTATTAAATTTTTAATTCATTCTTTTTGTAAATTTTTATTTTTATTTCTTATCACTATTTAATTAAAAAAAATCGTGAGAAACTTAAAAGAATTGGGACAAATCATCTTCTTCATCATTATTTCAATGACTACCATGAAATTCCGACCACAGCAAACAACACCATCTTCAATACTCCATATTACTTAACAAACCAATTGTACACAAATACACAACCATGTACACAATTAAATCAAACCCACCATAATCAACTTAACTAAATCAAACAAAACTTATATAAGCAAAACCCTTCAAATCTAACCCCAAGGGTGACTTAAGCTGCTAAAACTTATATATCTCGTGCATTTGAGCTAAGAAAAACCAACACATCAACCTTTATAAATTCACAAGCAAATAAACCCACAACCTATACTTTCCATTACAAATCCAAAAGATGATGAATTAAAATACTACTCCCACAAGTTGAATTTGGACAACACAATGCCATCCAACAACACCACCATCGAATCCGGACCACCACCACAATCCAACAACATTGTGCCACGGATCTCACTTCCATATAAGGTGCGGGGTCACTTGAAACTCAAAACCAGCATCATTTTCATCTTTTTCAACCCAATCAATTCCACCAAATCAAAACCATCATCCATCAAACGCTATCTTTGAGAATGTTGTGGGTTGATGGGTTCTACATTGTTTGCAGTTTGTGGTGATAGAGGCGAAGGATGTGGTATAATATGTGGGTGTGCGTGGAGATGAAAAACGTGGTTATTTCAGTGGTGAATGTATGTTGGGTTGGTGTGGTTGTTGTTTATGGTGGTTGTGACTGGTTTTATAAAATGGTGGTGGTGATGGTTCTTAATATAGAATGTTTGGCAAAGAGATAAACGGAAAGGTATGTGTTAATGGTAATGTTTGTACATACTACGTGAAATACAAAAATGCCCTTCCATGTTCATATATGTATAATTTAACGGTCAAACTAACGGAGATATTGGTCAAGGGACCAAACCCGTAACGGGTCGAAACCACAGGGAGAGGATCCGCAAAAAAAAAAGTTTAGGGACTAAACCCGTGATATCCGACAAACCACAGGGACCATTTATGTAATTAACTCGAACTTATAAGAGATTATAAAAAAAAAATTTTTCCATAATCTCTGAAAATAAAAAGTTACTTCATGTAGCTTATAAAAATAATATATTTTTATAATCTTTTCAGCCAAAACACAGCCTCCGCATCGACGCTCGGCATGACATCGACGCAGACATCGGCATCGGCATGACACAATCTATTTTTGCAAAACATACCCTCTGTGTCTTAAATATACTTGCCGTTTGGTGACTCGGCGCACCAACACAATCTATTTTTGCAAAACATACCCTCTGTGTCTTAAATATACTTGCCGTTTGGTGACTCGGCGCACCAGCACAATCTATTTTTGCAAAACATACCCTCTGTGTCTTAAATATACTTGCCGTTTGGTGACTCGGCTTCATTGCTAGTAACTACCATCTTATATTTAGTGCTTTTGCAGTATGTCGTAAAAGGGTGTTTTAGATTGCTCTTATCTTTTCTTTTTTTTTGGGCGGTTAATCTAAACTTCTTCAGCTTATCTGCTTAATTATAAGCAGTTTTCAGTAAGCACAGGTTGGGACCTGCTAGGCTGCTAATATCAAAGAGCTTATAAGCAGTTTACCCTCGTGTAGTCGTATCTAACCAAACCATAGAAATAGATATGCAGCCCTCAAAAATTCTTCTTTCTACTCCTAAAGACATTAATGCACGAGAAACCCGAAATAAGCAAATCCTAACACTATTTTGTGAACTACTTAATTATTAGTAATTTCTCAAAGTCACAAACACCCTCTTAAACCTCTACCTCATCATGTGCTCTAAATCTCTAATACCGCGTCATTCTGTACTAACTAATGCAACAAACCAACATATGATATCCTTAAACAACATCATTTTTTGTTATCCAACATGTTTAGCAACACATTACAGGGTTTAAGGTTATCATTTGAACCCGTTTTCTATGTTTCGTAGAGATGAAAAAACCCCTCCAATCCCTCTTTCTGCAAACTTAAAAAACGATAACTAAGAAACTTTTTCTCAAACTAAACGAACCCTAAGCAATCCCAAACATGGACGGACCTCAGTAGAGACCGGGGAGGGCCGAACTTTGAGGTTTTACTTATATTTTCTCAAAGGAAATAGACCTCCCAAATTAACTGATATAGTACTCGGCCCACCCAGTAAATTCACCCAAGTTCCGTCTATGATCCCAAACACCCTCTTAAACCTCTACTTACTTCATGTGCTCTAATACCAAAGTAAGTGTAACTAACTCAACTGCCATAACACAAGTTAAAGTAAAGTAACACCACCCATTACAAACTAATCCAACCAACATAGGATATCCTTAAATAAACATAGTAAGTAACAACCCGTCCCATATCGGTAGGAGATAAAACATTAGAGTTCTTTATAATCTTGAAGTACCGGGCTACTTGTATCCTTCAACCATGGTTTTTAGTCCATTGCTTTCGGCTTTGTGGGGACGTTATACACTATATATATACTTCATAGTAGAACATAATAATATACAGTCATAATTAAAACAAAAGACATTAAAGGTTTAAGGTGCTGACTTACAAATATATGAAACAGTAGAACGACAAGAAAAGACAAAACCGCATAAAAACCACCATTGTGTAAAAGACGTGGGCCCCACGTGAGGACAACAATAACATAGTAAGAAACACCGACAATAGCAGCGACAAGTAGGATCATTAAGTATCCTAGGAACTTAAGACCCGAAAATAGCTTGAAGAAATTAAGATCCATGCTACTACGGCGCCGAGATGGTCTTCGTCGTGTTGTTGTTGTTGTTGGAGGGAATAAGCGTTTTAAGATAGTTGTGGCGGCCAGTTTTGAAGACGGTTTGGTCGCCGGAAAAAGTGGTTCAAAGTCAAAGGGGTGTGTGTCTTCTCTGTCAAAGTACAGTATATCACTTACTTTTGTTTAACCTTTTTATTTCTTTCTGTTTTTTTTTATTTTACGGTGGAGATAATTTTTTACCTGAAACCGAGTTCGACCCGGTCACGTTAACCGATTGAACGGTTCCGGAAAAAAAAAAGTTATATTAAACCGTGTTTTTAATTTTCAAAACCAACTTATACCTGTCGAGTTTTAAGTGACCCAAGTCAATCCGATTTTCGTATCCGACCGGGTTTGATTTTTTCATCCTTTTTTTTAAATAACACAAGTTAATTATATATATTTGCGACGTAATTTTATTTTTACACGTATTTTTGTTGTTAAATATTTTTTTATGCTCAATGTATGTATTAGTCATGATTACTTATTTTTCGTGTTGATGTAAACAGAGTTTTTTTTTAAGTAGAATGTAGCATATCCAATCCCGCTCGAACGAGATATCCAATCCCGGTTTTCAAAACATTGCTTTTTACTATGGTTTCAGGCTTATCTTGTAGTATGGGTAAGATTCGGCTACATTCTACTAACTTTATATCTCGTTCGAGCGGGATTGGATATGTTATTTTTGTTGTATACCTTTTTTTATGATAATCTTGCGATCTAAATAATTTTACGATACTACAAAGCAAAAACGATCTCAATCATGTATAGGATTTTTGCGAGGATCCCGATCTTAACCATAGGATCTTAAGATCTCGATTGATCCGATCTTACTTCTCTCAAACCACAAACTAAAAAACTACAAATTTATGTATTAGTTTTGTAAAAAAAAAAAAAAAAAAAAAAAAAAAAAAAAAACAACCAGTTGTATTAAACACTTCATAATCATAATTTTGACATACATTTTCATGATAATAGTAGATTTGCATAATTTTACAACACCTATTAAGATAATGATATCATTGTAAGATTTTAAGATGCTGATCCGATCTTACAAAATCGAATATGATTCTATGTAGGATCCCGATCTTAAAAAACCTTGCTTTTTACTCCTTTTTTACACTAGTTGTATAAAAATACTAGTTATAATGCCCGCGCACGCGCAGGATTTATTCTAATTTTTTTAAAAATATATTTTTATTTATTAAACAACTAAGCAAATATTAGTTATGTTAGGAATTGAAAATTCCATAGTGAAGTGTCGGTCACCCAAAATATAATCTAGCATAAGTTAGCTCGTAGACATATCGTTATTTACTAGTTTATTAGTTAGTCATTAGCTTAGTTTAGCTTAGAGTAACACCGTGGAGGAAGGACGGGTCTTTACCCACTGTATGCATGATCCATGATCCAGAAGAGGGCGTGTAGTATGTAACTATAAATACCCTCTACCTCCTAAGGTAGAGGGTTGAGACTTCACTCAATCTAACTTTCGTTCTTTTGTTTTCTCTCTCTAGAAAGGCTCCCATCTTCCACTTTCTCTCTCTAAACTCATCATTATACGCCTCTTGATATAGTGTGTTTATGTGTTTATGAAAACCAATATGTTACAAATGGTATCAAGAGCCATGGTTTGATCACTCATCTTTCATGTTCTTGGATTTATAGTGGTTTTCATAAGGTTTTTGGGTTTGAATGAGTTTAGAGTGGTTAGCATCATTTGGATCATTTCTAGTGTTAAAGTTTGGATTTTGATTGTACTTTTGTGTTTAGAATCATTATAAGTGCTTAGGTTTTGATTTGGAAGACTTGAATCATCGTGGTTGAGTTGTTTTTGGAAAGTGAATGTTTTGAAAGTTTCATGGAAGCGACTTGAGTCTCGGTGCATATTTCTTCGTAGCGATTTGTCCCTACATTTAAGCGACTTGTCTTTGTTTGGTGAAGCGATTTGTGCACTTAGTGATTTGTCTATTGAGACAAAACGACAAAAAGGACAAGGTAGTGGACGTACTCTTTTGTCTAGCGATTTGTCACTAGCAACTTGTCATTCTAGCTATTTGTCCATCTAGCGACTTGGCTTTCTAGCAAATTGTCACTCTTGCGAATTGTCTCTCTAGCGATTTGTCTCTCATGACTTGGCTTTCTAGCGACTTGCTCCGGTGACTTGTCATTCTAGCGATTTGTCAATCTAGCAACTTGCCTTTCCAGCGACTTGTCTTACTAGCGATTTGTCTCAAGCGATTTGTCATCATGCGTTTGTTGACTTTTCCGACAAAACTAAGCGGCCATAACTGAACAGTAACTCGTTTTTCAGCGTTTTACCCATCAAAACGACCGTGAGAACGAGGAGAATGGCACGCCAAATGAATAGGTCAACCTTCGAGGCCTAAATCCGCTCCGAACAGAAGTTATTGAGGTTTTTAAGTTTTTAGACCTAAATTTCTCCGTAAAATCGTGCAACAAACAACCCAAATCACAACCAAACAAGATCTCTGCTAATCCTACAAACAATCATAAGACCAAACACACAATTATCTATCATTGTGTCGATCCATCAGTCATTTTAACACGTTCTATTGGTCATTGCTTAACGGTTTCTTCTTGATTTTGTAAAATCCCGCGAAATATTCTATTTCTCGGTTTAAATCACAGAACTTGTAAATCCCGTATACAGGGAAACATCATGTCTTACACTCACGATTTAGTGATTTGAAGTGCTTAAATTGTATGATGTTGTGGACAACAATGATAATGTATGCTATACTGAACGATTAAAGATGTTTGAATTAATCAATAAGGATGTGAGATCTTCGTAATTGCAGTCTGAGAATGAATTGCACACTGTAATGCTGAGAATGTTATGCAAAAGGAATCGCATTATACCCTATCAACAACTCACTCAATGTACTTCTCCCATAACAACGGACGAACATGTATTGCCCTCTTCCGTCAGGACTTATCTACATTAAAAGGAACTTTCTTTGTTAAACTTAGAGCAATTGGAGCTACAACTAGACAAAGAGAAGGTTCAAAAGGATAGTTCCAGTGCTGCACTTCAAGTGATCAACCACCAATTTCAGTCATTCATCAGTGGGGAATTTACATCTGATTATGATTAAGACATAACTGAAATGTCTTTCAAGAGACACACTGGAATGGAAATTAGCATGTTCATAGAGACACTTATCCATCTCATGGATAATGTGGAGAAGTATATTGAGGAATGATGTGCTACGTGTGTACAAGTTTTAAATTTATAAAAGGTGAATTACCAATATTACCAATAACACATACGAGCAAGTATACTCGTCCGTTATAGCAAGATTATGAAGGTAAGTGGGATGGTTAATAGGGATTTGAGTGAATCTAAGCACAAGTTTGAATCAACAGAGTCTATTCAAAACATATAACAAAGCAAATAGATATAATGAAATTTAGATGATTAAAAACTACACTTGCTTAAACTAGTTTCATATCATAGATTAATGTGATTGTGTTAACCTCTTAACATGTTGGTTATGATAATTAGTTGGAGGACTAATCTATTGTTCTTACAAGTTAAACATGCGTCAAGATTTTAGTTCATAAAAACAAGCATTACATTTAACCAATCAATTCAAGATCAATTCAAGTTTCATATGTCTACATACATAAACTTAAACACAAAACATCCACTTGTTTCATCAAATTGCTTAAGAAATGGTCAATACAAAAGGTAACCGATCATAGACAAAAAGGCTACAATTGATTCTCAACAACTAATCTTACGACCTTTTAGATGTTTAACCAATCCATTTGATAATCAAAAAGCGTTTCTATTACAACCACACCTTAGTTCCTTTGTATAATCAAGAATAATGGGTAAAACAATCATCCATAGACAAAATGATTATGACTAGTTGAATAACAATAAGTTCTTTCGACCTCTATGATTACTATCAACTAATCAAACTTTATTAACAAATGTCACTACGAAACTTTAGCACAATTGGATCTTAGATTCAACTTGAAATTGAATTAAAACATGTTTACACAATCACTAACTAATCATATGATAATCAACATCATTTAAGCAAGTGCATTAAGAAACTAGCCACTCATAGCAAACATGAACATAAACTCGGAACTTTGAACATTAGAAAACATGATTAAAAGTCTTATAATGCTTGGAATAAGATTACAAATGGTAAAGTAATTTAAAGTATTGGTGGAAAACTTCTTGATTTTGGCCTCAAAATGTGGAACTTACGGAACTCCAAACTTCCACGGACTTCTAAGGACAATTGAGAGCTTAAAGCTTTGTTTGATGAGTAGAAAGATTTGTATTTAAAGTGTGTGTCTCATATGCTCACAAATGGCCTCTATTTATACTAATTCAAAGCCTAAATTAATTGCTGAACTTGGCCTCCAAGGAGCAAGGAAGGGGTGGAATACACCAAGAAAAGGACCTAGAATCGTTTGGATGCAAGGGCTTAGTGATGAAGATTTGGCGGTCACGACTTATCCGGATCGGTTATATGACCAACGATCGGTTGGTCTTCTCAGGGCCAACCTTTGTTTCGGAGTTGCGGTGGCGAGCGGTTGGTGATGGCATTCACGGTCATATTCAACGATCCGGTTGCACTTGCAACCGATCCGGTTGAATAAATTCTGAAACTTGATCTTTCTTTCTTTATCTTGTTGAACTTGGTTCTAATCACTATAGTCTTCAAAGGTGCTTGAGATCACGATTTAGGCTTCAGAAGCGGGAATCTTCCATTTCGAACATTTCTTTACTTTCCTTCCGTTTCCGCATGGTTTATAAACACTAGACAAACATCTTTTGATGCGTTTAAGCACTATAATTATGCAAATATAACCAAATAACATACAAAAGCACACATAAGCTACTAAAACATTTGTCGGCGTTATCAATTCCACCACACTTAAACTTTGCTTGCCCTCAAGCAAATCTAGGAAAAACATCCACTGGTACAAGATTGTGATTATGAAAAATGTGATGCTAATCAACCAAGTATAATCTGAGAGAAGATTCATCAATTATGCTTTATAAAGGTGAAACATCAAGATGTTTGACAATATCTAATGATTTTCTTGCATGATTAACATTTCAAAACACCACCACGAAAAAGGAACAAAATATAATTCCTCAATATCAACTTTAGTGGAGTAACAAGATAAATCACACTCATTGCTCGGTCATGATTAGATTATTACCATAAGGTTGTACAAGAAACAAAACTCTCTGCTAGGCGTGGTGAGCACCAAGTAAAAAACATCTAAAGGGACTTTTATTAGGGTTATAATGATATGGCTTAGAATCAAGGTATGGATAAGGCAAGTAAATGTTTATAGATTGGTGTTAAAATAAATCAAGTCTAATACGTGTTGCTAGCTACCAAACATTCCTGACCAATAAATGATTATATCTTCCAATTTCTTCTTTTCCGCTTTCCACGACTTTTGCTGCCATGACAATTGTTCTACGATCATAGCATTGTACTATTATTTTCATACTTTCAACACATATATATATATATATTTTTTTTTGAACATAAACTCAATGCATGGCTCAATTAATCTCACAGGATGTGGTACTCATAATCATTTGAACAATCTTCACTTTCACTTTGAGGCGACTAGCAACCAACCGTTTAGACATTGATACGGGTTAGGCTAAGGTTTAAAGTATAAAATCTTTTTGTATTTTACTGGTGAAGCAAAATGAAAAAGGATATAGCTCAGAGGGTGTAACTAGGGGTATCTAGTGCTAAAAATGAGCACTACAAATGGGTCCATGTGGGAGGTTAACTAACCAATGCGGTTAGCTAATATATCATTAGATGTAAAATGAAAGGCCATTTGGGTTAAATCCTAAGGTTGCCTCTTTATCACACGAATTCACTTATATCGCTTACGAATGCAATCTCCTTTGCGGTCAGTAATGATTTACAAGTACAAGTTCTAGAATAAATAAAATCATCGGCACACTCATAGCAAAAGATCCAAGCATAAAATATGTATGCTATTTATGAAATAGGCTTAAATCCTCACAATTTGTGGAAAAGGGTTATAATATGTACTAGCAAATGTTTATCGATCCCATAATGGATTGCAATATGTGGAAAACTAGAAGGGGGGGTTGAATAGTTTTACCAATTTAAAACTTCCTTTTAAATATTTAGATCGACTTATGTCAATCTATTTGATTGTTTATGTTGGACGTTGATAGATGGATATATAAGCGTGTAATGAAATATAAAAGAAGTGAAGCACATCACCACAACAAGTTATTTATAGTGGTTCGTACTACAGGACACCTTTCTTGCCCTACTCCATCCCCAAGTCACCTACTTTCGAGGTTCGTAAACACTACACCAACTCCTATAGGCGGAGAAGCCTTCACAACTTAAACAACCTTTTCCCGTACAAAGCTAAATACGAGGTTCTTTCACACCAAGGCGAACCACACCTAACACAAGCGTCGCCTACCCTTTATCACGGTGCTAGGCTAACCACCGAGTTCTTTCACACCTTAGGAGAACTAATCCTTCAAACGTCGCCTACCCTTTATTAGGTACTAGGCTAAGCACCTAGTTCCATTACAATGTAGGAACTACTACCTTCCGCGACACAACACCTAATCTCAAGGAGGTCTTCTCCTTGTTACAACACCATCAAGGATATCACCATCCTTGAAGATAAATAAATACATATATGTATAACAGTGCATCCTCGATTATCGACCTAAGCATTCTTCCCAAATTCTTGAATTAATTCTTTGGCATCCTTCACTAATGCCTTTTGACACACGTTGGCACCCTCCACTAATGCCTTCGTCTTGACACCTTTAGCATCCTTCACTAATGCTTTTTGACACGGATGATAGCACCTTCTTAATGCTTTCATCTTGACACTTTCGGCATTCTTCACTAATGCCTTCAACCCAACATCTATGGAGAAAGGAAGAACTATCAACAAGAGAACCTTAGTAGTCTTGTTGATGACGAAGCATGGCAACTCATGGACTTGAGCTTGCGTCTTCAAAATTGGTGATCTCTCCTTTAAGAGGAACCTAGTGATCACACAAAACAAAGACAAACTACATAGATCACTTAGATCAGAGTTAGAGGTTAGATACTTTGGGAAGTATGTGTGTAAAAGTCATATGTAGAGAGGAAGAAATGGCTCTCTATTTATAGAGGAATTCTCTTACATTCCCCGGATCCACGGATCCCTCCCATAAGGGATCCAGGCTAGCTAGCGCTAGGGATCCGTGGTCCATCTCCTCTTTACCCATGGGTATTTTTGGTTATGGGTCATGGGTCATGGGTTATGGGTTGATCCATGGTTTTCTTTCTAGATACAATGAACTTGGTTAAATGGTATATATAAAACCATGGGTTATGGGTCAAAACCATTTGCTAGTATTTACCCATTTAGTATATACTTGTATTTACCCATTTTAGCATATACTTAGTTTTTACCCATTTTAGTATACTTAGTTTAAGTATATGTTTAACCCAATATGTAAACACTAGTTGTTGTACATATGTATCTAAATCATAAAATCACTTATACTTGTTTTTAGTGTTTTATGTGAAAGCGTAAGTGTGTTAGAAAACTATTAACTCAAACTATTTACATTACTCTATTTGTTTTACGTTAAAATGATTTTACATTTGTTATCGAAAAAACATTAGAAGATAAAGTAAAATATAAATAAGCGTTTTTCACGGCTTATTTGTATAACAATCTCCACTCTTTTTTGTTGATGACAAAACATAAAATTATTTAAGGAAAAATCTAAAATTACGTAAAAATTTGAATTTGTAGTTTTACTTTCTCTCCCACTTTTGTCGAAACAAAAGTGTTAAAAGAAACTAACACAATTTTTATAAGAAAAATATGTAAAATTGTAAAGAGAGCAAGTGGCGGGAATGGTACTGCGTCACTCCCCCTTGACAGTCCATCCCTATGTAAAGTCGTTAGGGACATAACGTAAAATAACTAATTGTGTTTGCAATTAAGTTTGCAAATGGTTCGATCTAAATTGTGAGAATGTGCTCCCCACTTGAATATTGCAATGTTGCAATGGGGTGTCATGAAGTGTAATCCAAAATTGGATTAAGTTGCAAATGTTTTGCTGATGTCGTTTTGACCAAAAGCTCCCCAGCTTTATGGTGTCAATATCTTCATAACTATTTTGAATAACTACAAAACATAGGTTGAAAAAACAAGAGTATAGTGCATAATTTCCTGCAAAATGAGACTCAAGTTAGTATAAATTTGTGCTCCGTTGCGGATCCCACGGTTCCCTTCAAGGAGGGATCCGTCTAGGCAATATGGAGGATCCGGCTATCGATGACAGTTTCTTGGCGGTGAAAATGTCAAGTGCTATTTGAAAAATGAGATATATGTACAATATATCAAGCACAACACAAAATAATCATAGCATATAAGTATTCATTCAATAAAAAAAGAGATACACGACCAAATCTCTAAAACTAAGAGAATGAACTAGCCAAACAAGTGCTACTAATGCTAATCTCATTATGAGACTTAGAATGTGACAATTTGCTTAAGTCTAGGGATAAGGTGGACTTGTTGAATTGATCCAACTGCAAGAAGATGATTGACATGAAATGTATCTCATTTCGTACTTCTTGAACAAGTCCTTGAGTTTTTAGACAATTTAGGAAAATATTGTCTTGGTTTACTGAGGAAAGGGATTGAGGGGGGCTCAATGTGTGTTTGAGATTTCATTTTGAGAGTAGGGAGAGGTTCTAAAATAGGGGTGGTAATGGAACTTCTTCCATTGCAGGTTGAGTTCCTTGTCTCCATGATAGGCTAGTTGGTGTTGTAGGTGGTTCCTGATTTAATGAAAAGGTTGGAGAATGGGAGGTTCTTGGTGATGAATGGGAACAATGAATATATGTTTGGATGAGGAAGAGGCTCATTCAAGGAGTGTAGTCCATTTTCAATGAATGAAGGTTTTGATGGCTTGCTAGAACTAGCCATGTTTGGTTTGGAACTAGATGATCCTTTTTCTAGTTGGAAAGGTTTGATGCTAATCCTTGCGGTTCTCTTAACTTTTGTTGGATGGGTTTGATGAGGTGGGATTCTAGAGTCATTATCTCTAATGGGGAGATGTTTGGTGGATGAAATTTCATGGATCAACTGACCCTTTCTTTTTGGATGATCCTATGTTTGAGGAGTTGTTGCTAAGAGCTTAGTCATTGAGTAGAAGGCACTAATGTGAGCTTTAAACACTGATTTTTTGAAGGTAATGAGGATGGTTGCCATAAACCCTAAGATTGTTTAGTTTTATAAAGAGTATTTTGAATTTGGGAATTAAATTCTTGACCACTTAGAGACTGGCTGCTCTCTTGAGGTTTTGATCGACTCTAGGAGGATAATTAATGTATGCTAAAGTGGTTAGAACCAAAAGGTGACATAGTTTGAATATAGGGCTGATTATACTCTCTTGCATCACACAGGATCCTTGGATCCCTCTGATGAAGGATCCGCTGAAGTTGAACCAGGATGGCTGCTCAGAACTGGTCTAGGTGAAATCATTATGCTTTGTAAGGTTAGTTATTAATGGATTTGAGAGTTTGACTTAATTTTAAGTCTATGTTGAATTAAAATTCCGGTATTAAAGAGTCGGTCCTCAAGTATATATATGTAATGTTAAGCTCGTAGTCACAGTACTTTTATGTTAAGTAGTATTTAGTTTAGTAACGTGGAGACGAATGAGGTCTTTACTGCTAGCTATGCGTCCGGTATTGTGTGGCGTTTTATTGTAAGACTATAAATACTCTCTTCCTTCAAGATAGAGAGTTGGGCTCATAATAAAATTTTTTTCCTCTCACTAAAGTTCCCTAAACCTCTAACTTCTCTATCTAGAATTCCATATATATACTTTGTTATGGGTTTGATGTGTGATCAATATCCTACAATTGGTATCAAGAGCCATGGTTAGATCATATCTTACATGGATTTCTAGTGGTTTTTAGGTGGTTTTTGAGTTTGAAAAAGTTTAGTGGTTTTGCATCATTTGGTTGATTTCTTGTGTTAAAGCTTGGATTTTGTTAGTACTTTTATGTTTGAATCATCACAAGTGTTTAGGTTTTCATTTGGTAAGCTTGAATCATCTTGGTTGGGTTGTTTTGGATTGAAAAGTGGTGTTTGTGAAGTTTTCTAGCTAGCGACTTGATCTACGGATAGCTTTTCTTGCTAGCGACTTACTTTACATTTTGGTATGAGTTCGTTTAGGAGTTAGCGACTTAGGCCTAGCGACTTGCTAGTAGACAAATGACAAAAGCGATTACAGTAGTGGAATCTCCACTACCGGTAGCGACTTGGTGGAAGTTAGCGACTTGTACTTTATATTGTTAGCGACTTGGGGTTAGCGAGTTGGTACTAGGGTTGCTATTTAGCGACGAATATTACTTGACTTGGTGCTTAGCGAATTCTTTGCCAAAATTTTGTTAGCGACTTGGATTGTGCGAGTTGTTACATAGCGACTTGGAACTTTAGCGACCTTAGCACTTAGCGACTTGGTTCTAATTTTCCTAGCGACTTGGTGATTTCCTTTAAATACGGTTTCTCTTGATTCAGTAAAATCCATGAAAGAATCTATTTCGGTTTATCATAGGAGTTATAAAATCTCGTTTAACTTGTCATCATGTCTACCAGCGTTCCTACAATCATCTCCACTGTTGCCGAGGATGTTCAAGCGGTGGTTGGAACACTCGTCCACCCATGCTTGACAGGCCCGACTAAACTCTTGGGCTCAACGAATCAGATTATGCTTGTCTTGGAAAGAAAATGGGGTTAACATTCTCAAATCCATTGATGAAGGACCTTACCGAGTTAAGACTACTAGAGATATATACTTGATGCGAAGATGGAACTTTCACGGAATGGACCAGAGACCAAAGATGTATGATGAGCTTAACGATAAGGAGAAAAAGAATTCGATCACGGATATCCAAGCTTCCAACATTATCTTGCAAGGTCTACCAAAAGGACATCTACAAGCTTATCAATCCAACACGAGGGCAGCTGGGATAATGTCAAGATGCTTCTTCAGTTACGAGAGCTAGCTGTTGAAGACAGAATCATAGGCTATGATGAATTTGAGCACTTCAAGATGAAACCAGATGAAAGTGTTTATGAGTACTATATGAGATTTCATAAATTTGGTGAATGACATGAGGAACATCGAATGACTATGCATAACATTATTCAATTTGAACTCAAAATTTGTAAACAACATGAATCCCGAATGGCACAAATTTGTTTATACAGTGAAGCTCACTAAAGTTGAAGAATACTAACTATGAGCGACTCTATGCCTTCTTGAGAATGAGGCATGTTTGAAGAGGATTCTTGAACAATTCAAAACAAATCCAGGAGAGACAAGCTCATCAAATGATTCAATTGCCTTCTACTCAAACATTGGGATTACCACTAAAGCTTCACAACTTATACCCATGGGTGATGGAACTCACAAACTCATTCCGTCCAAGTTCAAACAGTGTGATGCACGTGGGTAACTTCATTAATCAACTGGCTCTCACGATTAGTCAAAACGAATTCTCCATACCTGAACCAACAACCACCCGAGAGCATTTCTAACCGCACAATCAAGCTACTATAGAGATGGGAAAATTGTTGTGCAACTTGATTCGGAAAACGGTATGATCAAGGAAGAGGAGAATTTGGTAGAGGTTATGTTGGTATCGAATCGAGGAAGAAATGGAAATCAAGGTCAAACTAAGCCGATCAAATGCTATAAGCATGGTGGTGAGGACATTGCAGAGGCGCACATCTCCAGCGTCAAGAATCTTGATTACCGGAGATAAGATAATGCTTGTACAAGCTTCGGGATAATGGTCTTTGCGTTGGATGAAGAGGAATTATTGTTTCTTGCGGGGCAATGCCAAGACCTATGATCGAGATGATGTGGATGGCGACCAATTGAGAATAGGTCACAATCATCGAAACCTTTCAAGTTGAATTGTGATGCATACGACTTTCATGTGGATGATGGACCTCTTGCACACACAATTTTATGGCTAGCATTTCTCCAATGGTTTCTCCCAGGTCTCTTCTTCACCTGGTGGCCCATCAAAGACAAACTCATCTGAGTATTAAAACTATCGATGATCTTTGATGTACAAAAGATGCATGACAAGTACAATCAAGCTGAAACTATTGAATCAAATATTGGAAACATGGGTAATATCAATGTTGTCCCATATGATCAATATGTGAAACAAAGTGAAAGTGAAATTATATCAAGTGATGCATCTTAGCGATCAACAATGACTATGTTTTATGAATACCGTACATGTACTTATGATCTTTGTTATCTGCATCTTTGAATGCCTATAAAGAGCGTGTTGCTATTTATGAACAACGTGCAAAATTTGAGTTGACCACAAATTGGCGAGGAAATGGATGACCAAATCGTTACAACTATTAGAAAAAGTAGGTTTAGAGAATTAAAACAAGAGTTAAACTCCTTACAAGAAAAACTTTCAAAACTGCTAAGCAAAAACAAGAACTTCAAGAAAATGTTAAAATGCTTAAGCAAGAATTTAATGCTAAGGAATCAAAAAACTTGAATGATTTTCTAATCTAAAACGAAAACAAGCTTGAAAATAAGTTTATGCGTACAAGGAAACACCATTCAGGCCTCACATGATTACTAAGCATAGAGTCCTAAGCGATAAGCAGCATTCCTTGTTGAGGAACCAAATCCAGAGGTCATTAAAAAAGCTAGAAATGCTCATAAGGTTCTTTATGATGGCAAAATCCTAAACTAGACATAAACCTAGTTCGCATTTGAGTGCGAGGAAGATAAATGAGATGAAATCACTAGGAAAAAGTTAAACAAACTAGGTGATCCAAATGTAAAAGAAGAAAGTAATCATCACACCCCATGATTACAAAAAGGAGGATTGGATTGCCTTAAACAAGTTTAAGCCTCAGACATTGTTAACTCGAGACAAGTGTTTTGGAAAATGGATTTAGAAAAGCGAAAATATTGTTGAAACCAACCCCTTTGGAAAATGCCTAGGCGGCGATTATCCTCCAATACACCAATGCATCTAGTTCCTAGAACAATTGCCACTAAAAGCAAGACCTTTCGGTCAATATGTTTCTCTTTCAACTATTTGTTGATTTTGAGAGAACTTGTAAGAAAAGGATCACACCCACTGGTATAACTGAAGAGGTTTTGAGCAAACTAAAGAATGTTATTTAACTGAAGTCATCCCTTTCTTTAAACAACTAAAGATCACTTTGAGAGTCTTAAAAAGGGAATGAATTAGGACATTAAAAAATGGAAAGGAATTCTATGATAGTTGAGGTTAGTGACTATGAGTGAGCATTAAAATATAATGAGATTGAGGGGAAGAACTTGCATACGAATGAGAATGATTTCTGAATGTATTGCTCAAGATGTGTTTTCACTGCTACAACTTGTTCTATTAATGCTTCTCAATTTCATGAATTATCTACATTTATCAAAAGTCTCCCATGATCGTGTCATTGAGCTTGAAAAAACTAATTCTAAATTAGCGAGAAAATTAAACTAGATGATCCGACAATTTGGTTAAACATTTTTCTAAATTAGAAGGCGAGCATTTTAATTTACAACTAAAATATCAACATCTTAAAAAAATGTCAAAACTTCAAATATCAAGACATCCTCAGATGCTCCAGAGTTTGATGCAGTTTTCAAATTAACAAGCGTGATGAACGATTCAAGCTCATTGCAACACGATCAGAAAGTTGAAAGCCCAAATCTCTCAATTGAAGGGTCAAAAGAACAATATGATGAACTCCCAAATGCCTCCTCCTTTAGATTCTCAGATTTCTCAAACTTTTCATCTTCAAAACTTAGTTAATGCCTTACAAAGGAAGCGAGAGTTTCTAGAAGAAAATGAAAAAGTTAAACGACATTTTAAAGAGTTATATGATTCAATAAAGTCACCCGTGACCAAAACAACGAAAAAATAACGTCTTTACAAAAAGGAAATTGAGAATCGAGAAGTTAAGGAAATGGGAAACTACCACTTGTTTTCAATAAGAATGTTGTCTCAAAGTCACCTTTAGATTGCAAATACACTGTGGCAGTTAAATATATTCCTCCTCATCTTAGGAATAATGAACATGTTTTTCATGACTCGTGTCACCTTAAGGATAGTCTAGAATGTCTCCGGTGAAGTTGTCGAAGAAGATTTCATTAACAAACCTCTTGATAGTGAAATTAGGTTTGCTTGCTCCAGACTTAAGCGATCTCAAAATTTTGCTAGAATGTGTAATTGCAACATGTCTAAATCCTTAACCTTAGATGCAAAGGCAAAGGCTGTGATGCCTTGTTCTATGCCTAGTGCGAACCTTCAAACCATTCTAGGCTTGATTTTAGAAAGTAAAATCAATGTAGTCACAATGTCTGAATCCTTGCACGTCTAGTTAGGGAATGCAAAAAGTAGATCAACCAACTAATGTTCCCATAATTCCCTCTACAGGAGTAATCAATGACATTAAAGCGAGCGGGTCAAAGTCTCAAGACAATACAAGGAATGATAGGACCTGCAAGCTAAAATGCATTGGAAAGTAGAAGACCAACCTAGGATCTTTAAGCAGAGTTGAATAAAGCGAATCGTGTTGATTCTAGTATTAGCCTTAAATCTTTGTAATTAATTAGATTGATACTATTTTCAAACCTTGTAATGATGTCTCCTTGAATTCATTTGCTAATCATGAATGTGGTGTGATGCTTTGTCTAATGTATCCAAATGCCCAGGTTAAAATTGTTACGCTAGTAATGTCGTGCAAAAGAAGGCAAAAGGCAAAAGCGAAAGATTGTTAGAAAGCGATGGAAACCCACAGGAAGAACTTTTATAAAGATAGGTTATTATTGGATACCGTTTAGCCATAAGAATAATCGAGTTTTGATCTCAAGCTGCTAAGATTATGCCCACTAGAAAATGGATGCCTCTTGGTAGAACTATTCCTTAAGAAGTGAACATACTTTGAATAGGTCAAATCACGGACACCGACATTGCATCTATTCCTAATGATTCCACTGCTTCTACTTCTGATATGGATGTTTCTATTTACGATGTGGGTGTTCAATTACTTGTTACTAACCAAGTGGAACCCATTTTTGCATGGGGATCCCAAATATCCAGTTATCCATTCTTGTCACGTGTTCAATTTGCAGATCGTTCAAATGGATTAAGTAATTTTTGGACTCGGTATTTCCAAGCATATGGCTGGAGATCGGTCGCTGCTCATGAACCGTGAGCAAATTCATCGGAATGATTAGATTCGGTAATGATCATTTTCGGTGCAATTATGGGTTATGGTGATTATATTTATTGGTGATAGTGTTATCTCAAGTATACTATGTAGAAGGTCTTGAATATATCATTCTCGTGATTCAATTACACGTGATTACGATCTAAGTAGCCTTGAGAAAACATACTTGTTTTGTTAGAGAACTTGATGGTAAGGAACTTTTAAGAGGAACTGGTGGTTCAAATCTTTACACCATCTCTATCGATGATATGATGAAGTCTTCTCCAATCGCTTGTTGTCAAGGCTTTGAAAACAAAGTCATGGTTATGGCATCGTCGTCTCAATCACTTAAATTTCGGCACCATCAATGATCTCTCCGGAAAGGACTTAGTTGTAGGTTTACCTCGACTAAAGTATGAAAAGGATCATCTTTGTTGACATGTCAATTGGGAAAAGCGGTATGCCCATAAACCCAAACCTACTAACTCATCCTTGAAGTTCTTCATACAATTCATATGGATTTATGTGGACCAATGAGAGTCTTGAGAATATCTTTGGGAAGAAATATGTGTTAGTTGTGGTTGATGATTACTCTAGATTCACCTGGGTCAAGTTCTTAAGTACAAAGGATGAAACTCACATATCATCATCAAACTCATCTGTGACAATCCGTACTTTCAGGTCATTTCTCGACACAATTCATGTCTCATTATTTCAACATTTATAGTAAACTTGGTTTACTTGTTTCAAATTCGCGTAACCTTGGAGGTTTAGCGGCGAATTCATGATCATGACATCACGCACATTTCATATGGACTATGATTAGTCTACATTTCATTGACATCATTTGCATCTCATTAATTCATTCCGCATTTATTTCATTTCACATTCAACGTGTAATTTTTATATTTAATAATCTTTATCGCGTGAGTTATTATTTTAAATATTTAATCCATTACTTTCAAAAATGATCCCGATGTATTTTAAACTTACATTTAGTTTATAAAAACTATATTTTTAGTTTTCCTAGTGATTCAAATTTAATTGGTATATTAATCGTTAAAGTTTAATTATTACGTTGTGTTTCTTAAAAATTTTACGATAATTATTTCATCACACAATTTTCACAAGGAATGTATTTTTACAATTTTTATCATCTCATTACATTCTATTTTGACCTCTTAAAAACTTACTTGCACCAAAATTTCCATTTATCCTACAAGTTACAAATTTCTACAAATCTCTTACACTTTTCTTTACAAGTTTATACATAAAAAAAAATAAAAAATAAATAAAACATCTACTCATTCCCCCCCCCCCTTGGCCGACCAAGGGGGAAGGGAGTCATTAAAATTGTGTATGGCCTCTTGATTGTAATAAATTTTCACCTTTACTTAAAGTCATACTTAGATTTTTTCTCATTCATTTACCTCAATTATTTTACCAAAGTGTTAGAAACATTTTCTCTCTTCTTTTGCTTCTTCAAGAACCGGCCATACATCAAGGTTCAAAGGGGATCAAGATTTTTGCAAAATCAAGTGTTATTTCAACCTAGTTTATATCCTTTATATGGTTTTGAAATAAAAACCAAGGATATTTAAGTTAATCCTTGTTACTTTCACCTCATCACTATTACTAGTAAGCATGTTTTTATCATTTTCATATTTCCTTTTCATTTTCATATGTTTCTTTTCATTTTTGGAGATATTATGCATGATATGTGATTTATACCATTTTATTTCATGATTTTAGAGTATATATATATATATGGTCATCCTATAATTATCTCCTTGGTATTGGTTGGTCTTGATGGTGATTAGGAACCCATGACACCCTAAGAAGGTGTATGGTAGGATTAGATTAGTTTTGGAGTTGATTTGAAGGGATTAGAATAGGTTTTGTCCGAGAAAAACTATTTTCGATAACTATATATTTATGTTCTGTCCTTATTTCGAATTTCTGGAAAAACCGACAGTTGGTACGAAACTTTTGCCTTGATTTTTAGAAAATATACTTTAAAACGAATCCGTGGCAGCTTGGCGGAATAAAGCGAGTTATAACGAGAAAGTTATGGATTTTACAAGTTTGGCGCGAAAATTATATTTTCAGAAATTTCAGCATGCAGTTTTTAGTTTGTTCGGGTCAAAAATGAGCCTTAAGCTTCACAAATTATTTCGACTTGTCAAAAATATATTAGTTTACTTCGATCACGAAGCTAAGGACGTATAAAAGCGTAGAAAGCGGATTTGAAGCGACAAAGATATGCACTTTTCATAAACTTGCGTAACTAATTTTCTGCACACAATTAGCCAAAACCACCATCTTTAACCCTTATTATCTTTATGTTCGAGACCTTTTGGGCGAAAACTCCTGAACTGAAACTTTTAGATATCGATACAAACTTTCCAAAACCGTCGAGTTAGTTCTCTAACGATCGACGTACACCATTTTACGACTAGTTTTCCAAAGCCATTTTTGTTAATTTCATAAAAATTCCGACGACATTGTTTTGCGACGGAAAGTGGTAATTTCTCTAAAAATCATTATAAAACCATTGTAGGATGACATTTTGGCGTAAAAACATGTAAAGTGATTTTGATTGGTCAAGACGTCAAAAGAGTATTTTTCGACGACGTGTAATATTTTCAAAACTTCGTAAATGGTATAAATAACATATCAAGTGCATGCATAACATTACATTGCAACTCATGACATATCATGTCATTGATAATAGGTCGGTTAGCATCACATTAAACCTCGGTGTACTCACTTTTGCCATTATTCGGTTTATCAAGTGAGTTTTCATAGCCCGTTTTACATGCTTTCGATTATTTTCAAACCCACGGGGGAGAATACATTGTACTACATTTTTCTTTTATGCGATACCAAGTATGTTAAATTCATTACATTGCTTAAGTTACCGCATTTGCCAATTTGAAAGTCCCCATTACTTGAACATGAACCGTTAATCTTTGGAGCGAGGATGAGTGGATAGATCTATCGAGGGTGGCGCCTCCATCGGGTTGGTGAATCCCAACCGGAAAGCGGATGCATTTCATTTGATAACATTACGGAGTTGTCTGGCAAACACTCTGCGGGGGCATACATGATTGAACAGTCTAGTTTCGGGTCATGGGCTTAGAGCAATTGTAACATTATTTTTACGTGACTTGATGGTCATGCATGATAGATACTTGTGTAGTCGTATAAAACATTTACATAAACCTATGATTTCTCACCAACATTATTGTTGACCGTTTTAAGCAATGTATTTTCAGTGGCGAGGCATTATCATCATGACATGGTTTAGGGACCTACATTTTAGTGTGGCGTATTCGACTTACATTATGTACATTATGGCACTTTATTTCAAAACATCGTTTGGATTTGTATTATATTTGTATTTCCACAAACTTTGTAAACCTTTTGGGACCGATGTTGTACTCTGAATGTTTATATTATAATATCCAACGATGTGTTTTAAGCGGCACTTTAGGTGGTTCAATATAAGCTGTGATGTGGTGCTATGACGGTCAATCCCCGGGAATTCCATTCATTGCAAAAGCAGTAAATTGGGGGTGTGACAGTTGGTACAGAGCTACTGATTATAGAGAACTAGGTTGCATCATTGACCCTAGACTATAGCTACATTATCATAGCATCTCATCATTTCATCATAGTACATATTCACTTTTCATGCGGATTCACTTACACTTTATTCGAGATTATTTACTTTATTTCACATCGTTTGTCACAGACATGTCTTCAGATTCACATCCCATCACCATATCATCGGACTCGAGCTCGGATGATGTTCCATAACCCCATCATGGATGATGTTTCATCACATTCCGAGATCGTATCTTCCATTGGATCTACTCCGGCCTTCCACCTGATCATGACCGACCGAGGACCGAACCCTTCGAGGTGAGGGCACTTGCAACTCCTCACGTTAGCCCGACTCACGATCCACGGCACCACTACTAGCACCATCACCACCATCATTACCATCTCCATCATATTTTCTTAGAGATCCTTTACCTCGACGGACTTGCGCCCAAAAGCGTGCTCGTTTTGATATCCGACACCACCATCTGAACCGAGCCACCGTTAGGTTCGAGTTAGGCGAGCTCTAAGAGCTGCAGGTTTTCGGCGACCTTCTACCGGCGTTAGGGCCCGTATTGATAGTCGGCAGATCAGATAGATAGTTTGTCACGCAGTTGGAGCTGTCGGTAGATAGGATTGAGCCCATTCGGAGGAGGTCGAGGGTTTAGTGTTAAGGCGAGGGTTTGATTGACTTATCATCATGAGTATTGAGGCATAAGAGGTTAGAGGCGGGGAGAGTATTGCTTCTTTGCGAGGGTCGAGTTGAGAGTTGAGGAGTTTGGTGGATAGTTTGACTACTCGGTTCGTGATCTTCAGGATAGGCCGTGAACACCATGAGGTGCCTTATGTAGACTTTTGTCATTGTATAGTTTTGACCATTATTATCCTAGTCACAAGGTGTGTGGCGTAGTTTAAAGAACTTGTTGTATTTTGGTTGTTGTACAAACAAATGTATCAAGTATTGACTCTACTATGTAGGAATGGTTATTATTATCTATGATATCGGTCCATGTAGGCGAAATTTTCATGTATATTATCCACGTGTGTTGTGATTATATTTGTGATATTTAGTTATTGTTCCGTTGTGATTCCATTTATCTTTATGCATGTTGTGGTTGTGGATATATTTGTATGATGGTTGTTTCTACTGACGAGTTCTCATGATTGTTTCATCTTGTGATTTTGAAGAGTTATGGCCTAAGAAGCTACACGGAAATGACCCAAGCAGAAATTCAAAAGTTGGTGAATGATAGCATTGCTAATGTACTAAGAGTCGAAAGGAAGCGTTGAAGGTACAATTTCTTTGAAGCCGCTAGGCTATAATACACTTCTTGGTAATGCCGGAGGATCTGGGGTTAAGAAATGTTAGTACAAGGATTTCAGAGTGGTGAACCCACTAAGTTTAGAGTCTGAGGGTGCCACAATACATGGTTCGATGGTTTGAAAAGTTGGAATCGGTGTTTTTGCTTTGTAACATCCGGATAATGATGGAGTCAAATTTGCTACGAGCACATTACTCGATGGAGCATTGTCTTGGTGGAATTCATATGCTCAACCGATTGGAATGGAGAATGCTTTCAAGCTTACGTGGGAGGAATTTAAGGGCTTGGTGACTAAGAAGTTTTGTCCTCGAGCGAATCAAAAAGTTGGAGCCGGAGTTCTATGAATTGGTAACCATTGGGTATGATATCGACACTTACATTCGGAGATTCGAGGAATTGGCGCGTTATGCCCGTCGATGGTACGGATATGAGAAGTTGCTAGAGGCTTTCATGGGGGACTTCGGTTGTTCAAGGAGATGTGACTTCGTTTGATCCACAAACAATTGAGGAAGCTATTCGAGTGACTCAGAAGTTGATGGCACAAGTGGTGAAGCGAGGTAAGTACACCACCACCCGAAACAACAACAACCCCAACAACCGTTTCAACAACAATAATCGAGGCAATTACAACAACAATAGCAACAATAACAAGCGCAAGTGGGACAACACTAGGGGTAGGAATGCTACTCAACCACCACCCAAAGGGCAAGAGGTTGCTAAGGCTTATATTCTTGCGGGTCAGAAGGAAGGAAAAGGATATCTGGGGGTTTTGCGAAGTGTAATAAGTGTTTGAGTCATCACAATCCGGTCGATGTCGATCCGTGTGAAAATGCAAGAAAGTTGGTCACCGTACTAGGGATTGCAAGTGGCCACAAGTTACATGTTTTGGTTCTTGGGAACTGGACACTACAAGAAGGATTGTAAGAAAGGAAAGAATCAAGCAAATCCGAATCAAGGAGGTTTGGCACGAGGAAGGGTGTACGTCATTGGAGGCGGAGAAGATAGGGAGGACCGAATGTCATAGCAGTGCGTTTCTTCTCAATAATCGTTAGCTTCAGTTTATTTGATTGGTGCCGATAAAAGTTTTGTGTCCAATGCATTTGCACCTTTGCTCAACATTAAACCAACTACATTAGACATATCATACATTGTCGAATTAGCTAATGGTAGCGTAGTTAACACCAACACCATTGTCTGCGGTTGCACATTCAATTTTCTTAATCATCCTTTCAACATAGACCTCATGCCCGTAGAGCTTGGTAGTTTTGGCGTCGTCATCGGCATGGACTGGTTATCTAAGCATCGTGCGAAGATCATTTGTGATGAGAAAGTTGTTCATCTTCCCTACAATGGCGAAACTTTGATTATTAGTAGGGAGCGAAGTGGAACTAGACTTAGTATCATATCGTGCATCAAAGCGGAGAAGTACATTAAGAAAGGTTGTCTTGCTTTCTTAGCCCATGTAACCGAGAAAAGTCGGGAGGAGAAGCGACTTGAAGATGTTCCTATTGTTCGTGAATTTTCTGAAGTATTTCCGAGGATTTACCGGGACTTCCACCGGCACGTCAAGTAGAATTTCATATTGACTTAGTGCCTGGAGCTGCACCGATTCTTGGAGCACCGTACCGTCTAGCACCATCGAAATGCAAGAGTTGTCTAATCAATTGCAAGAGCTTCTAGACAAAGGATTCATTAGGCGAGTTCCTCCTTGGGGAACACCGGTCTTGTTTGTGAAGAAGAAGGATGGATCCTTCTGAATGTGCATAGATTATAGAGAATTGAACAAGTTAACGGTGAAGAATCGTTACCCACTCCCGAAATTGATGACTTGTTTGATCGGTTGCAAGGTTCTAGTATTTATTCCAAGATTGATCTTGATCGGGTTATCATCAACCGAGTTAGGAAGAGGATATTCGAAAACAGCGTTTAGAACACGTTACGGTCATTACGAGTTTCAAGTGATGCCGTTTGGATTGACTAATGCAGCGGCGGTATTCATGGATCTCATGAATAGAGTTTGTAAGCCGTATTTGGACAAGTTTGTTATAGTGTTCATCGACGACATATTGATCTACTCCAAGAACAAAGAAGAGCGAAGAGCATTTAAGGATGATTTTAAGGCTACTCAAGAATGAGAAGTTGTATGCCAAGTTTTTGAAGTGTGATTTTTGGAATCACAAAGTGCAATTTCTTGGTCATGTCATTGATAGTCATGGACTACAAGTTGATCCGCTAAAGATTGAAGCCGTAAAAGATTGGGCTACTCAGCGAATCCTCGAGAAATTGACAATTTCTAGGACTAGCGGGTATTACCGAAGGTTCATGAAGGTTTTTAGAAGATAGCGAGACCTTTGACCAAGTTGACCTGAGAAAAACAAGAATGCGAGTGTGGGAAAGAAACAAGAAGTTGCTTTTCAGTTGTTGAAGCAAAAGCTTTGCAGTCGTAATTTTGGCACTACCGAAGGCATTGAGAACTTTGTTGTATATTGCGGCTTATAAAGGACTTGGGGCTGTTTTAATGCAAAGCGAGAAGGTGATAGCGTATGCTTCTCGACAACTTAAGGTTCATGAGAAGAACTACACAACTCATGATCTCGAATTAGGAGCCGTAGTTTTCAGCTCAAGATTTGGAGACACTACCTCTGGTACAAAGTGCAGTGTTTACCGACCACAAGAGTTTGCAATATATTCTTGATCGAGAAGGGCTTAATATGAGGCAACGTCGTTGGTTGGAGTTACTCGGCGACTATGATTGTGAAATCAAGTATCACCCGGGAAAAGCCAATGTTGTGGCTGATGCTCTTAGTCGGAAATAGAGGCCTAAACCTTTAAGAGTTCGATCATTGGGAATGACGATTATTTCTCCTTTACCATCGACAATCCACGAAGCACAGTCGAGCACTTAAAGAGGAGAATCGACCAAGTGAAAAGCTTTATGGTATGCCCGAAAGCGCAAATGGTTTTGTAAAGAGAGCGGATGGAGTACTATGTTTCAAGGATAGAATGTGGGTTCCATTGTATGGCGGAATCGAGAATTGATTATGCATGAGTCGCATAAGTCAAAGTATTCTATTCATCCAGGATCGGATAAGATGTATCAAGATCTTAAGAAGCTTTATTGGTGGCCGAACATGAAAGCGGAGATTGCCATGTACGTTAGCAAATGTCTTACCTGCTCTAAGGTAAAAGTTGAATATCGAAGCCTTGAGGGTTTACTCCAACAACGGAAATTCCTCAATGGAAATGGGAGCGCATTACAATGGACTTTGTTCTGAAACTTCCTAAGACATCGGGAGGTTACGGCTATTTGGGTAATTGTTGATCGCCTTACCGTCAGCCCATTTCATACCGATTATAGAGACTTATTCCATGGAGCAACTCACTAGACTTTATGTCAAGGAAATAGTCTCGAGGCACGAAGCACCAATTTCTATCATTTCCAAGCAGAGATAGTCGATTCACTTCAAACTTTTGGAATTCATTGCAAGATTCATTGAACAGTTAGAGATGAGCCAGCATATCACCCACAAACCGACGGTCAAAGTGAAAGGACCATTCAAGCGTTAGAAGACATGCTAGGGCATGTGTGATTGATTTTGGAAATGGTTGGGCTAACCATTTGCCATTGATTGAATTCTTGTACAACAATAGTTATCACACGATTATCAAGATGGCACCATTTGAGGCACTCTATGGTAAGTAAGTGCGATCACTGTTTGTTGGGCGAGGTAGGAGGCGCACAACTTACTGGTCGAAGTAATGCGGAAACCACGAAAAAGATTGTTCAAATTCGTGATAGACTTCAGGCTGCAAGGAGTCGACAGAAAAGTTATGCGGATGTTAGGCGCAAGGATTTGGAATTTCAAGTAGGTGACAAAGTTATGTTGAAAGTATCGCCTTGGAAGGCGTGTATGCGATTTGGAAAGCGTGGGAAGTTAAACCCGAGATACATTGGACCATTCAAGATTTTGGCGAGTTGGTCGGTAGCTTATCGACTTGATCTTCCACCAGAACTTAGTCATGTGCACAACACGTTTCACGTTTCAAACTTGAAGAAGTGTCTTTCGGACGAATCGCTTGTTATTCCATTGGGCCGAAGTTCTTGACGACAAACTCAACTTTGTGGAAGAACTGTAGAAATCATGGACCGCGAGGTCAAGCGGTTGAAAGCAGTCGTATTCCTATTGTGAAAGTTACGTTGGAATTCTCGGCGAGGTCCGAGTTTACTTGGGAGCGGGAAGAGATGGATCTGCGCAAGTATCCTCATCTTTTCGCCGACACGTTAGACCTAACAACGATTGAATTGAGGGACTGAATTCCTTTTTGGATGGTGAATGTGACAATCCGTACTTCGGGTCATTTCGACACAATTCATGTCTCATTATTTCAACATTTATAGTAAACTTGGTTTACTTGTTTCAAATCAGTAACCTTGGAGGTTTAGCCGCGAATTCATGATCATGACATCACGTACATTTCATATGGACTATGATTAGTCTACATTTCATTGACATCATTTGCATCTCATTAATTCATTCACGACATTTCATTTCACATTCAACGTGTAATTTTTATATTTAATAATCTTTATCGCGTGAGTTATTATTTTAAATATTTAATCTGTTACTTTCAAAAATGATCCCGATGTATTTTTAAACTTACATTTAGTTTATAAAAACTATATTTTTAGTTTTCCTAGTGATTCAAATTTAATTGGTATATTAATCGTTAAAGTTTAATTATTACGTTGTGTTTCTTAAAAATTTTACGATAATTATTTCATCACACAATTTTCACAAGGAATGTATTTTTACAATTTTTATCATCTCATTACATTCTATTTTGACCTCTTAAAAACTTACTTGCACCAAAATTTCCATTTATCCTACAAGTTACAAATTTCTACAAATCTCTTACACTTTTCTTTACAAGTTTATACATAAAAAAAAATAAAAAATAAATAAAACATCTACTCATTCCCCCCCCCCCTTGGCCGACCAAGGGGAAGGTAATCATTAAAATTATGGTTCTTGATTGTAATAAATTTTTCACCTTTACTTAAAAGTCTTACTTAGATTTTTTTTCTCATTCATTTACCTCAATTATTTTACAAAGTGTTAGAAACATTTTTCTCTCTTCTTTTTGCTTCTTCAAGAACCGGCCATACATCAAGAGCTCTCAAGGGATCAAGATTTTGCAAAATCAAGTCCAGTTATTTCAACCTAGTTTATATCCTTTATATGGTTTTGAAATAAAAACCAAGGATATTTAAGTTAATCCTTGTTACTTTCACCTCATCACTATCACTAGTAAGCATGTTTTTATCATTTTCATATTTCCTTTTCATTTTCATATGTTTCTTTTCATTTTTGGATATATTATGCATGATATGTGATTTATACCATTTTATTTCATGATTTTAGAGTATATATATATATATGGTCATCCTATAATTATCCCCTTGGTATTGGTTGGTCTTGATGGTGATTAGGAACCCATGACACCCTAAGAAGGTGTATGGTAGGATTAGATTAGTTTTGGAGTTGATTTGAAGGGATTAGAATAGGTTTTGTCCGAGAAAAACTATTTTCGATAACTATATATTTATGTTCTGTCCTTAATTCGAATTTCTGGAAAACCGACAGTTGGCACGACTTTGGCCTTGATTTTTGAAAATATACTTTAAAACGAATCCGTGGCGGCTTGAGCGGAATAAAAGCGGACTTATACGAGAAGTTATGGATTTTACAAGTTTGACGACGAAAATTATAGTTTTCTGAAATTTCAGCATGCAGTTTTAGTTTGTTCGGGTCAAAAATAGCCTTAAGCTTCACAAATTATTTGACTTGTCAAAAATATATTAGTTTACTTTGATCTGAAGCTAAGGACGTATAAAGCGTAAAAGCGGTTTGAAGCGACAAAGATATGCACTTTTCATAAACTTGCGTAACTAATTTTTCTGCACACTTATTTAAAAACCACCATCTTTAACCCTTATTATCTTTATGTTCGAGACCTTTTGGATGAAAACTCCTGAACTGAAACTTTTAGATATCGATACAAACTTTCCAAAACCGTCGAGTTAGTTCTCTAACGATCGACGTACACCATTTTACGACTAGTTTTCCAAAGCCATTTTTGTTAATTTCATAAAAATTCCGGCGACATTGTTTTGCGACGAAAAGTGGTAATTTCTCTAAAAATCATTATAAAACCATTGTAGGATGACATTTTGGCGTAAAAACATGTAAAGTGATTTTTGATTGGTCAAGGCGTCAAAAGAGTATTTTTTCGACGATGTGTAATATTTTCAAAACTCGTAAATGGTATAAATAACATATCAAGTGCATGCATAACATTACATTGCAACTCATGACATATCATGTCATTGATAATAGGTCGGTTAGCATCACATTAAACCCGGTGTACTCACTTTTGCCATTATTCGGTTTATCCAAGTGAGTTTTCATAGCCCCGTTTTACATGCTTTCGATTATTTTCAAACCCACGGGGAAGAATACATTGCACTACATTTTTTTTTATGCGATACCAAGTATGTTAAATTCATTACATTGCTTAAGTTACCGCATTTGCCAATTTGAAAGTCCCCATTACTTGAACATGAACCGTTAATCTTTGGAGCGAGGATGAGTGGATAGATCTATCGAGGGTTACGCCTCCATCCGGGTTGGTGAATCCCAACCAGGAAGCGGATGCATTTCATTTGATAACATTCGGGTTGTCTGCAAACACTCTGCGGGGCATACATGATTGAACAGTCTAGTTTCGGGTTCATGGGCTTAGAGCAATTGTAACATTATTTTTACGTGACTTGATGGTCATGCATGATAGATACTTGTGTAGTCGTATAAAACATTTACATAAACCTATGATTTCTCACCAACATTATTGTTGACCGTTTTAAGCAATGTATTTTCAGTAAGCTGAGGCATTATCATCATGACATGGTTTAGGGACCTACATTTTGAGCTGGCGTCGACTTACATTATGTACATTATGGCACTTTATTTCAAAACATCGTTTGGATTTGTATTATATTTGTATTTCCATAAAACTTTGTAAACCTTTTGGGACCGATGTTGTACTCACGAATGTTTTATTATAATATCCAACGATGTGTTTTAAAAGCGCACTTTAGGTCGTTCAATATAACTGTGATGTGGTGCTATGACAGTCAATACCCCCAGGAATTCCATTCATTTGCAAAGCAGGTAAATTGGGGTGTGACAACTTCTTTGCATAACTTACGGCGTAACCCGAGTTTATTGAAGACTCTTGGTAGTAACCACTAATAAGGTTATGCGTAACTATGGATCAGGTGTTAGCATTCTGAAGAAATACTAAGGGTTAGGGCTTTCCTCTATTGGTTCTTGCCATGCTTGAGACTGCTCTATGAAATACCCGTTCCGGCATTTTAAAGCATCCCATTCACTGAACACTCGAGGATGTGGGAAAATAAAGGGAGGTCTAAGAAGAAGCATCTGGTGTTTCTAAGGGAAGTGCACCATTCGATAAAGCTTTGGCGTTTATTTATTTTACTTTCAATTCATGTATTTGAATGGAATTGATTTGCATAGTCTGTATGGCTAGAACCCTGGAACCTGAATTATGATTCCTTAATTTTTTGTTTCGCGTTTACCTTTACTTGGTCTGATTATTTCACAGACATGCATAGTTCTTTGGTACGTCCTGCGGTTAGGTGGTTTTGAATGATAGGGCCAATTACCTAGGAGAAATAATAGCCGGCCTTTGTTGGCCATCCGGATGGGAAGGGTAAGATACCTGATGACCAAGCGGCGACCCTTTCTACATTTGTGGGTTGATGGCGTCCATATCATTTGGATGAACTTAAGAAATTGGGAGGTGTAATTATTGGAGTTTCCTATGATTGAGGGCTCACTTTTTGGAATCATATTTGGTGCCATGACTTCGGCTTAGGGGACGGGAACAACGGGACTATGGCGAGTCGTTTGGGTTCTCTTTGTGGGTAGCATCTTTGTTTGATAGGTTGGGTATGCTCAATGGGCATTAGGGCTAGTGGAAGTAGGTAAGGCGTGAACACAAAACTAGCTATGGAGGATTATTTGATTTGAGCACTTACTATTCACTCTAATGATTTCCCTTCCTTTTTATTTGTTTTACTTTTTTATTTCATTTTACGCATTAGTAGTTTAATTAATTAAAACCCTCATCTGACCATTAATATTACTGTGACAATTAGACTTAGTAATTTTCGACACACATATAAGCTCTTTTAAGGCAGAGCTGGCTTTACAATTTACATACGACCTTACATTTGGGCTGCTGCGTTAGGTATTAAAGTGCGGATATAGGTATAGGACTTAATATTAAGACACATTGAGTAAAACACATCAAGTTTTTGATGGGAGCTATATTGGGATTAATATTAAAGTCTTTCATTTCATTTTAAAACTTTCTCCACGATTCAGTTTTGGTGTGGAAGTTTTTAACACCAGATGACCTCATCTTGGGAATACTTGGCAAATGACTAGATGGTCAAGGGGCGAGTCACCGATAAGACCGGCAATGGAGAAGGCGGATGTGATTTCGAGATTAAAGACCAATTTGGCTAGCCTTTTGAAGCGAGGCGAAGGCCGCATGAGCCACGTTAAGAAAATGTCTATACGCCAGCTAGCCTTTTCAACATTTGAGCGTGTCTCATGATCTTTACATTATGCTTTCGGGGTCTTCCTATGACCCTCAACTGGGCGGCTAGAAGATGGATAGAAAGATTGCACGAGCTGATTAACACAGGCACTTCTTTGAAGAAACACTTTATTCAAAGATATTGCCGCCATCAAAAGATTTCTAATCAACTCTTGGGATCCACAATTTCAAACAAGAAGACGGCGAAACTACGTATCAAGCTTGGGGCGGATACAAGGATCTTCTTTATAAGTGTTCTACCAATGATCTAAATAACCAGCAGAAGGTCAATATTTTCTACAAAGGAATAAACGTTACTACAAGGCAGAATCTTTGGACTATCAAGGACCTATCGAACATGACTTCGCTCTTTGCAATTGAAGCCATTCAAAATGGTAGGACCATTCTCAAAATGGCACGTTGACGGTGGAAGTAAAAGAAACAAAGGCGGAAACTTAGGCTAAATTGCGGCAATCGCTGAAATAAAATTGAAAGTCTCGGTCGAGATATCTTTGAGAAGGTTAAAACGTTCATGCCATCAAATGGGTTGTGGAGGAGGACATCTTCTGAAGAATTGTCACTCATATGGAAAAATCGACCATTTCACGGTGATAATTTCGAAATAGTATGGTTATAAAATTGGAAATTACAACCGTGGGCCTTATGGAGAAAAAAAGCCGATCTTGAAGAAACAATTAATAACTTTACGAAAAATTGACCCAAAGACAAAAAGGAGCAAGATAGTGGTTTGAAGGAATTCGGAAAACAATGAAACATTTCCAAACACGACTCAACTCTAAAAATGAATCCATGGTGATAAAGCTCAATGAAAAGTAAGGAGAAATAGCGATAAACTGAAGGATCTAAACGGCTATGGAATGTATTGGTGTTTTACGATGACAACTTCGAAGGAGTCGGGCGATATCTTGGTTTAGGGGAGGATTTAGGTAGCATATACGAGTTCGCCATAGCATATATAATGATTCTGGCGTAACCTGCGTGTTAACTTGGCGACAAGGGTTGTGAAGAATCTTGAGGAAAGTGACTCTAACGAAGATGGCGCGTAACCAAGTCGATTGCGGTAAGCTGGGATACATAGGCATAAAATTCCTGGAAACATGGGCTCAGTCGAGAAAAATAGAGAACTCTCCCTTGAAGATGAAGTAAGTACTTATCAACGCTCAATGGTGTACTCACATGCGTCATCGCGATGAAGAGCCACAAGGGCATGGCCTACATGTACCCTTTCCACGAGTAATATTGCAATGGAGGAACAATGAAAGAAAGGAAGAATGGGCGTGCCTCATGGCGTGAAAGAAATAGTATTAAATTAGATTGGTGGCTTTTAAAGATTGATGCGCCGTTCAATTTGGGGATGCCAAGATCAATCCCAATCTTCTTAGGAAGCTAAAAATTGATTACTTTCGAACACATTCTGAAAAAGGAAGAGACTAATAATGATATACTGCACTGCGGAGGGCACTCAAGAGATCCCGACAACAAGAAACTACGCAATAATCAGTGCGAAAAAGTAAAACTCCGGGGAAATTTTGCGAGCGTCATGCAACCGATGCGGACGATATGTGTAATGGGAAGCAACTCTGGAAGATTAGGGAAAAGGCGAATTCTTTTGGTCCTCAACCAATGATGAGGAGAGAACAAAGTTTACCTTTAATTTGGACAATTTAGGATTAGATAGTTAGGTAAAATTAAGTATGGATATGTGGAAACACTAACCAAAGAAAAAATTTGGAAGGAATTAATGGATCGATAAAGCTCAAGCGACAAAGTCTAGACTACACCACGAATGAAATAAGCTGTTGACAATGAGAAAGTGTTGGTTACATGTAAAGATAAGGAAGAATTCAAGCGGCGTTACGGTGGAAAATGCTTCGATGTAGAATGGTTCAAGGACCGCGACTTACGATGGTGATGATATTGAAGGGATCTAGATTACCTTGAATTGCAAGAAATGGGGTGTTCAGCGATCGATGGCCGAGGCTTACGAACAAAGGAGGTGCAAGCTCATGGGAATTCCCTACAAAAGACCACCCCCAATTATAGTGAAAAATATGAATTCACTTTTCGCTACCACCTAGGTTAGGAAGAGAAATTTTGTAAAGTCCGAAAAGTCGAAACCGTTGAATACCTCCGAACTGCCTCAAATGTTGCATGGATGAGACATAATTTGATGAAGGATATTGAGGAAGTGGGGCAAGTTCAAAGACCCCATAGGAACCCACATAGCGACTCTGAGTCTAACTTAAAGACTTCGTAAATAAAGAAAAGAAAGTGTAACTCTTTCGGGAGACAACCCGAATTATCCCTTCTTCTGTTTTTATTTCATTTTGTTGGGTTTTGTGTTTCTAACCATTTTTGCAGGAGAAAGGAGTAATTACTGCTAGCTGCCGATTCTTTGTCAGAGCGAGTTGCGTAACTCATCTTGATGATGATTAAGTAACCAACATTTTAGCAATGAGAATTCTTGGCGCGACACATTACCAATTACGGTAATACCATCTCGATGGTTATACCGTAACTATTCGCTTCACAGGCTCATACCGAGGTTTTGCGGAGTTATGCGTAACTCTCTCATAGGAGTTACGACGTAACTCTCCTCTGCTTTAATTCTTTCATTTTTATGGAAAACCAGAAGGGGGGGTTGAATAGTTTTACCAATTAAAACTTCCTTTTAATCTATTTAGATTGACTTATGACAATCTATTTGGATGTGTGTGTTGGATGTTGATAAACAAACATATAAAGGTAAGTAATGAAAAGATAAGAGTAAGAAGCACAAAACCACAACGCAAGTATTTATAGTGGTTCGCCTACAAGGTCACCTTCCTTGCCTTACTCCACTCCCCGAGTCACCTACTCGAGAGTTCGTAATCACTACACCAATCTCCTTATGGCGGAGAAGCCTTCACAACGTCGCCTACTCTTTTTCCATTACTAGGCTAACCACCGGGTTCTTTCACTCCAAGGTGAACCACACCTACAAAGCGTCGCCTACCCTTTATAAGGTACTAGGCTAAGTACCTAGTTCTTTCACACCTTAGGTGAACTACACCTTCACAGCGTCGCCTACCCTTTATTAGGTACTAGGCTAAGCACCTAGTTCCATTGCAATGGAGGAACTACTACCACACTACACCAGCGACTAATCCCAAAGGAGATCTACTCCTTTACAACATCATCAAGGACATCAATATCCTTGGATCTAATACTAGTCTATCTTGTACATCGAAACACACCATATCGAATGTACATCTAAGGCACATTTCACTAATGCCTTTGACTAGATCTACAAGACACCTTTCACTAATGTCTTGTGTCTTGACTTCTAAGCACCTTTCACTAATGCTTCTTTGTCTTGACTTCTAAGCACCTTTAACTAATGCTTCTTTGTCTTGACTTCTAAGCACCTACCACAAGTGCTTTATCCTATAGACGATAGATACCCTTCACTAATATCTTCGTCTTGACTCTTGAGACATCTTTCACTAATGTCTTCAACACTACACTTCTTTGAAGAAAGAAAGGAATCATCAACAAGAAGACTTGAGTAGCCTTGATGATGAGGAAGCATAACAACTCATGGACTTGAGCTTGCTCGACTTCAAAGGTGGTGATCTTGCCTTTAAGAGGAACCTAAAAGATCACACAAAAACAAAACTACAAACATAGATCTCTTGGATCTAAGGTTAGTGAGATTTAACTCAGGGGGGAAAGTGTGTTAGAAAAGGGATTAAAAAGGGGTGGGAAATAATGAAGACATTGCTCACTATTTATAGAGGAAAAAACCCTACATTCCCGGATCCCACGGAGCCCTACCACAAGGGATCCAGCTAGTTCAAAGCTAGGGATCCGTGGTCCGCTCGTCTTTGCCCATGGGTATTTTTGGTTATGGGTCATGGGTCATGGGTTATGGGTTGATCCATGGTTTTCTTTCTAGGTACAATGTATCTTTAGGATACAATGAACTTGGTTAAGTGGTATATATAAAACCATGGGTTGTGGGTCAAAACCATTTGCTAGTATTTACCCATTTAGTATATACTTGTATTTACCCATTTTAGCATATACTTAGTTTTTACTCATTTTAGTATACTTAGTTTAAGTATATGTTTAACCCAATATGTAAACACTAGTTGTTGTACATATGTATCTAAATCATAAAATCACTTATACTTGTTTTAGTGTTTTATGTGAAAATGTGAATATGTTAGAAATTATTAGTTCAAACCATTTACGTATTTTATTTGTTTCGTTAATATGATTTTACGTTTGTTATCGACAAAACATTAGAAGATCGTAAAATATAAATAAACGTTTTTACGGCTTATTTGTATTAACAATCTCCCCCTTTTTGTTGATGACAAAACATAAAATTATTTTAAGGAAAAGCTAAAATTCGTAAAAGTTTGAATTTGTAGTTTTTACTTTCTTCTCCCCCTTTTTGTTGAAACAAAAGTGTTTGAAGGAAGGCAACACATTGTTTTAAGAAAAACAATGTGAAAAAAGGAAAAAAGAGATAAATAGGGGAAAGGATCTATCAGTCTTTACTCCCCTTGTGAGTCCATCCCTAAGTAAATAAGAGCGTCAAAGTAATACTAATCTAGTTTATTTGCAAATAAGTTTGCAAGGATATCGATCTACGAGCGGAATGTGCTCCCCTTGATGATTGCAATTTCTGCAAAGGGATGTCACGAAATGTAAACCTAGTATTGCAAGTAATTTGCTATGTATTGCTTTAACATAAAGCTCCCCCTAGCTTTAGGGTGTCAAAGTCTTCATATGTAAATTGAATAACTACAAAACAATGGTTAGAAATCAGGTAAAATTCACAATTTCCTTCAAATGTGATTCAAGTTAGTAGAAAGAAAGCTTCTCATCTAACGGATCCGCGGTTCCCTCCTTGTTGGGATCCGTCTAGGCAACTTATCTGAGGATCCGTTTTTATTTGTTAATTTCGGCAAAGGTGATATAACAAGTAATGTTATCACAAAAATGAGATATGAATACAAGGTAATCATATGCTGAGAAAAATAACAAGTAGCATGTAATTCCATTTAATAAAACTAGAGTTATGATATACATGACTCTAAAACTAAGAAAATAAGAAAATACATTACTAGAAATTTCTAAACCAACTATCGCTCGATGCTAGGACACCACTAAAATCTTCTAGCTCAAGTTTTGTTTAGGTTTGATCTCTCAGCGTTAGGAGATGATAGAACATGAAACGTTGGTCTTCTAGTACTTCATGTATCAAACTTTCAACATGTTGACAATGATGGCAATCTTTGTCATGGCTAGGTAGTGGTGGTGGAAGAAATGAGATGGCTTGATGCGAAGGTTCAAGTGAAGCGGCTTATGGGAGCTTCAAACGATGGAGGGATTGGTGGAGGTGCATTTGAGAATGACTCAACCAAGAATGATGGTGGTGGTAGAGAAGTGTCAACTTCCATATGGTCGTGTGGTTGACTTTGATGATTTGTCATAATCCAAATGGGATTATATGATGAAAATGCCAGAAGGAAGCGGGAGCAAGTGTTGACTCAACACCTTGATTTTGTACCATTATTCCTCCTAATGAGGGAGAATGTTGCCGTGAAGTGGATGAAACGGCCTAGGAGGCAAGTCCTCTAAATTGTAGAGGTGTGGTGATGATAGTGGGGATGTAAATGAAATAGCTCTAGGAATCAATGGTGATGGTTTGGTGGAGATGATATTGTTTGGCCTAAGAGGTATGGTGGTGTTTGGCGTAGGTAGTTTTGTGGGTACTATCCTTTTAGGAATTGGTTTGATTGGATGATTAAGAATTCTATCATTTGTTGGCTTGATGGGAGATGATTAGGTTGAAGAAATTTAGGTGTATAACACGAGCTCTTTTCATGGGTGGTTCTTTGGTGGATAAGTTACTACTTGGGGTTTTCCTCATGATGGGATGATTTCAAGAGGTTACAAGACCTGAAATTTAAGATGAGAGTTATGACTATGGAGGTCCTAACAAGGTGGTTTATAAACTAAGAGATTTGGCAAGTGCATTTAAGCTTTAAGCCACTAGGATTCATTGGAATGTGATGATTGACATGCACAAGAGTCAACTTCAGAGTTTGCACTGATCTAGGAACTCATTTAAGATGATATGGAGTGTTTGAGTTAGGAAGATCAGTTGAAATGATTGTTTTAGCAAGATTTGACTATATCTTGTCATGGATCCCACGGTTCCCTCCTGAGGGATCCGTCTAAAACTAATCCTAGGGATCCGTCTCTCGGCAGCCTATGAAAGAGTGGAAATGATGTTTCTAAGATCTAAGACCTATATCATCTTGATTGTTTCAGTCCTCCTAAGTGTTTTAAATGAAGGGATGCTTGAGTACTTGAAGGTAATGAATGATGTAGCTAATGATTGTCATTTATGGAAGGATTTAGAACTTTCAAGAGTACCAATGGATGAAAAAGGATGACACTTAAAGATTTAGAGTGTCAATTGAAACTAAATGATCCTAGAGATCAGGTTGTGTCTTAGGATAGTGTTTTGGAGAATATCCTAGAAGCTTTGAAATGGGAAAACTAGATTTTGATCAACTTTGATCAATTTTGAGGTGAGGATGATTTATGATCAATTTTGCCATAATCGAAAGATTTCTAAGACTAGATGTGAGGGATCGGGTAGAAAATGAAGTGTGAGTTTAAGAGCGGAAGAGTAATGGATTAAAAACGAAATGGTAGATCTATAATCGTCTTAGAGTGTGATCTAGGTGAATTATGTATGAGTAGGAAAGATCAACCTATCTTGATGAGGACTTAATTTGCCTTAAGACACTATGGTTAGCTTAGTGTAAGGTTTTCTAAGGATATGTTTGAAATATAATGCTTGCAATTGCATTTTCTGTTTGCCAGGTCCCACGGTTCCCTAAAGTAGGGATAGTCTTGGCATCTTTGGGATCCTATATCTTTCATGAGGACCTTTACTAAAGGTATGCAATGATCTTGACAATGCATTATATCTCAAGGATAGTCTAAAAGAGTTCTAATACTAAGATATCAAATGTAAGATGTTTTATTTCATGAAAGAAATTGGAATACATTGATAAAGCACCTGAGATACAAGAGATTTGATCCTATTTGGAATACTATTAGTTTCCTTGAGTGTTTTCGCTAGGAGGATCATTATGTGATTGATGAGTGTTGGTGGAATCAAGAATGAAGAAAGTCTTCATGAGAGATATGTTTAGCGGTCCCATCATCTTGTTCACTTAGAAAGTCGCATTACAAGCGGACTTTGAAATTGAGGATGGAAGTGCATAACATTATGATAGAGGCGTGTCAAGAACATTCCATAATTGATGAGTTTATTCTTGGAGCCTTGAAGATTTGCAATTCGCCTTCTACTTGAAGAAGTAGGCAAGATTGTATGGTTGTTGTGTTAGCAAACATTACAACATGTGAGCACAAAAAGCGGGAAGAATTTCTCGATTTCCCCTAAGACTCCAAACATTTTCACGTAGGATGAGTGCAAGAGGCTTGTACTCTTCTCGGATATCCCTTGTAAAGATAATGTTTAGATCAGAGTAATATGGTCGAGGTTTGCATATTATGCGATTTAAATCTTCGGGAGAGGGTATGTGTGAAAAATATGGACTATTTTCTTCTGACGAAGTTGAAGAGAGAATCAAGAGACCAATCTTTGGTGAAGGCACATTGTCCATGATTTGGAATCCGGAGGATGTGAGCAAAATGCCCAAGGGTTAGAGCGAACTTTTGGTTTTTGATATAAAACCAAAGAGATAGAGAAGCGATCCTCGTTACGAGCGAGTTCGACTTTGGCGGAAGAATTCCATTATGAACCTTGGACATATCTTCTCGTTGACTTCAAGAAGACATTCTAGTCCTATGGCTTCGGGAAGGTATTGATACCTTCTTCATTGTAGAAGGTGTCTACAATACGTCCTTAGGTGGAAGTGGCGGTTTTGAGATTATTGAACCCACGGACATGATTGCTAGGTGTGTTGGGTTCAAGAGATGTTCAGTGTAGAGCTAGTGAGTGAAAAATCAAACTCATATTCATGCGTCATAGTTGAACCTATAAAATGATAAGTTAATAAAAGAGATGTTTGTGGTCAACCTATGATAATCTAATGTTTTTACTAGATTTTATTAACAATGGTATTTAACACTCTAACTTACTCAATGTTTTAACTTTCTAGTGGATTATTACATTTAGAAAGATAGTGGTTTTTAATCTTGCATGAAGACTGTTTTCTAGTAGGACGGATCCCACGGTTCTTTTACAAAAGGGATCCGGCTAGTATAACTTCGAGGATCCGTGGATGCGTAATAGAAAGCGATTTTGATAAAAACATAGGTTTTACAATTTTTATACCACGAAATATGTTTTATCCTACATTTTCTTTTAGCATGCATACATGACTTCTAATGTATCACGAAAGAATATAAAACATATAAATCAAAATAAGTGACAAACACATTATGATAAAAATAACCTAGATAGACTAGATTATTAATAATATTGCATTTTAATACTAAGGATGATACAAAGGATTGGGTATATGATCCCAATGTAGATTAACAACACAAAGTAAATGTCTCCACATGTGAACTTCATCATAGGGAACACAAGTGCGATGAGTGTTAGGGCCATGAGCAGCAGTCGCGATGTAAACCATGTTGATGACGGATCTTCTTGGTTTCGGTTGAGATGGAAAGAGGAGGAAGATGAAGATTTTGAATAACAGAAAATTTTGAAATTGGAGGATTTGAAAAAGTGAGGGTTTGGTAGAGTGAGTGCGGCGGTTTTATAGGGAAGGAGGAATTTTGAAATTAGGTGTTTTGTTTTATTATAGGATTAAAAAAATAAAACATAAGTTATATATACCACGACTATAGATGAGAAATATAACACGTATGTGAGAAAAAATGCTTTCTAATGAAGCTTCATGTAAAACATGTAATTGAACAAAAGATAATCATATAAATACCTAAATAGGTATTCTTAATTATCAAGCAAAGTAAAAAGAAAATCATACCTCTAGCGCACTTAGGAATGTCTTTACAAATGACACAACAAATGTCACTTAGACGATTCCCGCTCCTTTAAGTTTAAGATACCTTCTTAAGGAAGGTATTCTTTGTTACTGCGACTCCTAAAGCTTGGTGGGTATGAGCTTTGACTAATAAACATGACAAAGAAGATTAGTGCAATTAAATGAAAAAGTAAATAAGAAAAATGTTGTTATCAAATTAACATCCAAACATATAGTTTTGAAAGGACATGGTGTTTGCTTTTATGAAAAACCTTCTTTGTAGTTTTCAATTAACCATGGATCGTATCAAGTTTTTAAAGTACAATATACTATAAGAAACTTGGTAAGCTCGATACCAATTGTGGAAAACTAGAAGGGGGGGGGGGGTTGAATAGTTTTACCAATTAAAACTTCCTTTTAATCTATTTAGATTGACTTATGACAATCTATTTGGATGTGTGTATTGGATGTTGATAAACAAACATATAAAGGTAAGTAATGAAAAGATAAGAGTAAGAAGCACAAAACCACAACGCAAGTATTTATAGTGGTTCCGCTACAAGGTCACCTTCCTTGCCCTACTCCACTCCCCGAGTCACCTACTCGAGAGTTGGTAATCACTACACCAATCTCCTTATGGCGGAGAAGCCTTCACAATGTCGCCTACTCTTTTTCTGGTATTAGGCTAACCACCGGGTTCTTTCACTCCAAGGTGAACCACACCTACACAACGTCGCCTACCCTTTATTAGGTACTAGGCTAAGTACATAGTTCTTTCACACCTTAGGTGAACTACACCTTCACAACGTCGCCTACCCTTTATTAGGTACTAGGCTAAGCACCTAGTTCCATTGCAATGGAGGAACTACTACCACACTACACCAACGACTAATCCCAAAGGAGATCTACTCCTTTACAACATCATCAAGGACATCAATATCCTTGGATCTAATACTAGTCTATCTTGTACATCGAAACACACCATATCGAATGTACATCTAAGGCACCTTTCACTAATTCCTTTGACTAGATCTACAAGACACCTTTCACTAATGTCTTGTGTCTTGACTTCTAAGCACCTTTCACTAATGCTTCTTTGTCTTGACTTCAAAGCACCTACCACAAGATTTTTATCCTATAGACGATAGATACCCTTCACTAATATCTTCGTCTTGACTCTTGAGACATCTTTCACTAATGTCTTCAACACTACACTTCTTTGAAGAAAGAAAGGAATCATCAACAAGAAGACTTAAGTAGCCTTGATGATGAGGAAGCATGGCAACTCATGGACTTGAGCTTGCTCGACTTCAAAGGTGGTGATCTTGCTCTTAAGAGGAACCTAAAAGATCACACAAAAACAAAACTACAAACATAGATCTCTTGGATCTAAGGTTAGTGAGATTTAACTCAGGGGGGAAAGTGTGTTAGAAAAGGGATTGAAAAGGGGTGGGAAATAATGAAGACATGGCTCACTATTTATAGAGGAAAAATCCTACTGTTCCCCAGATCCCATGGATCCCTACCACAAGGGATCCGGCTAGCACAAAGCTAGGGATCCGTGGTAGCTCCCTCTTTGCCCATGGGTATTTTTGGTTATGGGTCATGGGTCATGGGTTATGGGTTGATCCATGGTTTTCTTTCTAGGTACAATGTATCTTAAGGATACAATGAACTTGGTTAAGTGGTATATATAAAACCATGGGTTGTGGGTCAAAACCATTTGCTAGTATTTACCCATTTAGTATATACTTGTATTTACCCAATTTAGCATATACTTAGTTTTTACCCATTTTAGTATACTTAGTTTAAGTATATGTTTAACCCAATATGTAAACACTAGTTGTTGTACATATGTATCTAATTCATAAAATCACTTAAACTTGTTTTAGTGTTTTATGTGAAAATGTGAATATGTTAGAAACTATTAGTTCAAACCATTTACGTATTTTATTTGTTTCGTTAATATGATTTTACGTTTATTATCGACAAAACATT
>OU343216.1:76734379-76766840 GCA_910596185.1 Chrysanthemum makinoi | reverse complement strand
GTTTCGAAGAAGTCACACCATTACGATAAGCTTTGGCGTTTTATATTTCTTTGCTTTCAATTCATGTATTTAGTACCTTTGAATATTGAATTAATGTGCATGATTAATATGATGCGACTAAAGCACCCTTTGGTGCTAGCCTAGTTATGATTCCTTAATTATTTTGATTGCGTTTACCTTTACTTCCGTACAATTATTTCTAAGTGTATGCATGCATTGTTCTTTGGTAGTCACCACCCGATTAGGTAGTTTTGAATGGCGATAGGGTCAATTGCTAGGAGATATGACCAAGCTGACCCTAGAGTGGCCCGGTGAGGCGGGAAGGGTAAGATATGACCAAGCCCGGCGACCTTTTTCTACTTGCTTGCGATTTGACCAACTGATCACTATCGTTTGGATGAACTTAGAATTGGAGGGTGAGTGTCTATGTTCCTAACGGCTGGGCACTCACTATTTAGAATCTAGCATGTAGCGGTACTTAATGACTTCGGGGGACCGGGAACAACGGGACTTATGACGGTCGCTGATTTCTCCGGTGGTAGCATCTTCTTTGATAGGTTAGGCGAATTGACCAAATCTTGTCCTCTGAATTTGACCCCACACTGAAGTAATTGGAAGTAGGTAGGCGTAGACATAACTAGCTAGGAGGATTAACTAGGTTAGCACCACTATTCCTCTATTGATTTTCCTTTACCATTTATTTGCTTTTATATTCTGCATTAGTAGTTTAATTAATTAAATGCCTATCGAAACCATTATAATTCTGTGACAATTAGACATAGTAATAATCTAACACACATAGCTCTTGGGACGACCTCGGCTTTATTATTTACTACACTACACAGGACCGGGATTTTGCACGTTAGTGCATTAGGGTAGAACCATAGGTATAGCGAGACACTATAAATATTAAGACACAGTCGACAAAACACGCATCAAGTTTTTGGCAGCCTTGCTAGAGTTATATTAGGATTGATATTAAGTCTTTCATTTCATTTTAAACTTTTCTCACGATCATATTTCAAGTTTTCGGGTACCATGGAAGCTATTAACATCGATAACCTCACTCTTGAGGAATATTTGGCATTGAAAAGAGAAGAACAAGGGCGAGGATTGTTAGGCCAGGCCATTGAGAAGATGCTCAATTAAATCAAACCTCAATTCATGAGGGAATGCGTGAAAACCCTTCTCTAGAAGCATCACCGATGATGCCCATGAACATGTAGACAACTTCGAATACATTGTCAGCCTATTCAAAATCCCTAGAGTCTCACACGATGCTATAATGCTACAGTATTCCCTATTTCTCTTACGGGAGTTGCAAAAGATGGGTCGATCGATTACACTGCGGTATCAACACTTGGCCTATCTTAAAAAATATTTCATTGGAGATATTGTCCTCCATCAAGGACGGCTAAGCAAATGGAAGAAATTCATAACTTCAAGCAAGAGGGTGATGAAACATTATACCAAGCTTGGGAAAGATACAACAAATTGTTATACAAGTGCCCTACTCACGATCTCAACGACCAACAAAAGCGTGAGCGTCTTTTACAAGGGATTGAACATCTCTTCAAGATAAATGATTGATTCTCAAGGGCCAATTCCTAGTATGACACCCACCATGGCTTTGGAAACTATTCAAAAATGGCAGACCACTCTCACAAATGGCACAATGGAGGAAGCAACCGAAGTAAAAATAATGATATTGAGGGCCTTGCAGCAATAAACAACAAATTAGAAAGTCTTGGAAGAGAAATGAAGAAGCTCAAGGAAAATGTGCATTCCATTCAAGTGGAGCGAGATGGGGCTCGTCCTTCTAAAGAATGTTCCTCCAATGAAGAAGTTAAAAGGATCAGAGAAGTGAACTATGGGAAAGGATTCCCTTTCAACAGCTACAATAATTACGGACCTAGGTATCGTGAAAAATCCCCTGGGTTCTACACAAGAATCAACAAAGCCTTGAAGAAATAATGCACCGACACATTGAAGAATCGACAAAAAAGGAAGATAGACTCAAGGAATGGATGGTCAAAGTAAAGGAGGAAACCAATATGAACCTACGTAACCAAGATGCTGCAATTAAGAACCTTGAAACACAAATTGGGCAATTAGCTAAGAACCTTGAAGCAAGTAATGCTAAAGCCACTTCCTGCAAGGCTATATTTGCGCCTGATAAAGCAAAAAAGGAGCAATGCACATCCTCTATCACTAATGATCTCTCAGGGATTAACTACCTAAGAGAGGATGATAAAGAGAAGACAGCGAGTTCCTACCAAGCCAACTTCAAAAGCTGCAATACTAGGAAAGTTTTTTCTCCCACACTATTGGTAACATTAAGATTCCATTAGGATTTAGGGGCTGGGGTTAACCTTATCTCAACTACTTTATTTGAAAAAATCAAACTTACCAATTTAAAAGAAACAACTATTCTGATTGAAATGGCAGACTCCTCTAAGGCTGCAAGGGAGGATTGTGAATAATGTGCTTTTTAAAATTGGAAAATTTTTCTTCAGCAGATTTTGTAGTTATTGACATGGGAAAGCGCGAGGCTTACAACTTGATTGTTGGAAGACCTTTTCTGGCCACTTGTAGGGCTCAAATTATGGTTTTGAAAAAAAATCCTTGGGGACCAAAATGAGCGAATAACTTTTAGTATGAATCGGCATTTAAAACCAAAGCGAAATTTCTAATAATGTTCAATCGTTGAACCCCACTCTACACTCTAAGCCTATTATTGATAATCGTAAAGAAAGTATTGATCATTGTAGCAAATGATGAAATTGTCCAAAGCATTGAGGAAACTCTGAGTCCAAACAAACATTTTTGTAACTCGATGTCAACCAAAAGAATCACGAATCAGCATGGCCTCCGTTTACTCGTCCTCAAAAATGTGAAAGAAAAGCTAATGAATGGATTTACCCTCATAAGGGAGAGAAACATGATGTTGAATTAGCATTGGAAGAGTGGTACAAATTAAAGCTTGGAAGCTCGAAATTTATTAAGGAACTGATCAAGCAGTATGGGTGCAACCATCTCATACGACATCATAGGAGGAACAAGATCCAACCGGCGTGCGATAATATTATTACTAAAGATGATGACCAAGGAGAATCATGTGATAAATGGCTTGGAACAATTGGGCTCAATAATTCTACAAGGAAAAAAGGGCTTGATAATTGGATGAATGAATACCAACGAATGATGGAAGTGGGGCAAGTTCAAAGGCCCCCATAGGAGCCCCGCGGCTCTGAGTCTAACTTAAAGACTTGTTAATAAAGAAAAGTGCTCTTTAGGGAGACAACGAATTATCCATTTCTTTTGTTTTTATCTCCTTTACTTTGGGTTTTGTGTTTTCTAACCATTTTTGCGAAGACAAAGAAGTAATTATGCTGCAGTTGCAAATCGAGCGAGTTACGGCGTAACTCATCTTGGTGATTAGCTGTAACCAAAATTTTAGCGGCGAAATTCTTGGCGCATTACCAATTACGGCGTAATACCATCCGATGGTTCAGCGGTAACTATTTTCCGAGCTCATACCGAGGTTTTGCGATTCACGGCGTAACTCTCTCATGGGAGTTCTGACGTAACTCTCCTACCTTAAATTCTTTCATTTTAAAACACATTAACCTTGTATTAGTTTTTAAATGAACTTTGTGGGTGTGTTCCCAGTAAACCCTCACGAGACTTCACTCGTCCACTTGGGACACCAAGTGGTTTAAAAACTTGTTGCATTAAGCTAAATGCAAGTGATTCCTAGAAAGTGAGTTAGGTTTTTCATTTTATTTTTTATTTTAGAATTATGCTTGCCGGTATTGTGATTTCGTGGATTGAAATTTGTTCATGACGCTTAAACGAAGGCACGGTTCTTTCTCGTGGGCCTTCTTCTTTTTGGAGCAAATTTAAGGGAAGTTCTCGCTCTAATTCTACCTTTCTCTTCACCTTTATTTTAATTCCTAGTACAAAAGGGACTTTTTTCAATTCAAGTGGGGGCGGGGTAGAATTATCTTTTTGAACTTTATTTAAGCCCTCATTTTTCTAGTTTATTTTGAAAAAATATGCCATTTTTAAAATTTTGACATGTTTTTCCGAACCTAACTAGATTAGACCTTAAGCTGACACATACAACCCTTGATATTACATGGTGAGATTAGCCTTATCCGTTTCCAATATTTTACCCCAAATTTACCAAATTATGAGTATCTTGGGTAGCTTGTAAACTTTAGAACTTGGCCTTTGCATCATTTCGAGACCATAGGCGAGGTATGTTGAGTTAGCTCGATGTATTTGGACTTTTCAGTTTTAGAAGGAAGTATTATAGGATTATCACCCAAACAGCCTACCATTGTGAGTCTATCGATTAGTCACCTCGACTTTTTGACCCCATGTGAAACCCTTTTGTTGCACTCCCCTTTAGTGCAAGATACCCCTATATACACCCTTCTGAGCCATTCCTTTCATTTTGTCACCCTAATATATTGTTTCGCTACACCCTTACACCTTAGCCTACCACGTAGTCTTATTTGTAGTGGGAAATCATCATTTGCCTAAGTTCAAGGTTCGAGTGAAAAGGTTTGGAAATCACGGTTTCATCGACAACATTTATGAAGATCATTGAAGACCCCCCGAATTCCCTTTGTTCATCTCAAGTGGGAGGATGTTATGTTATTATGTTATGTTCAAAAAAAAAAGTGATTCGGAAAAAAAAATGTTATTCGGAAAAAAAAAGTTGATTGAGTTATGATATTGTAAAGTGCGATGTTATAAGCACTATAGTATGAGCTTTATTGATTAGTATCGAGGAGGCCACCTCGGTCACATTAGAAGATTGGAGTTGGAGTTATACCAACTGAAGAAGAAAAGGTAGTGTGCCCATCACGACGTCCTCTAATGACGCATCTACTTTACATTTCATGATCCGGTCTCTAGACTTCTAAGCTTGAACTTTGGGAGGACGGCAAGTGGTAATGACTTGGTTATAGATTTAGACTACCTGCTTGTTTTTCATTTTACACCAATTATATATCCCATGTCTTATCCTACCCTTTAGTCATGAAGCGTGTCTAGGTGATGCAGCGAGCAATCTTTGGTGTCTTGGCCATGGATTTGGTCATGTATCATTGATTTTGTCCACTTCGTCGTGACATGTTAGTAATGAAGAGTAACCCTTTAACCTTTGTCGTGTCTACCCATATTGCCTTTGAGAATTGTTTAGCCCTTAACTCTAGTGGTGGAGATTTTTGTAACCGCCAAGCTTATGATAGAATACATGCTATAACTGTGCGATTAGGTGATCACCCCGAAATTGACACTTAGGGTGTGTTTGGTTAAGAAAATTGAAGATGGAGAAATGGAAATGGCTTTAATTCTCGTGTTTGGTAAGCTAGAGAAATGGAAAAGCGGAGAAATTGGTGGGGAAATGGAGAGAGTTGAGTAGTGTAATTTAAGTAGCCCCATTTCCATTAATTTTGTGGAGAAATTGGAGAAATAGATTAATTTTTTTGAAAAAATGTTTTTTTTTTTTTTTTTTTTTACATTTAAAAAAAATTATAAAAAATATTTTTAAAAAATAAATTTAAAAAAAAAAGATATATTTTTTAAGAATTTTTATTTAGACAAAATATTATTTAAATAAAAAAAGTTTCATTTCTTGGGTCATGTCTCTGTTGTTACCAAACATTAGAATTGAACAAAATTCCCCTTGATTTCTATTCTCTGAGATTCTATTCTCTACTTCATTTCTTTTCTCTGAATTTCTCTCTACCAAACGCACCCTTAGAATAATTGAGAGATTTGAGTGTTTGTTCCCCTTTCGTGAGGTGTTCGGCTTTGTTTTATTCTAGCATAAGGGATTTGTAAACTCATATTTTCCAGGTTTTGGGAGATATCTTTTTAGGAATCTATCTAATAAGGTCTACTTGAGGGCAAGTAGAGTTCAAGTGGGGGATATTTGATAACATCAAATAGTCATGAATATTAAGTGTCAATTTCCCCAGATAATGCTCGTTATTTATATCATTTATATGGATTTACGCTTGTTTTCCATTGTTTTCCACTTTCGGGTAAATTACGAGCATTGGAGCTAAAGAGACGCGGAAATGGAAACATTACTAAAGATTTATCACGGTATGCTTATTTTGAAGAAGTTACGGCGTAACTCGTCTCTCACATTATGTTGTAACTATTGCGTGACCCAGAAGTCCAACTTATCAGAGGTTATGGCGTAACTCTTCCCAAAGGTTACGGCGTAACTCCATTAGGTCAAGAGGTTCCACACGGCGATACTTACGTAAGTAACTCGTGCATCACTTATTATGTTACGAGTTTATTGAAGACTACGGTAACCACTTATAAGGTTACTTAGTAACTAGAGATCTAGTGCAATTACGAAGAAATAGAAGGTTACGGCGTAACTCCTCCATGGGTTACGCCGTAACCCGACTGCCTATAAATACCCCATGAATTCCGGCATTTGAGCATCCCATTCCACACACAACACTCGAGCGTGGGAAAAAGCTCAAGGCATGTCTATGGAAGCATACGGAGCTGTTTCCAAGGAAGAAGTCACACCATTACGATAAGCTTTAGCATTTTATATTTCTTTTACTTTCAATTCAAGTATTTCGTACCTTTGAATATTGAATTGATGTGCATGATTAATATGAGCGGCTAAACACCCTTTGGTGCTAGCCTAGTTATGATTCCTTAATTGTTTTGATTGCGTTTACCTTTACTTTCGTACAATTATTTCTAAGTGTATGCATGCATAGTTCTTTGGTAGTCACCCTTGGTTCGGTAGTTTTGAATGGCGATAGAGGCCAATTGCCTAGGAGATATGACTAGTTGACCCTAGGTGAGCGGTTGAGCGGAATGGTAAGATATGACCAACTGACGACCCTTTCTACTTGTGCGATTTGACCACCTGATCACCTATCGTTTGGATGAACTTAAGAATTGGGGGTGTAGTGTCTAAGTTCCTAACGGTCGGGCACTCACTATTATAAATCTAGCATGTAGCGGTACTTAATGACTCGGCTTAGGGGACCAGGAACAACATAACTTATGACGGTGCTGATTTCTCTGTGGTGACATCTTTGCTGATAGGTTATGGCGAATTGACCAAATGTTGTCCTCTCGAATTTGACCCCACCTGAAGTAATTGGAAGTAGGTAGACGTAGACATAACTAGCTAAGAGGATTAACTAGGTTAGCACCACTATTCCTCTATTGATTTCCCTTTACCATTTATTTGCTTTTATATTCTGCATTAGTAGTTTAATTAATTAAATACTTATCGAAACCATTATAATTCTGTGACAATTAGACTTAGTAATAATCCAACACACATAGCTCTTGGGACGACCTCGGCTTTACCAATTACTACACTACACGGCGATAGGGACCGGGATTTTAACCGTTAGTGCATTAGGGTAGACCATAGGTATAACGAGACACTATAAATATTAAGACCTGGTCAGTAAAACCTGCATCATAGGGCAAGGAAGGTGTCCTTGTAGTCGAACCACTATAAATACTCGTGTCGTGGTTGTGCACTTCTAACTCTTTATCTTTTCATTGTTTATTTATACGCTTATCTATCAACATCCAACACACACACTCAATAGATTGACATAAGTCGATCTAAATATTTTAAAACGAAGTTTTAATCAGTAAAACTATTCAATCCCCCTTATAGTTTTCCACAAACCTTTCAGGTAATTTATCTCTACCTTGCAAAGTTGATAAATACCTTTGTTGGCTCAGTAAAGTCCGCATCTTCAATCGCCATAAACCGAAATCGTTCTCACCATTAAATTTCTCCACAATGTATTTAATTATCGTCATCTCAAAAATAATTAATCACAACTATAGCTCTGATACAAATTTTTTGTGATAAACTTATTTTAGAGACAAGTAATTAAATAGAAGAATTGCGCAGTAAATAAAAATGCAAGGATTTAACGTGCTTCGGCAATCACCTACTCTACAGGCGGAAGCGATACTTGAATTTCACTAGCAAATATGGAGTACCGAGGTTACACAGTGTATCACTCAGAATCCAGACTCCTAGCAATACTCTTGAAAGTATTTTGGACACTCACTAGATTTTATACACTCCTCTCAAAAGCTCACTCATATAGAATTTTATACAACAATTCTATACCACTCTATTTTTCTTTACAAAAGCCTCATACTAACTCTGTCATACACACAAGTGTGTTTGTTGAATATTGGATGCCAAATGAACTTCACATCTATTTCCTTTTATAGGACAAAATATCAAGTGTGAAAAATAAGTAACAAATTCAAGCTATCAACCACCTTTTTCAGCCACATATTTTGAGTAGGGGTGGCAATCGAGTCGTGTTCGTGTTAATCTATTCGGGTTCGCGTGTTGGCGGGTTAGTATAGCCTTTACCCAAACACGACCCATTTATTAATCGTGTCAAAAAACTCAACCCTAACCGGACACGCATAACACGTGTAACCCATTTGTGACCCGTTTGACCCATTTAAGTAAATAGGTCAAGCAGTGAATAAAGCTAGTGGTTTGTCGATTTAACTAATTTAAATGCAAAAAATGATATAAAAATCTAAAATATGATAAGAATAACATACAAATAACTATTGACGAATTTTACGAATTATAAGCGTCAATTTTCATGATATCTAAGATATAAAATTATAATTCACTCATACTAAGTAAATAACAAAATACAATTAATCAACATCCAACATAAAACCAGGTTATATATTTTATTTTTAAGATCTTATATACTTAAGCGGGTTAGCGGGTTGACTGTTTAATACTTACTCAACAAACCACGACCGTTTATTAAATGGGTTAGACGGGTTGACCCGTTTTTGACCAAAACCTGTTTATCCTAAACTCAAACCTGTTTAACTTCTTGTCGGGTTCGTGTCGTTTATCGTGTCGTGTCGAGAATTGCCACCCCTAATTTTGAGCCTCACTTCTTGACCAATATAGGAGGCAAAGAGTCAACAATGTCAATAGTTGGGCTAGGCCCCTATTGTGAGCTATGTTGTGAGCTATGCTTGACCACTGTTCAACAACTATTTATACTTGCAACGATGTGTGCACTTGATGAACATTTTTGACGTTTCGTTGTCTACTACTTCCGTAGACAAACATCCCACCGCTAAAGGCGGGCCTAAAAACCTCGTTATAAGAACATATATTGGGACAGTCCGTGTTATTGTGTATTACAAGGGTGTTATATTGGTGTGTATATGATATGATGTTTAGAGAAAGAGAGAACAAATGGAGGACAATGGTTCTGTATAGGGACATTATATATTACAAGCCATTGGCCCTATATTGAGCAACCTGTGCATATGGAAAACCAAATAAAGAGCTACTATGAATAAAGAGAGGAATTAGGGAAATGAGCATGGGCGGAACAAGGGGTTTCCGGGGTGCACGAGAACTCCGTGGATTTATCCCGCACACTGTAAAAGTTTGTTAAAAGCACTTATTTTTATGAAAATGAACCTGGCCTAAAAAAAATATTTTTGTTAAGAATATTTTTTAATATTATGAAATATACTTGATAACCTCTAGTCTCGATATGAGTGCTATGATCACCTTATTAGTTGTACATAAACCTACGAGTTGTACACATGAAGATTGCATATCTTTAACAAATCTAATCATATTGGGGATGTTTAATCCACTGATAACGCTACACGAGTCGTTCGGGGTCAAAGGAACTTCCTTTACGTCGAGCAAGTTTTTCAACATCCTAGGCAGTGAACCTAATCGTTGTAGTGTAGTATTAGGGTAAGCCACGGGAATTGATATCATTCTCTAGTGGAATAGGAATGCTAGTGAGAAGTTACTACGCTAAGGTTGGGGTTGAGGAAGATTATTTTTTTTTTATCTTTTTATGTTTTTTAGGAAATGGAAAGGTACGAATCTCGGGGTTTGGATTTGGGGGTTGGTATTTCTACCGGTTACTCTACTTATCTAATTATCTAATCTAGTGGGTAGTCTATGTCTAATTATTGTGTGATCGTATGATAATTTAAAGATGTGTTTACTTAGGTTTTATTACTCCTTAATTATCTCCTATTGATGGTTGAATTGTCACGTCCTTATTCTTAATCGCGTTGTCTGTCTAAGGTCGTAGGGTATGCGTTTATCCCTAACTCTTTGAAACTACCAAAGGTTAATGCCTACAAAATCTCTAGGATTTATAAACTTAACACTAAGGTACTCTTCGGATGGTTTAGCCTACAATAACTCTAGGTACTATAAGCTAAGGTTCACAAAGATTAATCAAGCATTAACTACACAACGAATGACCTATCGCAATACTAGATCATTAACAATTAAGATAAGAGACAACCAATCAATATTCAATAATTAAGTTTCATATTCCTAAGCAAACACACAAGTAAATTAGCCGGACATGGGAAACATGCAAGCATACACACAATTAATTGAAGACATAATTGAATTAATGAAGCAAAACACTTATCTTGATGTAAGATAGGGTATGGAACCCTAAAATCTTTGCATAAGACAAAAACCTTGATTCGGTTTAGGTTTTACTCCAAAGACTACACACCGAAAACTAAAAAATTTGGATTATATATATAAGATTACAAATGCGGCGGTGTCACCTTTGATTTGTGGCGTCGTCGGTCGCCGTTATTAGGGTTTCGTCTTGGCCACGTTAGTCTTACGACGGCGTCACCTTATGCTTGTGGCCGTCCCCTTCGATCTCGGCGTCGTGCGGATCAAATCAAGGCCGTCTGAGTTGCGGCCTACTCTTTTAAAACCGAAGCCGTCACTTGTAAATGAGCAATTTGGCTCTTGGCCGTCACAAAAGTTGTCCGACGGCGTCGTAAGTTTGTGCCTGATGTCGTCCCCTTCAGTTCTAGCAGCACAGTGTCTGGATTCTTGACATTGGCCATTTTCTTCGTATATTCGCGCCTTTTCGTCCGAATAAGTGTCTTTCCAGCATTTTTCCTTCAAGATACCTATAAAGTGAAAAGGAACGATATTAAGTAATAACGGATACAAAAGTGATCAAATAAGGGCTTAAACGACCCCTCAAAAAGGTACATTTTAAAACCTTATCAAATATCCCTACACTTGGAATTTGCTTGTCCTCAAGCAAATGTGCTTTTAGCCAATCAATTTATAAGTTAGAGGTCATGAAGCATTAGTTTAGAACGATCCACAACACATATAAGCCCATGAAAGTCATAACAAGCACGGAAATTACATACTAGCACCTCACATGGGGTGTTTAGATACTCACATCTCTCGGTTGTGTATGAAATATAACAAGTTGGAAATGGAAGATAAAGACTCATTGACCGGTCCTAGTACATAGATTACCATAGGCTTGAAACTAGGTCAAACCTCCATCGCTTTGGCGTAGGCACCTAGGAAAGACTATCCAAGAGGTCTTTTAAAGGGTTGTAATATTAGGCTTACGGTAGGGAAACAAAGGGTTTGGTGGGATAGGCTATTTAGTGGTGGCAAGTCAAAAAACTTTATGTTACAAGCATGCGAAGAATGGCGTTGCTAAGCCAAGACTCGACACTCTAGACTCTAGATAACTGAGACAAACAAACACAAATTTAAAGATAGATGTAGGATGGTAACCCGTATTTTTTTTCGAACACTTTATTTTTTTTTCTTTTTCTCTTTTTCTATTTTTTTCGATTTTTTTTCCCATACACTTTTACTCTACCATCCTCTACGATAACATCAAAATGATAGGGATTTATAGGCACATCCTTACACTTGAGTTTTTATTACTCTAACACTAATTTGACCCGAATTGAAAAGATCAAAACACTTGGAGTACATTATTATGCAAATAAAGGGAATTTGAATTTAACGTTCCCTTCCCGTCATTTCACAAAATTTAACTTTTCCCATGAGTCCCAATCGTCCTAAAACTGTGTACAAAGGATATGACTCAACTTAGCAACTTATGCAAGCAACAAGATAATTGAACTAAGGGTTTAGTGTGATAACAATAATGCACTAAAAGTGAGTGCATACAAGGTAGGCTAAGGCGATTTGGGTGTACATTTGGGGGTGGATTGTAAACAATGCTCTTCATTGATATTCCGGAAAACCGAAACATCAAGAGAACCACGAAAAGGATAGGCTCTGAGGGGTTAACTAGGGGTATCGTGTACTAAAGATGAGTACAACACAAAGGTGTGGGGGAATTACTCAACTGATGTGAAAGAAGTAATTATATTACGGGTATCAAACAAGGGTTATCCTAATGCCTCTTATCATTTAGTTATTCCTAACTACACAAGTGTAGTCTTACTAGCGATCTCGAGATGCATCACAAAACAAGTTCTAGAATCTATTATACTACCGGTTCACACTCTAAGCATTAAAGATGAATGCTTTAATTCCTACAAATCTAAGGGCGATCCTCACATTTTGGGTGGAATTTAAGTGGTAAAGGGTTTTTGTTCTAATCATATAATTTCCTATCCATGAGACGCTTTATTAAGACTAATGGCCCACTCCTATATGTCATGAAAAAATTTAAATCTGGTGCCAAAATTACCCTAACCGACATTTTCTCATGGTTTATTACACAAATGCAATTGGACAAGGCAAATATTCAAGGATAAGCATAGTTTCAAAGTTCCCGTTTTATTTTCCCTCCCTACACTTAAACTGAACATTGTCCCCAATGTTCCGCGAAAGTATCAAAGTTATGATAACGGAAGGTAATAAAAGATGAAAGAAACTAATACTCCCGATTAGCTTCGGTAGGATCCGTGTAAAGTGGTGGTTACATCTTTCTTCAAGAAGAACGTTTGCGTGTAAAGCTCCTTCTCATCTTATGTATCTTCTTCTTGGTAAATTAAACCTGCACACTTGAAGAAAACAAACGAAACCTTCGCGTAAAATCGGCGGTAATAATATATATAGGACTCTACTAACTAGGATATAATGCTTGTGGAATGGATGTTTACAGAATTTCTGGAAAATTAAGACCTGGAAAATTCCAAAAATTTATTAGTAGCTCAGAAAAAGAGAAAAAGTAATCAGTTGTTTTACGCTCCTTCGGCCGTCAGTTGCGTCGGCGCCGTCAAGTTATCCTGACAAAAAGCTGGTCTGCGATTTTCTGAAAAATTCGGAAAATTTACATCTTTAGAATCTGGAAAAATTTCCTGCAAAACATCCATTATGACTCGATACAAGCATTTGACTCGAACAAACACACATGTATATCTTTTTAATTAATTGAAATTCTCATGTTTACGTTTCTTTTGGAAACGTATGTAATCCTCCCTACACTTATCCCTTATGTAAAATACCTTTATATGTAATTAAGACGAGGTTAAAGACAAAATAAAGCATTTTTACAAATTTAAACATGAGAATAAACAATCAATAAAAGATACATGACACAAACAAGCAAACAAGTAAGCATGGGTTGCCTCCCACGAAGCGCTTTTCTTTATTTATGAGTCTTGTAGCTACACTCGAAGTCGTGCCCCTAGTGACTTCATTACCGTCACCTTCTTCCAAAACAATATCTTCATCGTTGACCATTTCATTATTGTCCAATTGATAATGTTTCACACGTTGCATATATCTGTAAATTCCCTTCCATCATGGTCCGATAGCACCACGGCCCCATTGTTCATTTGCCTCTTCACTGAAAAAGGTCCATACCATCTCGATTTAAGTTTTCCCGGAAATAATCTCAGTCTTGAATTATACAAGAGCACCTTATCTCCTTCCAAAAACTCTTTAGGATTCTTTATTCATTGATCATGCCATTTTTTTGCCCTTTCATTGTATGTGATCGACGATTCATAAGCTTCAAGTCTTAGTTCATCCAGCTCTTGAAGTTGTAAGAACCTATTTGACCCTGCTTCAGAATAATCCATATTATAGGCCTTAAGTGCCCAGTACACTTTTTGCTCAAGTTCAATAGGGAGGTGGCATGCTTTCCCGTATACCAAGCGAAAAGGGGTTGTTCCGATTGGTGTTTTGTAGCGATTCTGAATGCCCAGAGTGCCTCATCTAGCTTGAATGCCCAATCTTTTCTATTCTGGTGGACCGTTTTTTCATGTATCCGCTTTAATGCTCTATTTGTGTTTTCTACTTGCCCATTCGTTTGAGGATGATATGCAGTAGAAAATCTTTGCGGAACGCCATACTTCTTCATTACCTTCTCCATATGAGCATTGAAAAAGTGGGTTCCTCTATCACTGATCAATGCCTTGGGAATCCCAAATTGTGCAAAGAGCTTTTTAAGAAAATGAATGACTACCCTCGCATCGTTAGTCCTAAGGGCTTGGGCCTCCACCCATTTGGATACATGGTCGATAGCTACGAGAATGTATTCATTTCCTCCGGATGATGGAAAAGGTCCCATGAAGTCTATACCCCAAACGTCGAATATTTCGCAGACTTGAATATAATTCTGAGGTGATTCATCCCTTCGCGAGATGTTTCCCGGTCGTTGGCATGCATCACACGTTTGAACCAATCTTTTAACGTCTCGAAAAATAGTAGGCCAGTAGAATCCGGCATCGAAAACTTTCCGTGCCGTGACATTTACGGTGATGTCCCCGGATGGTCCAGCATGGCATTCCTTGAGAACTCGATCAATCTCTCTTTACCCGCAAGCGTCGAATGATTTGATCGGGGCATATGCGGAATAGGAAGGGCTCATCCCAGAAGTAATGTTTTAGTGTAGTGAAGAATTTTCTTTTATCTTGCTTGGTCATGTAATTTGGCAAAACCCTACTGGACAGATAGTTAGCATAATCCGCGTACCATGGCTCAATTTCCTTAATGGCCGTTAGCCGTTCCTCAGGAAAAGAGTCACGAATCTCGGTATGGTCTAACTTCTCACGATCAGGGTTTTCCAAGCGTGACAGATGATCAGCAGCAAGATTTTCAGCCCCCTTTTTTATCTCAAATTTCAATGTCAAATTCTTGAAGTAATAGAATCTACCTAATGAGTCGGGGTTTTGCATCTTGCTTGGAAAACAAGTAGCGCATAAAGCGGAGTGTCGTGAATGACGGCGGTCATGGAAAGGGCGAGATATTGCCGAACTTGTCGAAGGCAAAAACCACAACTAAAAGCTCTTTCTCGGTGGTTGTGTAATTTTCTTGCGCTACATTCATGGTTTTGCTAGCATAGTAAATTGGTTGAAAATTCTTCTCTTTTCTTTGGCACGAGCACTCCGCCACAACATAATCACTAGCATCGTACATGATTTGAATGGTCTGAGACCAATCGGGGGTGACAATTATTGGGCTGAGTGAGATCCTTCTTTAGTCGGTTGAATGCTTCTTTGCATTCTTCAGAAAAATCAAAAGGGGCATCCTTGACAAGAAGTTGTGTCATTGACTGGGCAATTTTCGAAAAGTCTTTAATAAACCTTCTATAAAAACCCGCATGACCTAGAAAGCTTCAAATGGCTTTAACGGTAATAGGATAGGGGAGTTTGGATATCGCTTCGATTTTTGCTCTATCGACCTCGATTCCATTTCCAGAGACTTTATGCCCTAAGACAATTCCTTCTTTTACCATGAAATGACATTTTTCCCAATTTGGGACCAAATTAGTTTCTTCACACCGTTTCAACATCTTCCTAAGGTTGGAAAGACAAAGGTCGAAGGAATTCCCAAATACCGAGAAATCATCCATGAAGACTTCCATGTTGTCCTCAATTAATTCATGGAATATGGCCATCATACATCGTTGAGCGATTGGCGGGCATTGCATAACCCGAAGGGCATTAAACTTGTAGGCAAAAGTCCCGTATGGGCATGTAAATATAGTCTTTTCTTGATCTTCAGGGGCAATGGGGATTTGGAAGTATCACGAAAACCATCAAGGAAACAGTAGTACTCATGCCCGGCTAACCTTTCGAGCATTTGGTCAATGAATGGCAGAGGAAAATGATCCTTCCGGGTGGCATCATTTAACTTCCTGTAGTCGATACAAACACGCCAACCAGTAATTGTTCTCTGCGGCACTAAATCACCCTTTTCATTCTTTACAACTGTCATTCCTCCTTTTTTTGGAACCACTTGGACTAGGCTGACCCATGGGCTATCCGAAATAGGGTAGATAAGGCCGGCATCGAGGAGCTTGACGACCTCCTTCTTTACTACCTCCTTGATATTAGGGTTAACCCTCCTCTGCGGTTGAACGGTTGGTTTGTAATCTTCCTCCATGAGGATTTTATGACTACAGAATGTAGAATCAATACCATAATGTCACAACACTCCATGCGATCACTCCTTTGTACTATTTTAAAACTTCTAAGAGCTTCTCTTTCGTTCATTGGTCGTGAAGAAGAGCTTATGATGGCAGGGAGTTGGTCCTTTCCTTGAAGGAAGGCATATTCTAAATGGCTCGGGAGATCTTTTAGTTCTAAGGTAGGGGTTCCTTGATTGAAGGTTTTAGCTTGTTTTCTGGCTTTTGAAGCTCAAGGGGTTCAATTTCTTCCCTACGCGGGTAAAAGGAAACAACTCCAACCATCTCGATTTCTTCATCATTGTATATTGTGTTGTTATCATCATTCATGAATTCGTTTAATAGATACTCATCAATGCAACCATCTATGTCATCAACAAATTCATCAACTTCCTCAACAAAATAAATAGGGTGATCGTAGGAGGAGGAGTGACTCATAGAATCCTTGATGTCGAATGTTAAGCTCTCGGACCCCACTCGTAAAGTGAGTTTACCATCATGAATATCGATAATGGCACGAGCTGTAGCCAAGAAAGGTCTCCCAAGGATTATTGGGACTGAGCTATCTTCCTCCATTTCTAAAATCCTGAAATTAACTGGAAACCTGAATTCTCCTACCCTTACAAGAACATTTTCACAAAATCCAATGGGATATTTGATTGATCGATCTGCTAACTGAATACTCATTCTAGTTGGCTTCAGTCATGAATATCCGATTTTGAGGAACAACGAATGAGGCATCAGGTTAATGCTTGCCCCAAGATCCGCCAAGGCGTTTTTCATAGAAAGCGCCCCTATTGAGCAAGGAATGGTGAAGGCACTTTGGATCTTCTTTCTTCTTGGGCGGTCCTTTCGGATGATAGCCGAGCACTCTTCTCCTAATGATATCAACCCTTCAAGTTTCTTCCTATTAGATATTATCCTCTTGAAGTATTTGCTATGTTTAGGGATATGATAAAATACATCAATAAGTGGTATGTTGTGGAGGCCCGTTTTAAGTAAGACAATATTCTCTCATTGTCTTCTTGACCTTTGATTCTTTAGGCGAGGGATAAGGAATCCGTGCGAGAAGTTGGTCGTTGGGGTGCTTTGATGTTTGTGGAGGGATCATGAGGAGTTGAAGGATGTTGGGAATTGCTTCATTTCCTAACGTAGGCTCCCTGGTGGTGGGATTTTTAGTCGAGGTGTGGGGATCCTTGGTAGTAATTCTGATCGGTAGTAATGGCACAAGTTGGATCGTGATGGGTTGGGCCAAGTTCGCTTATTCTTTTGTGGAGCTCGGCGAATTGACTCTCTAATTCATCTTGCTGCTCTTGAATGAATCCTTCAAGACCCTTTAAAAGCATTGCCCCTTCCATGGTAAACTGCCCGAGTTCTTTTTCAAAGGCATCACGGGTGGTGTATTCAGATCCCTTCTTTCCTTCAGTCTTCCATTTCAGATTACCCCAAGGATTGCATTCACCGTTTTGATAGAATGTGAGAAGGGAAGGGTCATCATAAATATCGTGACTGGAAAGGAAGACGCTCTCTTGGCGTGTGTCATCACACTCATCACTCTCTTGTGGCCCTCCACAAATGTCGCATATAAGGTATGGGTTAAATAACCTTTTTGGGTTCAGCGATTTTGTGAGGTATGCAAGCTTCTCTTGTGCTTTCTTAATCTGATCATCGAGAGAAGATAAGTTTTCACTTGAAAGCGAGAGATACTCATTGCGATTCTTGGCTCGTTCCAAGGGTTGTCATGGTATTGAACATGTTCCTCAATACGGTTCCACCCTTCTTATGAGTGAGATTAAAATTCTTCGGCTACGTTGAGAAGTCAATCCCTTTTGATCCTTTCGGGAGACATTGTCGTAAAAGATTTGAACAAGCAACCAAAGGTTGATACCATGGTGTGGGGCTTGTTGAATGAGATCTTTGTAACAAGTCCAGGAGTTAACGATAGATTCTCCATCTGTTTGATGGAAGTGAAGAATTTTGCTCTTGATTAATGCAGTTCTTCCAGGGGGAAAGAACTTCTTGGTGAACTTGGTCGTGAGTTGTTCCCACGTGAAGATGGACTTTGGAGGAAGCTTATCGAGCCACTCTTTGGCATGTCCTTGAAGAGAAAATGGGAAAAAACGGAGTCTAGATGTCTCCTTAGATGCCCCGTCGGCATAGATAGTGTTAATACAAATATAGTCATTAAACGTTATTTATATTTTTGATCTTTACCTAAGTTTTGTTAACGACAAAAGTAAATTTAATTTGTATAAAAGCTTAAAGCTTGTCAAGTTTAATAGATATTAAAACAAGCTTTTTCAAACAATATATTCATCATTCAAGCATTTACATTTATGATTAGTAACATCTTGATATGACTCTAATCATTATGTATGATAGTAGTTTTTAGAATGTGTTAGGTTCTTAAAACCAAACACTACTTAAGTACTTGCATATTTCTAAAAATAGAAATACAACATATGACATCATGTGATGCATCATGGAAATCATTGGAAGATTTCATTAGATATTTTGTGTGGATTTGTACTCTTCATATCTTGCACAATCTCACTTAGATAGAGTTGACTTTAGCAAAGATTTGATATCTTGACTGTCAGACCCGGCGGTACCAATTTGGTACACGGGCGGAACCCTTTTAAGGGTTCCGCGGTCCGTGGACGCTCCTGTCCATTTTGGCTATAAATAGCAATGCCAAGCCAAGTAGATTTCATCCCTTTCTAACATACTCTCATACATATCTTCTCTCTAACCTTTCTAACTCAGTTTCATATCATATTAGTGATCTCTTTTGTAGCAAAGAAGATCAAGTCACATTCAAGCTTCAAACGAGAAGTTGGAAGTCTTGTTTGTTTAGTGTTGTATGATCTTGTGTTGATTCATACTTCATTGTTGTATTAAACCATCATAATCTTGTGAGTGTGAGTGGTTAGTATTTTAGTCCTCAAAATACATTGTGTGTGGGAGTGGTTGTACCCTTGGAAAGAACTCGACATCTAGCTTAGTGTCGGAAATAGTGTAAGCGAAGTGTAAAGGTTTTCTCCGCCGGTGAAAGGAGCTTGTTGACTAGTGAAGTTAAACTCTCGAGTGTGAGACTCGAGGAGTGGAGTAGGGCAAGGAAAAAGAGTCCTTGTAGACCGAACCACTATAAACAACTTGTTGTGGTTTGATCATTTCTTTCCTTATTTACTTCTTACATATTGCTTGCATATTTCATTAACATATCTAAGATCAATATCAATTGATCTTTACAATAAGTTTCAAAACAAAGATTTTAATTGGTAAACTATTCAACCCCCCTTCTAGTTTTCTACAATTGGTACCGAGCCTCGTTGCTCAAGAATTTCTAAAATATATTGTATTTTATAAACTTGAAACGATCCATGGATTTCGAAAACTTTAAAGAATGGCAATCTATGCAAAGACCACCACTCTTTGAAACCAATGGATTTATCTATTGGAAAAACCGTTTTGAAACATATGTAAAATCAAAAGATATAGATCTTTGGTTTATTATTGTTAAAGGGATTTTAGTTCTACAACAAAGGATATTTCCGTTGATGAACAAAAGAAACTAGTTACTAAAAATAATGAAGCTAAAATGATGCTTTTTAATGCTTTACCTAGAAAAGAATATGAAAGAATTTTTATGTGTGAAACCGCCAAAGATATTTGGGAATCTTTAATTATTACACACCAAGGTAATTCACAAGTCAAGGATAACAAAACTGATCTTCTTGTTCAACAATATGAACAATTTGTTATTCCTGAAGATGAAACCATTGATTGTGGTTTTGCTCGCTTTAACACTATTATTACATCACTTAAAGCACTTGATGAATCTTTTCGTTTTGTCAGGAAATTTCTTAGAGCACTCCATCCCAAATGGAGAGCTAAAGTAACCGCCATTGAGGAATCAAAAGATATCTCAATAATGTCACTAGACGAGTTGATCGGCAACCTCAAAGTACACGAAATGGTGATGGAGAAAGATTCGGAGATCATCAAAGGAAAAAGGGAGAAGATCAAATCCGTTGCTCTAAAAGCAAAAGCGGAATCAAGTGATGATGACGAATCTTGCTCCGTAGCGAAGATGAGGAATATGCCATGGCCGTTAGAGATTTTAAGAAGTTCTGTAGAAGAAGAGGAAAATTAAGTAAGACAACCTCGAGAAGAAAGAAGCCATTCGAAAAGATCGGGATGACAAGAAGGGTAAAGGTGAAAGAAAATGTTTTAGATGTGGTGATGCAAGTCACCTCATAGGAGAATGTCCCAAGCCACCTAAAAGCAAAACTCAACGAGCTTTTGTAAGTGGTGCTTGGAGTGATAGTGAAGATGATGAAGAATCAAGCAAGGAAGAGATCGCTCTAATGGCACATGAGTCAAATGAGGTATGCTTGAAAGTTGGATTGGAACCTGATGAATGGATAAAAGATAGTGGTTGCTCACGACACATGACGGGCAACAAAAGTCTCTTCTCATCATACCAAGAGTATGACGGAGGTAATGTCACCTTTGGTAGCAATCTCAAAAGCAAAATTATTGGCAAAGGTACGATCGCTCATAACTCCCTAACTATTGAAAATGTTGCTCATGTGGATAGGTTAGGATTTAATCTACTTAGTATTAGCCAACTATGTGATAAAAAGTATAAAGTGCTATTTGATGAAAATGGTAGTAAAATACTAAAAGATGGTATCACCATAGCTAAAGGAGTTAGGAAAAATAACATATACGTCATGAAAATAGATAAAACATATAATGACAAACTTTGCCTAACAACATTAGACGATAGCTCATCTCTTTGGCATAGACGTTTAGGTCACGCTAATATGAGACTTATACAAAACCTATCTTCAAAAGAATTGGTTAGGAATTTACCAAAACTTAAATATGACCAACACTTTTGCGGCGCTTGCAAAATTGGTAAACAAACACATAGTAGTCACAAATCTAAAAATATGGTGTCCACATCTAAGTGTCTAGAATTATTACATATGGACTTGTTTGGACCATCCGCTATAAGAAGCTATGGAGGCAACTTATACACTTTGGTCATAGTAGATGATTATTCAAGGTTTACTTGGACGTTGTTTTTGAAAACCAAAATGAAGCTTTTGATAAATTTGAAATACTTAGCAAGAAAATTCAAAATCTTCTAGGTGTCAAAATTGTGTCGATCCGAACGGATCATGGTCGTGAATTTGACAACGAAACTCAATTTGGAAACTTTTGTGATACAAATGGTATAACACATAACTTTTCCGCTCCACGAACACCTCAATCTAATGGAGTAGTAGAACGTAAAAATAGAACAATTCAAGAAATGAGTAGAACAATGCTTAATGAACAAAACATTCCTCAAAAGTTTTGGTGTAACGCCGTTGACACTTCTACATATATTTTGAATAGAGTCTTAATACGTCCTTTCTTAAACAAAACACCATATGAACTCTATAAAGGTAAAAAGCCAACGTTAGGATATTTTAGAGTCTTTGGTTGTAAATGCTTTATTCTTAATACTAAGGATTATCTCACCAAGTTTGACCCAAAGTCTTATGAAGGTGTATTTCTTGGTTACTCTCAAACTAGTAAAGCTTACATTGTCCTAAACAAAGAAACAATGATAGTCGAGGAATCATTGAACATAACATTCGACGAAAGTCCACCTCCCTCTAAGACATCACCTTTGGTAGATGATGACTTAGTTGAAAGTCAAATGATAGAAGGTCAAGAAATAATTAATAATAACAAGGAAGATGAACCATTAAATAAAGAAATTGTCAACATCAAAGAATCTAAAAGTCATCCTTTAGAAAAAGTCATAGGACTACTCAATCAAAGAACCTTAAGGTCACAAGCCCAAAATCAAAGTAATTATTTTTGTTTTGTATCCACCATTGAACCAAAAACATAAATGAAGCAATAAAAGATGAATCATGGGTTATTGCCATGCAAGAAGAATTAAACCAATTCGTTAGAAATGATGTTTGGAAATTAGTTCCAAAACCTAAAGATCAAACTATAATTGGAACAAAATGGGTTTTTGAAATAAAATGGATGAAAATGGGATAGTATCTAGAAACAAAGCTAGGCTTGTAGCGCAAGGTTATAATCAACAAGAGGGATTGATTATGATGAAACTTATGCAACGGTAGCTAGGCTTGAGTCTATTAGAATATTGCTTGCTTATGCATGTGCCTATGATTTTAAATTATTTCAAATGGATGTTAAAAGTGCCTTTCTTAATGGGTTTATTAACGAAGAAGTGTATGTTGCTCAACCTTCCGGTTTCACCGACTTTGAGAAACCACATCATGTCTTCAAACTCAAGAAAGCATTGTATGGTCTTAAGCAAGCACCAAAAGCTTGGTACGACCGACTTAAGACTTTTCTTATTGATAACAAATATACTATGGGATTAGTAGATAATACTCTTTTACCAAGAAAAAGGAATCACATATTATCATTGTTCAAATATACGTTGATGACATTATATTTGGATCAACTTGTCAAGAATTATGTGATGATTTCTCTAAAATCATGCACGACGAGTTTGAAATGAGTATGATGGGTGAGTTAAATTTCTTTCTAGGACTTCAAATAAAACAACTAGAAGATGGCATATTTTTAACCAATCTAAATATATAAAAGACATGCTTAGGAAATTTGGTCTTGAAGATTCCAAACCAACTAAAACTCCCATGTCCTCGGACACTAAACTAACCAAGGATGAGGAAGGTGAATCCGTAGATAACACTAAATATAGAGGAATGATTGGTAGCCTACTCTATCTTACGGCTAGTAGACCCGACATTATGTTTAGTGTTTGTCTATGTGCTCGCTTTCAAGAAAACCCAAAGGCATCACACTTAGAAGCCTTAAAAGGATTTTTAGATACATTAAGGGAACAACGTGTTTAGGATTATGGTATCCCAAAGGAACGGGTGTAGAAACCATAGTGTATGCCGACTCGGATCATGCCGGTGACTATGTCGATAGAAAAAGTACAAGTGGTATTTGCACTTTTGTTGGACATTGTCTCACCTCATGGTTTGCAAAGAAGCAAACGGCCTTGGCCATCTCAACTACTGAAGCCGAGTACGTCTCAGCCGGAAAGCATGTCAACAAGCTCTTTGGATGAAGCAAGCTCTCGTAGATTACGGAATTCATCTCAACGACATTGTGATACTTTGCGACAACAAAGGAGCCATCGATCTCAGCAAGAATCCCGTTCAACATGCTCGTACAAAACATATTGAAATCCGCCATCACTTTCTTCGCGACAATGTTCAAAAAGGAAACATTTCAATCGAGAAAGTATCCTTCGAAGACAACATTGCCGACATCTTAACTAAGCCTCTTAAACGAGAACCTTTTAATCTTCTTAGACTTGGTTTAGGGTTAATGGAACCAAACATGTAGGATAAACATAGCCCAAAACATTAGAATAGTCAAAACAAAACAATTTTGTCTTGTACCTGCTACTGTAGCCACGGCACCAAACGACAACAAAGATGGAACCAAATTTTTGTGTCGTCGGTCCGTGGTGTCTCTGAAGCAAAACTGCTATATACAAATCATCCTCTTCCTCAAAACCCACTTTACCAAAACGTGTAAAACTTAAACCAAGCTCATTATTGTCATCTTCCCACTCATTAATCACTGAAGATAACATCATTGTAAGTATCCTAACTACATTTCATCTCTTAATTCTGAGTCTAGGATTCTTATTTATGCACAAAACTATCACAAATCATTACATGGGGTTTTATGTATGCTTTTATACCAAATATGAATTCAATTGGCAAATTGCATAACTAGTCATTAAAATTAGGTACTACATTATCATATTGCATAAACAAATCATGCTTCCCACTAATTGATAGATAATGAATATAAGGCCTTATTCAAACAACCAAACACCCCATGTCAAAAGTTTTGAAAAGCTTCTCACTTGTAGGAAAACAATTTTTTCATTGCTAATACAAATAGAAACGTTAAATTTTCATCACTTGCATGCTCTTGAATACTAAAGGTATTGCATAACTAATATGCATTCCCGGGTATATTCAAATGAAGCCACATTGAATTAGGAGCATTTGGGTTATCTCATGGTATTTGCCAAACACCCCACTAAAACCATCTTTGTGCATAAAATGAGTCGAGATAACCGCAACTCCAAATTGTTTTCATATAGGCACACACTAGAACCAAAAACGTTAAAACTTATTCTCATTTTTAACATATTAACTCTTGTCCTTAGGAATAACCATGGTAGCCGCAAGATTCTATGATCACAAAGACACCCTTAACTACATTCCCAAACACCACAAAACCAAAGGACTTACCAAGGAACAAGTAGAAATATTTAGGGGTCTAGAATCAAGGTATTTCCATGAGGGTAGAACCATTCACTCATCCTTCCTTGAAAACACAAATCTCCGTGAAGAACTAGCCGCCATTCAATTCGATTGTCTTCTTGACATCGATGAACCAATTTGTCCTAGGTTTGTGTTAGAATTCTATGCTAGTGTGACCGGCTTTAGTGATGAAGACGATGATGAATTTTGTCTTAGGTTTAGAATTAATCAAAACGACTACACCATCACCTTAGCCAACTTTGCTCAAGTGCTAGGAATTCCCAACCGAGGGACTTGTCTCTACTCGGATAAATGGTCACTCACGGCTCTTGATGCAATCAATGACCGCTCTCTACCCTACCAAACCCGTTTGGCCGACAAAGATGTCATCCGTGAACACCTTTTTAACCCAAAAGGTGATACAACCCGAGTTACCCGAAAGGGAAAAGAAGTAAACCGAGATCCATATGGAATGGAGCTAAATGAACTTAAGCCCGAATTTAAAAAATGGGAGGAGCTACTTAGAGCCAACGTCATTAGCACCATAGGAAATAGGGATCACATTAACGCTTGCCTTTGTCATATGCTCTACAACTTGTCCACCCGTCAACCATTCAATTTAGCCTACTACATAGCTAGGAGAATGATTGATATTCCAACTCAAGGATCGGTTGCTCTTCCATACGGGATGCTTCTCACCCGTCTCTATAGAAACTTCGCACCAATTCCACCAACACCAAAAGGGATGCACCTTCACTATGAGCTCATCCCTCACATCTTTGTACCTTTGAGTGATGCACGAGTTGCTAAGACAAAAGGCAAAAGAGCAAAACCTCCAACTCCATCATCATCATCATCAAATAGCTTCGAGGATGGTCTTCCAAGCTCTCGTCTTCCGCCTCATGAGTATTATTCGTCTCTTCCCGAAATAGAGAATGAATCAGCGGAGTTCAAGCAAACTAAGGGAATGTTCAAGTGCCTTGGTAGGATGATGAACAAGATTTACAAGAAGTTGGACAAATAAGGGTACTTTTAAGGAGCGTTTGGAACAATGCATTATCATTAATGTTTGATACAATTTCGTTGGTTTTATTATATAGGATGATAATATAACCTAAAACAATGGTGAATGCTAACAATCTTATGCAAGGGGATAGCGCAAGTATGCTATCAAATTTTACCCATTTTCACTATAATGTGAAAATCAATAAGCCTTGCTCAAAATACATGCTCCACTATGGTTATATATATGTTATCTGCTTTTTCTAACTACAAATGTTTAGTATAACATGATTTGAGAAGAATTTCAGGTTTCGGAAAAGTCCCCGACACCTAAAAACGAACTTTGTCCATTTTTCTGCACTTCACGGATCAGACGGCACCATAAATTTGGTACCGTCCGTTATGCAAATTGGTACCGCCGTACCTGTACAGGCGGACCAGACGGCACCCTTTTTAGGGTTCCGGCCGTGTAAGTTTTTGGTGCCGTGGATCCTTCAGGTAATTTTCTGAATTTCGACTATTTCGTGATTCCAAACTACCATCCAATGCCTATAAATCAATCCTAAATTGCTTATACTCTTATTAGAACTAGTATAATTCACTTAGGAATATAAGAAATCCATTTCCCACCAAAATTCAAAAATTTGAAAAATCCACCCAAGGAGCCCTTTTGCATAAAGGAAGGAACCAAATTTTTGGTACCTTCAAATCCGTGGATGATCTGAATATTAGGAAATTCCACTCACTAGAACACATTTATTGCAAAACTATTTTTTTCTTCACTCCATCTCTCTTGAATGGCTTGACTTGGGTGATATGACTAGCATTCAACCCACTCACAAATCATTAGGAACCTCATCTCTTCAATGGCTTAACATCAAATCAAACACATTTCTCCATGATTTTTCACTTCTATAAATTGAGAGGTTTTACCATGATCATCCTCACACCTTCTTCATTCTTACTATCATCTAGCAAAGAAACACCAAAGTCAAAAATGACAAAATCATCTCCAAAACCTTGCAAAAAGACCGCTAGAATTAGTGTGAGGCCTTGTTGCTTCGTTAACCTTAGCTCCTCATCCGAGTCTTCTCCACTCACAATCTCATCTCCCATCCGAGATGATACAAACCTTACCTTAGCCACACCTACTCAATCACACATTGTGATCACCACTCCACCACCAACAAAAACACCAACTTCACCTCCACCGGCACCCATCCAAACATCCAAAACACCTTCACCACCTTCACCAAGGTCTCCAACTCTCATTCCCATGGAGTTGTTTTCCACTCCACCAACCTCCCTGAATCCTTTCTTGGAGGACTTGGATGACTTGCCTCCTAGGCCAAATCATCCACCACCATTGCCATCCTTTGGCTCAATTGAGCGGATGGCTCATAAGTCACCTCGGTCATCCCTTGACCCAAACGCCCCATTAGGGCCTAAACCTCTTCTCTTCCACCCCATTCACAAAGACATTCATGGTCCTTTGTATGGGGATCATTCACTCACCACATCAATGTCCCTCATCTTGAGGACATTGAGGAGTGTATGTGGGATGCCAATCCCACTAGAGAGGAGATTCAAACCGAACTCCACAACCTCCACCAATTCAAAGGCATGGTGGACTCTCACTTGAGTGAGACAATGCAAATGCAAAGTGCTTTGCTTGCTTCCATCATGACCACCCCAAACATTTCCACCAACACCAACACATCTACCATTCCACCACCACAACCTCCCCAAACATACTACCCCCTAGGCATGGTTGCTCAACTTGTGAGCAAACGGCCCAAACCGTTGATAGGACCCGGGTTATGGTCCTTGACTTTTAAGAAGAAATGAGGTTCATCCTCAATCATATCCTTGAGCATCTCAACGCTCTTTCTCATCCACCATCAAATTAGGATGGTTATAGTTTAGCATTTCTAGGTTTCTCTTCTTAGGATTATTTTCTTTTCTTTTCTTCTTGTACTAAAACACATCATTGTGTTCCCATTTCATGATCTTTATTCATGAAACTTTTAACTAATGAATGGTGTTTTTATAGTTGGTCCTTTTACATAGTGTTTGGAAATGCTTGTGAATGATCATTATTACTAACATTTTTTTGTAGCTTTTACTTTCACAATCCATGTATCTTCCCATTAAGCACCCAATTTAGGGGAGCTTTGATCAAGGGGGAGATAATGGCTCGGGCTCATTACATTCATAGCCTCTACTTTTGTTGAGACAAAAAGGGGGAGAAAATATAGAACTTGATTACATTTTGACTTTTCTTAAAAGTCAATGCTGCATACTTTGACTTTCTGAAAAAGTCAACATCATACATCAACTAGTGAACACTTTGACTTTCATAAATAGTCAAACATCATACACTTGCATTATCTTTCTCTTTTCAAGTTCTAAAACTAATATTTTTATAACTCTTGCACAAACTTTGTATCTTTTATAAAAATAAAATTTATATTTTGTCCTCAACAAAAAGGGGGAGATTGTTAATACAAATATCATCATTAAACGTTATTTATATTTTTGATCTTTACCTAAGTTTTGTTAACGACAAAAGTAAATTTAATTTGTATAAAAGCTTAAAGCTTGTCAAGTTTAATAGATATTAAAACAAGCTTTTTCAAACAATATATTCATCATTCAAGCATTTACATTTATGATTAGTAACATCTTGATATGACTCTAATCATTATGTATGATAGTAGTTTTTAGAATGTGTTAGGTTCTTAAAACCAAACACTACTTAAGTACTTGCATATTTCTAAAAATAGAAATACAACATATGACATCATGTGATGCATCATGGAAATCATTGGAAGATTTCATTAGATATTTTGTGTGGATTTGTACTCTTCATATCTTGCACAATCTCACTTAGATAGAGTTGACTTTAGGTAAGATTTGATATCTTGTGTCGGGCCGGTACCAATTTGGTACACGGGCGGAACCCTTTTAAGGGTTCCGCGGTCCGTGGACGCTCCTGTCCATTTGGCTATAAATAGCAATGCCAAGCCAAGTAGTTTTTCATCCCTTTCTAACATACTTTCATACATATCTTCTCTCTAACCTTTCTAACTCAGTTTCATATCATATTAGTGATCTCTTTTGTAGCAAAGAAGATCAAGTCACATTCAAGCTTCAAACGAGAAGTTGGAAGTCTTGTTTGTTTAGTGTTGTATGATCTTGTGTTGATTCATACTTCATTGTTGTATTAAACCATCATAATCTTGTGAGTGTGAGTGGTTAGTATTTTAGTCCTCAAAATACATTGTGTGTGGGAGTGGTTGTACCCTTGGAAAGAACTCGACATCTAGCTTAGTGTCGGAAATAGTGTAAGCGAAGTGTAAAGGTTTTCTCCGCCGGTGAAAGGAGCTTTTTGACTAGTGAAGTTAAACTCTCGAGTGTGAGACTCGAGGAGTGGAGTAGGGCAAGGAAAAAGAGTCCTTGTAGACCGAACCACTATAAACAACTTGTTGTGGTTTGATCATTTCTTTCCTTATTTACTTCTTACATATTGCTTGCATATTTCATTAACATATCTAAGATCAATATCAATTGATCTTTACAATAAGTTTCAAAACAAAGATTTTAATTAGTAAACTATTCAACCCCCTTCTAGTTTTCTACAGATAGCATCAAAAATTTTTAAAAATTGTTTGATGTGATGAATGAGATTTTCGCTGTGGGATCCATGGAATTGGCATGCATTCTGGATAAGCCAAATGTCGGAGGCATGTAACACCTCATTGACTTGCTCCGAAGGGTAGACAATGGCACTGGTAAATCCAGATGCAGAGAGGGAAGAGTATTCCCTGGGGGACTTTGCTTCAGGTGGATTGATGGGTCCATTGACTGGAGTAGCGGGAATTTCCTCGCTATGTTGGCTCAGATTATCAATGTTGATGGTTTTAGGGGATTGGGGGAATGAGTGGACTCTTCGTCAGTGGTGGCTTCATCAAAGTTGATGGTAGTGCCTTGAGGTTCCGACTCATGGAGAGCTCTTCTTCGCCTATTGAGCTCTCTTTCGGGTTCAAAAAAAGGTTCAAGAAGGGTTCTGGTGGAACTGCGGGTTCTAAGTTGTCTAAGGGGATTGGTAGGGGGAAATGGCAGGTTTGATGGGTGATTATCACCTTCCATGATGAAAAGTGATGGGGTTACGAACAAAGGTCACGAAGAAGGGGGATAGACTACGAGGAAGCTAAAATTTGGGGAAAAAAAAAGCTTGCTTGATAGGAATCAAGCAAGGAAACCTAAACGAGGTGGACTCCTAACTAGCTATTCTATTCCCCGGCGCCAAAAACTTGATAACGCTACACGCGTTGTTCGGAGTCAAAGGAACTTCCTTTTCGTCGAGCAAGTTTTTCAACACCCTAGGCAGTGAACCTAATCGTTGTAGTGTAGTATTAGGGTAAGCCACGGGAATTGATATCGTTCTCTAGGGGAATAGGAATGCTAGTGAGAAGTTACTACGCTAAGGTTGGGGTTGAGGAAGATTATTTTTTTTTAATCTTTTTATGTTTTTTAGGAAATGGAAAGGTACGAATCTCGGGGTTTGGATTTGGGGGTTGGTATTTCTACCGGTTACTCTACTTATCTAATTATCTAATCTAGTGGGTAGTCTATGTCTAATTGTTGTGTGCTCGTATGATAATTTAAAGATGTGTTTACTTAGGTTTTATTACTCCTTAATTATCTCCTATTGATGGTTGAATTGTCACGTCCTTATTCTTAATCGCGTTGTCTGTCTAAGGTCGTAGGGTATGCGTTTATCCATAACTCTTTGAAACTACCAAAGGTTAATGCCTATAAAATCTCTAGGATTTATAAACTTAACACTAAGGTACTCTTCGGATGGTTTAGCCTACAATGACTCTAGGTACTATAAGCTAAGGTTCACAAAGATTAATCAAGCATTAACTACACAACGGATGACCTATCGCAATACTAGATCATTAACAATTAAGATAAGAGACAACCATCAATATTCAATAATTAAGTTTCATATTCCCTAAGCAAACACACAAGTAAATTAGTCGGACATGGGAAACATGCAAGCATACACACAATTAATTGAATACATAATTGAATTAATGAAGTAAAACACTTATCTTGATGTAAGATAGGGTATGGAACCCTAAAATCTGTACAAGACATTTTGATTCGGTTTAGGTTTTTACTCCAAGACTACACCTGAAAACTAAAAATTCGGATTCTATATATAAGATTACAAATGCGACGGCGTCACCATTTGATTTGTGAAGCCGTCGGGTCGCCGTTATTAGGGTTTCGTCTTGGCCACGTTAGTCTTGCGACGGCGTCACCTTATTCTTTTGACGCCGTCCCCTTCGATCTCGGACGTCGTGCTGGATCAAATCTAGGCGTCGAGTTGCGACGCCCTACTCTGTTAAAACCTGAAGTCGTCACTTATAAATGAGCAATTTGTCTCTTGGCCGTCACAAAAGTTGTCCCGTGTAAGTTATGTACTGGCCCGAGTCCCCTTCGGGATTCCAGCAGAGTGTCTCGATTCTTGACTTTGGTCATTTTCTCGTATATTCGCGTTTTTCGTCCGAATAAGTGTCATTCCAGCATTTTGCCTTCAAGATACCTAAAAAGTGAAAAGGAACGATATTAAGTAATAACGGATACAAAAGTGATCAAATAAGGGCTTAAACGACCCCTCAAAAAGGTACATTTTAAAACCTTATCATCCATCAATTCATTTAGAAACGGGAATTGATTTGCACACATTACTAATTGATTGGCACATTTTAATTCATGCATGACAGACTTGTACGGTATTAATATTCTGCATTAACTACTTGTATAATTGAGTGTGCAAATAAAAAGTTGAAATGTGCGAATCATCTCCCAAAAAAACGGTTGGCTAGGGATTTTATAACTCTAGGAACGGGTAACTATTAGACAATGGTCCAAAAAAGCTAGGAAGTTTATTTATTAATTTTAATTGCCGAAGCAAAACTCGAAACAAAACCTCAATTAGAATAGCGGAAATAACATCAGATCTATACAACTCTAACTTTGTGGGTTCTAATTTGGAGTTAAGTATGGAGACTTGAAGAATTATAGTATTGAGACTTTGAAGAATTATAGCATTAAATGTATATGTTGAGTGAGCTTGATTAATGTAAATGAATTGATTAAATTTGAGTTTAATGAGTTGATTTTGATTGTTCCGAACAAATATTATAAACTTTTTTGCAAGACGTGCATTTCGTTCTCAACCGCGATAAGTCAATAACATATAATCTTTATATACATCTCTAAGAGCATCCACTATAGTTGTTTATAAAAAGGTCTAAAATCTTTTGAAGAGGTCTATAATTTTGTGAACAGAAGCCATTTCAATCCTACATGGAATGAGAAAGTCTAAGATCTTGAAGAGGTCTAAACTATTTTATAATTTCTTTTTTATTTTTTATTTTGAAAATGTTGGTTGTGTTCTAGGATATGAAAAGCTTTATAAATAGGTTTATTCATAGTAGAAATAGGTCTATAATGAGTAAGGATCAAATAAGAAATAAAAGTAAAATAAAAAAGATGAGAAATAACCCGCACATTTCAGATGCATATACAAAAAGTTATGCATCTCCCATAAAATTCTCCTTTTTCATTTGAAATGTGTGGCTCAAAACATTCCTCTTTCTTCTTATTTGTCTTCTTACTAGATCCATTCCCGGTCTAATATGAAAAAGTTATGCATTAGGTATATATTTAAGCTTGTGTTGTAGGTCTAAATAGCATAACTCTAATTGTATAAACGGTTTCATAAGTTCATCATATTGGAAGCCCTAAAGTTTTAAACTTTTAATGAATACG
>OU343216.1:76674043-76724997 GCA_910596185.1 Chrysanthemum makinoi | reverse complement strand
GACCTTCTAGTATTCTTAGTAGAGCTGTGAAGTCTTTTCATTCATAAACTTCTTCTTTACACACTGTTTCCTTTGATATCGTGAATCTGACCGAACTTTTGATTATGTCGGTGAAGGCGGTCCGGTAACCTTGCACCTTGCTAGATGTCGATGAGTCCCATCGACAGCGTTCATGTAGGCTCATATAACAAGAATGATTCTTGGGAATCGATTAATTCCATGGGGATGTCAGATTTTGCGAGAATGTTCGGATCAACAACTTATATATCCGATAAAGGGAACCTTTGACTGACTTCTGAGATGAGACATCATATCTTCCCATATCAGGCTTGCATAGTCAACGTGTTGTTTGTTGACCATTCCCTAGAAAGTTTGCGAGTGCATGAGTTTAGGGTGCTCATGACCATTGTCTCTTCCAGACAGAACTTAGCTATCATAATGTACAATGTCCTCCAAGGTTGAGGAATGTTCTTCGACGATGTTGAGGGTGTTTGGTGATGACTCGGTAGCTTCATCATAGCCATATGCGACCATGAATTGCATTATGGCCTCTTCATTCGAGTTGGTACATAGTCAACATCTTTGAATAGCGGTAGAAGAAGAATAATGCAGATCTCACGCTGTGGCAGTAACTTCCTTGTCGTTGAGAGTTTCTTTGACAACATCTTGTCCATCAATCTTTTCCATTGTTTCCCAAAATTGATGGATATAGATTTCAGGTACAGTTGCTGAGTTGGTAAGCATATTACTGTAGGGATGAACTTTAAGGATATCCACAAAGAACTCTGCATGATGATTGTTCTCAAAATCGACCTTGAGATTGTTCTTTCCAATCGTTTTGCTGTAACCAGTTGGGAAGATATCTTCCATTGTGAGTTCATTTGGAGCGTTGACATTTTCCATGATGACGTCCATTTCGTGATCTGAAAGGTATTGAGACAAAAGAACCAACATATTGAAAGACATTATGTTAGTCAAAAGTTGATTTTATTGTCCAATTATTGAAGTTGTTATGTTTATGAATGTTACGAGTCCAAAGTCACATATTTTCCAATAGTCCAAAGTTGACATGATAAGTTACGTGAGTATGTTAATTTTGAATGTTAAAGTCTAAAGTTTACTTAATCACACAACGTTTTAACTTTTTGTAGCTTATTAGTGACATTTTGGTTTTGTGACATTATGAGTAAGTTATTACAAGTTTGTACGCGTAACATTTCAAAAATTAAGTTACAATTTGGCTTAGGCGTAAGCAAGTAAGCTTATGCGTAAACATAGTAACCTTAAGCGTAGACTTAAGCTTATCGTATGAGACGACGCCAAGTAAGAGAAAAGCTTACGCGTAGGAGTGAGCTCTTAGCATAAAAGCAAAGCGTGAGGCTTAAGTTAAGGACTTGGCGTAAGGTTTACTCAAGTAAAGTAGCCCTTAGTAGGTCCAGTTCGCATATCCTTCATAGGATCGCCGTAGTCCATTAGTGACCCCTACGCGTAAAGTGTTACGCGTAAGAATGTTCTTATCGTAACATGCATAAGGTGATCCTTAAGCATAATGTCCAAGTAACCTTGATTCTGATTCCTTTATGCATAGAAGCCTGTAATAATTAAACATAACAATCATTTTAACATGTATTCCAACCCTATTCAAAAAACACATGGCATATCAGGTTCTATCCAGTTACGCGTAAGTCAGTTTAGGCGTAAGCTTAAACCCTAAATTCAAATCTTACGTGTAAGAGATTAAACCATGGGAAATCATCCAAACATTTTATGGGTTATCTTATATGCTTAAGGAGTTAGTTCCAATAGATTTTAACATCAAACACACACTGAATCAAAAGTGCCCAATTTTACGCATATATAAACCCTAAACCTTGATTCTACAATTTGGCTGTTTCTGGGCATGATTCCATGGTGAATTTTAATCAATTAAGCATGTAACTAACATAACCTAAGCATCCAATTAACCTAAAACACTCCCAAATGAAAACGCCTAAATCCACGCATAAACCCTAATATTCGAATACGATTAAAACATGATTATGGGTTAAAATTGTTTATGAAAATGGGTATAATACTTGATTTTAATCACTTAGACACATTCCATTTCATCAGAAACACCCAATATAGATTTCTTGTTCATACGCGTATGCGTAGAACACCAAATCAATCATAAATCAAAATCTAACTGTTGGTTTTGTTTAGGATTTAAAACCTTTGTTTGATATCACAATTAGAAACTTTTTCCACTTACAAATTTCAGGTTTGAAGCACGGATTTGATTGTTGAATCTTAGGCGTGGATTTGTTGGTTGAGGTTTTAAATGAAGTAATAAATGTGTTAGGTTAGTTAGGTGGGCGTTTTAATAAAAGATAGTTTTCAATATTGACAAGAATGGCCCTTCCACCTCAACTATTTTCAACCAAGACCCATAACTTCCACTTTGGTTAGCAAAGCAACATTGTTGAAAAGAAACTTGACGACAATCCCCCTCGACTTTAGAAATGATGAAATTTTACAAATTTGAGTCCGAGGAGAGTATTAAACAAGGAACATATCCACCATTTCTGAAGAGGCAACATCTTTTGGTAACATGCAAGTACAAGGTTTTAAGAGATCAAAATATTTACATTCTCCCCCTCAACACTTGTTCAGGAAAATTAATGAAAGTTTTGATAGAACAAAGTGTTGACGGGATTTTACTTGCAATGTTTGAAAGAATTAGATAGAAGAATATTTGTGTATTTTATCGATTTTATATTTTTCTATTTTTGTTTTGAAAAGTTTATTTACAAAGGGGTTTTGTGTTTGACCGTTTCAAATTGTGTTAAAAGTTCGGCCCAGTTCCTAGAGTCAGTCACACCTCATGCCAATCAGGATCAAATCAATAAACCTAGCAGGAGCCAAGGCTTTGGTGAGAAGATCCGCCAGATTGGTGTTCAAGACCTACAAAATATAATTCAACGGTACCCTTTTCCATGCTCTTTTGTGAAATGATATCAAGATCGATGTGCTTGGACTTCGGTGTTGATGATGTTGCACGAGATCGCAATAGCATTTCGGTTGTCACATACAGGGATTTTGTCAAATACATTAACCATAGTCCCCGAGTTGTGTTCTCATCCAAATGACTTGAGCACAACACGCCGGCATGGCTACATATTACGCTTCGTTGAGGAGACGGTGATGTACAATCTTGTTTCTTCGATTGCCATGACACCGCTTTATCACCAAGAAATTGCAAACCACCAAGTACTTTTGAGAATCTAAGCATCTGCATGATCAATCTAAAAAGCTATTAGTTCAAAACTGAATCCTTCGGATACGGATCCTCAAATTAATGGTTCCCTTTACGTATCGAGAGGATTCTTTAGCCTGATGAGGTGTCGCTCAGCTTGGTCTTGACTAATAACGGAGCAAAGATATACGTAAAATACAATGTCGGTCTGGTCATTAGATACAAGAGACCCAATAATACCGGTATTTTGTAACAATTTCCCATGCAAATTAGCGTCCAGCTTGTTGGTATGTGCCATTGGTGTGACATAGGTATCACAGTTTTGCATTCCATGTTTGTTTAAAATTTCAAGAGCATATTTGGGTGACTTAGAAAATACCACGGGGTGATTGATGAACTTGAAGTCCTAAGAAAACGTAAGTTCCCCATCATTGACATTTCAAAATGTGTTTTCATTAGTTTTGAAAAGGCGTTTGAGTACTTTTTATGGGTTGACCCAAAAATGATGTCATCCACATAAATTTGAACGACTAAAATGTATGCCCCGTGATATTATATAAACAGCTTTTGGGTCGAGATCCTTTGACAAAATTATGGGATAGAAGAAAGGATGATAACTCATCATACCAGCGAGGGCTTATTTGAGACCGTAGAGAGCCTTGTTCAGTTTGTTGACATGATTAGGGAACTCTGGATCAACAAATCCTTCACGACTAACATATACCGTTTCCTTCATTTACCATTGAAAAGGTTTTGACATCCATGTGATAGACCGTGATGTTCATGTGAGCCGCGAATTCTAGAAAAATCCGTATAGCCTCAAGTCTAGCAATCGGGTGCTAATGATTCTTTGAAGTCAATCCCTCTTCTGTCTATTACCCTTAGCCACCGTGCGTGACTTATTTCAATAACCGTACCTCAAGATATAACTTGTTTTTCCAAATCCATTTGAGACCAATGACGTAGACCCATGTTGGTCGCTTCAACCAATTCCATACTTCAAGACGCTTAAACTGATTGATTCTTCTTGCATGGATTCAATCCGGTTGTCATAAGTCATTGCTTCTTTAATGTTTTGGGTTCGGATTGACAAACGGCAAGTGCATAAATGCAATGTTCCCGTCGGTCGGGCGTTGTCTGAGTTACTGGCCGGTTGATCGGCTTTCAATAATGTTCACAAGAGGATGGTCTTTAGTCCAAATGATGTGGAGGGTTGATGCTGATATACATTATGCAGATTAGGTGGATTCAAATGGCTTGAAGATGATTCGCAACATCCGAGGTCGTTTCATTAGCAAAGGGGTTAAAGAACGCATTTGGATCATAATCATGTATGCAGTGTACATCTTGATTGAAGATCATCACCGGCTCGCGTCATTAGATGCGGTTTGTTAAATTGTTGTTGTAGAATTAATGGAGGTGCTTCATCAAGCGTTGTTGTTGTTTGGTGTATCAAGTTGGATTAGTATCGGTTGAAGCGTGAAACATTTGATACATCCGGAGCACATTGATCAATATCATCACTAAACGGAGGAGCAAAATTTGTTCCATTTGACGATAAAGTACGTAAACTTGGTTCAGCTGATGATGGGGTTTGGGGGAAGTTAAGACGGTTATGTCCGGGTTCCAAGTTGTTTTGCTCAGAAGCCATTTCAGTAAGCTCATTAAAATTAGCATGAATCGTTTCCATAATTTCTCTTGTACGACGATTCCAGATCCGGTATCCTTTTGAGTTTTCACAATATCCAACGAAGACTCCGATGTCAGTGATGCAGGTTTTACTAACCAGGTTTTACATTTATAGTAACTCGTCTACCTATGGCCTACCTAATGCACTAACGGGCAGTGTACCCGGTCGCATGTAGTGAGAGAATGGTAAGACCGAGGTCGTCCCAAGAACGGTTGATTCCTAATTGTCTAATTAATTAAATAAGTCAAATAAATAAGTTTTAATGATATGATTGATAATATTTAAGATGTCACGTGATCAATTGGGCTGGTTCTCTGGTAAACAAGCTAATGGGAACGATAGTGATGCAATCCTTAAACCGAGTTCATCCACAAGTGGCATAAGTCGATAGACTCCTTTGGTCAATTCGCCTACCCTATGGTTCTTAGAATCCTCACCAAGATGAACAGGTCACCCGGGATCATTAGGCAATCTAATAGCAAATCATTATGAGTACGTTTACTATTCATAATACATGGGTTCTAAAAGTCACTATATTCCTTGTTTCGGTGGGTCAAAGTCGAGAGGCAAAGATTTGGTCAATTCGCCTAACCTATCGGCAAAGATGCCACCACTGGAGAAGTCGTGTCCCCATAAGTCCAATTGTTCTGGTCCCTATGCCGTCATTAAGTTCCGTTACATGCTAGATTTATAATAGTGAGTGCGAGGCGCAAGTTAGCTTACAAACACTCACCCCTAATTCTTAAGTTCATCCAAACGGTAGGTGATCGGTTGGTCAAATCGCACAAGTAGAAAGGGTCGTCAGTTGGTCATATCTTACCCTTCCCGTCTCAGTCACTTTCACAGGGTCAGGTTGGTCATATCTCCTAAGCAACTAGCCTCAACCGCATTCAAAACTACCGAAACAAGGGTAGCTACCAGTATATTATGCATGCATACACTAGAAACAATTAATAACACATTAATAATAAAAAGAATCAAAAATAGGCCAAGACCTAATTTCCATATCACGAAAATACCCTAGTGGAATGACAAATATAATTACCATATAAAATAATAAATAAACAAAGATATAACATCAAATAATTTATTGACTAATAATCAATTAAATAGAACACAATAAGAATTAATTCGCCAACAATTATATTGAGAATCAAGATTATAATAAACAATAATGAAACCAAAATAATATTATGAGTTAGAAAATAATTACATATCGTGCAAAGAATAAAGCTATTGATCCCCTAGTTGAGTACCGGGGCAAAACCCCGAAGGGTTTGCCCCTAAAAGACCCACGAACCTGCTGCTACTTCTCTTGACTTGTACGGCGCACAAAAGAGATGAAAACACAATTCACCAATTTGATATCTTTTCACTTATGCCATGTGATGAAATATATATTAATATATTTAGGGCATTATGCAACTTGGGCCCGGGCTTTTAATAATTACGCCCAAATTAATAATAGCAGTAATTACTTTTTTAACTTCATATAAAATAGCGCATTTAATTAATTACGGGTAAATTATAATTACGTTAAGTAGCCTTCCAAACTTTGCCCAAGTTATTAATTACGGCGTAACTAATTAATTAGGTTACGTCGTAATCCTCCGTCCGCTCATGATTATCCACTCCGACATTATTTCTACGGAGTAACTAATGCCATGTTACGCCGTAACCTTCACAAAATAATTACGACGTAACCATAAGAGTTGATTACGCCGTATCCTCCAAAGCATCATATTTACGCCGTAACATTATTAAGCAGTTATGGCGTAACCTTCACAAATAATTCATAGGCCCTCGTAAATCAATCTTCAGAACATATATTTGGCATTTTCTTACATCTTTTCCGCTCTAACGCCTTATTTATCCTGAAATGCAATTATGAACGAATATAAACGAATTAAGTATCATATTAATACAAATGAGGCCATAAACACGGGAATTTGATATATAAAAGATCAGGCTAATTTGATGTTATCAAATATCCCCCACTTGAATCCTACTTGTCCTCAGGTAGACCCTTTAAATAATTTTTAAAAGATATCTCAGGGATTAATTGGAAGTTATGAGTCTAAAAATCACCTAAGCCAGAAAATTCCAAACCGAGCACCTCTGAAAAGGGATTGAAATCACACTCTTTCTCATAATTCACGTGTTTATTTTTGGTGATCACTCAATGCTCGGTCATGGCAGTATTCTATCATAAGCTTCGCAAAGATACTAATCTCCACCACTAGAGTCAATAGATGCAGCTATTCTAAAAGGCAATGGGTTGACACAACATAGGCTTATAGGGTTATTTTGTCATTACTAACGAGCTACGTCGAAGGGGACAAAATCAATGATACATGACCAAATCCATGGCCAAGACACCAATGATTGCTCGCTTCCTCACCTAAAGTCGATTCATGACTAAGGGTAGGATAAGACATGGGAAAACATTTAATGGGTGTAAATAAAAGAGACGAAACAAATAGATTCCTAAGTCCAGTCAAATACCACTAGTCGCATGATTCATTCATAGCTATAAAAAATCGGGTCAAGAGTCAAGGGGTCTTCAATTCATGAGTCAATGGATATAAAATATAGCGTAGTGCCTCATAATCTCCATAAACTAGGAAAATAAATGCATTAACTCGACCTTCATCATCAAAAAAAGAATGTGCTATATAAAAATTTTAAAATTTGGGTAATTTTAGCACATTTTCTACCAAAAAATTATAAAAATCAACCATTTCTATCTCCCATCCCCCCACTTGAATTGTACAATGCCCCCATTGTACAAAAATTAAAATTTGAAAGGCGAGATAGAAATGTTCGGGTTTCTAATTTTATCCGTAAGACAAAAAGGATACGAAACAACTGCGCCTAGTTGAACAAGGCGAGAACGCTTATCACAATACGACACAAAAGATGATTTATATTTCGATCAGCAATAAATAAACTAACAAACTCTTGCTTGCATTCTCATTTTTTATTTATTTTTTATTATTATTTTTTCACTTTTTTCACTTTTTTTTTTTTTTTTTTTTTTTTTTTTTTTTGCAAGACAAGGTATACATGAATCAAAATAAAAATAATACAAACATAAAAAAGCATCCCCCCACTTGAGATCAACTATCATCTAAACCCGATTTTCTACCAAAACCCTTTATTCAAAACCCGCGACTTTCACTTGTGGAATCAAAATTAACCAACGGTAGGACCATGGACATAAGAAACTACAGGTAGGCTAGGCGATAGGTGTAACGAAACAACATATATTGGGTGAACAAAATGAAAAGAAAGGCTCTGAAGGGTGCTTCTAGGGGTATCTTGCACGAATGGAGAGTGCAACAAAATGGGTTTAACATGGGGATTGACTAATCGAGGTGAAAAGCCAATATACACAAACATAAATTATGGGCTATTTGGGTTTAATCCTAAAATTGCCTTAAATCCTAGCTGCACCGATCACACCAAGTTACCTCAGTGTAATGCTCATGATAATGGTCTCGAAAAGATATACAAGGACAATTTCTAAAGTCTACTACTGACCAGCAACTCATTTTATGGAATTATGTATAAGGGAAAAACGGAAAGGTTTATCCTCTCACAATGAAAATATAGGGTAGGTGTGTTTCTCTAGATTAATCAGTTAAGTAATGAAAAACATGTCAAAATTTTATTAATGAAACACTTTTCATCAAAAACTAGAAAAATAAAGGCAAATAAAATCAAGCGGGTGTCAATGTCTAATCCCTTCCCCCCCACTTGGGTCATACTAAGCATAGAATTGAAAAATAGGAAGGGTTAGAGATGGAACGAAAAACTCCCCTGGATTTGCTCGGTATGTATAATAATGCATGTCCAAAAACATGCTTCAATTGTGCCTCGACGAGCAGCATCCATCTTCTCATCAATTCTCCTTGCAAACATCATGTCACTCAACTAGGACGGATAAAAAGTGTTCTCTTGCAGCCAATCATAACTCCATAATTCTTCAACCTGTATTCCTGTAAGAAAAACTAATACCAAAAAGCGTAATACCGAAAAAAAAACAAAAATAGCACGAAATGTAAAAATAAAAATAAAATAAAACCTAACTCACTTTCGTAGGAATCACGGTTGCATTTAGCGCATGCAACAAGCCTTTTAAACCAATCGGTGTCCCGATTGGACGAGTGAAGTCTCGTGTGGGTTTACAGGGAACACACCCTCAAAGTTCATTTAATTACTACTACAAGGTTATGGAATGCTTTGAAACTGTTTTTATTAAAAGTTTTCATATCGAGGATAGTTCTGGCGTAAGCGGATCGCCCGATTCGGCGTGGTGAGTTAACTTAATAAAATGTGTACCGTGAAAAGGGTTCTGGGCGTAATTGGATCGGATTCTGCGGCATAATTAGAAAGCCGACGAAGATACCGAACAAAAAGATTACGGTAACTAGATGGCCTAGTTACGCCAGTAGTTATGTAGAATAGGCGAGATGGCCTTACTTATTGCCGCTTATGGCGTAAATGGATCGGCCCATTACGCCGTAATTACATTCTGATGTTGTAGTGCCCAAAATGTCAACTTCTTCCTATGTGATCAAGAGGAGTTATTGGAACTCCTATTATCTTTTCTTGGTCTTTATACCTGCAAACAAGATAAACAAAACATGCCAAACCAACTACAAATCCTAGAAACTACAAAAATATCAAAAAGGGTCTTTAAAATAAAATCAAAAACTAAATCTAGGATAGTGATGGGTAGTCTCCCGACGAGCACTTTTCTTTAACTCCCTTGAGTCTTTAAGTTAGACTCCTGCAACAGCCATCAATCGGACGTCTCCAATCATGTCCATTGCTCTCCTAATCTCGGTTTATGATCTTGTCGAGATTCCTTCCACTTGTTCTTCTTGCTCAACCTGCACACTATCACAACCTCGTGCATTAAATGTGTAAAATAATAAACCCGATCAACAAGTGAGATATAACACATCATTCATAATTTTAAGATGTCCGGACTTGGTTACGGCAGTAAGTCCAATTACTAACTACGTAGAACCCGATTCGAAAGAGACCTGGTATATATTAAGAATAGATTACCGCAACCATGGCCAAGGTTACGCCGTAATCTCAAGAAAGAAGACAAAATTGTAGAATAATATCAATCAAATGACCAAAAATACTGAGAGCGGACACCGGTAAAAACTTGCGGTTTTCTCGACTGGTTTTACATTTATAGATTATCTTTAGAATACCGAAACCTTGGAAGACCATCAACTAGTTTGTATCATGCAAGATTGGTTATGGTTTGAAAGTTCAAGTGTGAAAGACGACGGTGTCACAGCCAAGATTATGTAGATGTTGCCTTAGAAAGTAGACAGATGGGAGATGAAGCAATCATGTCTTGCATTGAGATTGTGTAAATACTTGATGTGCGGTTTCCAGACATAAGATCGTTTCCTTGTAGATCACGAATGAAACAAGTTTTCTCCCTAAAAGAAACTTCCAAATCTCCATCACAAAATTGACCGACCACGATTGTGACCGAGACCTTCCACATAATAAACCCTGCTAATTTTGATGTTCCCATTGATGTAATCTCTGCAGCCCATGATAGCTGCGAAGTGATCATTCCCGAACCTCGACAATAGCTTCGATGAACTTTGAAACAAAGTTTGATAACAATTTGAGATTGCCTATCATGTGCCGGGAACATCCGCTATCAACAATCCAGAGGATGATGATGTATCCGACACATGACATAATACAGGCGACCACGGTGGAATAGAAGTAGAGGTGGAACCGAAGAGTTAGAGGGTTCCGTTAGATTCTACTGAGCTTGAAACACACATGTGAATGATTTTAGGAATCCATTTAAATCTGTGTATTTTGTAACCATATCGCCAAGTCCAACTAATTTTGCTTTGGTCTTAGTGAATGCACTAGGTGATATTTTCTTCCTAGGAGGTGAAGTGGGTTCTATGGATACATCAATGATCGTGAGCGAAACACTAGAGGGCGTGTTTACCTAGCAATGCACTTAGAAGCATTAGTGGGCCTAGAGGTAATCCGTTTTCTATTATTCCTACCAGATAAGATAGATTTAGCAACACATTTATCATGACAACCGGAAAACATGCTTTTATGACAACCAACACAAGATGCTTCAAACATAACATTCATAGTACTTAAAGATTCAAAGATTCGTTACATCACTTTTTCTATTACATTTGTCTAACGCAATGTATAAAGTGGGTGCAACTTGAGTGTTATTCAAGGTCCTAAGGTGTTCTTCTATGTAAGAAGTCTTTATTGTTCTTCTTTTACGTTGAAACTTCCTATTCTTCCTGGTTTTGCTCTTAAGCTGTGAAGTGCTAACATTGGGAAAAGAGGAAACTATTCTTGTATCAGTGGAAGGAAGCACATTAGTATCTTGTGGTTTGTCATTAGGCGTTCTAGTTTCAATTTTAAACATTACAGGTGTACGAACATTCATGTTACTAGACTTATCTTGTTCATACTTCCCTAACTTTGCTTTTAACTCAACAATAGTGTGCAACAATTTTTGATTTTCAGAGCGAACGTTTCCACTAAGGTTTAAGACTTCTTTAGTGTATGCAAGATGATTATCAAGTTCTTGTGACACTTTAGCACGAGTCTTTTGAGCAAATCAAATATGACACCATATTCAGTTTTGACTTTGGCAATTTCTTGTTCATATTTTGAAATTTGACATTTTAAAGACACGTTGTCATCATCCAGTTGTTCAAGTTTTTGATTAAAAGATTTTTCACGAATGGCTGGTTGATTTTGTTTTGCAAAGCAAGTTCTTGATTTTGAAAATCTTTTTGACACCATTGAAGACGACGTTTTCATTGAAAGTTCATTTAACAAACGCTCATTTTCAATTTTCAAAGACTCGATTTGCGGCATATTATCGATATTCTCGACATTATCAACAGAGTCAACATTAATATAGTCAAATGCATATGCAACCGTATGTAATAACACCACATTGATGGTATCAGCACATATAACATCTTCCAAGAGTCGATTTTTACGTTTAGTATTTGAAATCGATGTTTCTGTTTTCTCGAAAACTGTTTTCATAAGTCCAATCTCCTTTTGAAGGTCCCGTTCCCCATAGATTGCACACATTTTTAAATTTCGGACATGGGGTAAAAGTATTTTCTGAAAAATATCTCTTTGATTTCGCGCATGTGGCGATTGAAAATGTTCAGCTTTTATTTCAGAATTAACTTCAATTTCACGTTCCAAAAGTTTGATGTCGGACATGAATGTATCAAAATATTTAAGAACTTGACATCGTTCGGGTAATGATTTTACTTCCGAAGGAAGGTAAAGGACCATTAATTTGTGCAACATTGTGTCGGGGACCATCATTAGAAGAGGACTCGGGAAGTGGTGTGATAACCCAAGGTGTGTTAGTATGATCTTGTTGTTTTACAAACGGTATGATTTTTGAGTAATCGAATGGTTTGTTATATTCAACATGTTCCATTTTTAATCAACTCTCAAAGATTCGACATCTGTTTCCTCATCACGATTATATTCAACAACACTTATAATTGAGTCATCAATTCTATGTTCTCTTGATCAGTAAACTTGAGGATTTGGTTTGAATGCTCTATGTGAAAACTTGGTTTGTAATCAGCAAGAATTGGTCCATATCCATCTGGATTTGGTTAAAAAGTAAACTTTTGAATTGTTGTGATTGACTCACCATGTTTCTAAACAACATTTCGAAACTCTTTGATTTTTTTTAAATCGACAATTTCATCAAGATACTCATCTATTTGTCTCCTCGAATGCTTTTGTACTCACAAAACTGTTTTTGACAAGTTAATAACTCAGACTTGGCTTTTTGAGTTTCCGAAGTGAGAGCGTTAAGTTATTGTTTATGATCAAATTTTAGTTGTTCTATTTGAGAAAGCAATGCATTCTTGGATGCAACTAGATCACATATCTGTTTTTCCAAAGATTTTCCATTTTGGTATGATTTTGCAAAAGCGACTTCATAACTTTGTTCACGTTTTTCTTTGGTTTCAAAAATGTTGAGTTGGAACTTATAGCATTCATTATCCTTAGTCAATAGTGCAATTTTATCTTGCAGATTCTTATTGATCTCATTGCACTTTTCTAGTTGAGATTGGGTGGTCTGAAATAAGTTGGTCATGAGCTCAAGATCTGGATTAGACAAAGGTTCATCTTGTTCAACTTGAGTCTCAACATAATCATTATTTAGATCCTCAAATATGACCATGGAGTCAACTTGATTATCAATATTAACCATGAGGTCATCTTGATCGTCAAATATAACTACGGGATCCATTTGATTATCATCGGAATGAGATGTAGAAGGCTCATGTTGAACACTCTGTGCCTCGTCGGATGCAGATGTTGACGGAGATATCAGTTCATTAATGAGTATATTTGGATCCGGTACCTGAGACAAGCCATCAGTGTCATACACTGGGCCTGTGTCACTCATGTGGGGCTCTTGCATGTTTGCTATTAACATCACATTTGCATTAGCTTGCAAGTCCTCCATGTCATCATTAGAATCTGCATCAGCCATGAAGCTCTGTTCCTTGTTGGTAAGTGTTCCACCAGCTTCATCCTTGAGAGCCAAAAGTAAAGCCTCTTTGTGATAAGCGTTGCCTCTTGTTCTCGGCTTTGGGCATGCATTAGCCAGATGACCCTTCTCATTGCAGTTGTAGCATCGAAGACCATTAACCCTAGTCTGAACATTTCCCTGATCAACCACTTGAACCCGTTGTTGTGGAGCACCCATGTTTTTCCTTCCATTAATATTAAACCCTTGACCACTACCCATCAGACGACCATTTCCACGATTCTGAACCTCAACTCTTCCATTGTTGACAAAGCGTGATTTCTTGTGTTTGAGGAGGTACGCAATCGATTGTTGGATTTGTTTTGAATCTCGAAGGCTCTAGCAATCATGACAAATCCTTGATTTAATGCATCGAAGGCTTCCGCATCCTCATTTGATTCACTGTAAAGTTCTTGATCATTGTTGTTGTTGTATGGAACCAATTGAGTTTCTTGTGATTGTTGCTATGATGGATCATATGGTGTTATCCGGCAGTTGGTTGTGGAGGATTGGTGAAGACAGTTGCAAGTTCGGAATTGAGGATAACATGCTTGAGTGTACAAAGCAAGAGTTTGATTATCCGGGAGTGATGGAGAAGCAGGGACTCCACGGATGATTATGTCTTTGTCTACTTCCTTTTGATGGTGCTTAAATAGCATACAACAATGTAGTAGCTTGATGAAGATTCTTCGCTTGACGGATGAATGTAACGTGCTTCTCCCAATCAGGACCAAGACAACTCAGAAACTTTTTGTTGATTGCAATCCTTGGCATAATGATATTATGTTTGTCCAAGTCATTGATGATGTCTGAAAAACGATGATAGTATGACTCTAATGATTCCCCTAGTTCAATCATGAAGTTTTCATATGCTAAGTAGATTTTGGATTCCATGTCTTCTTGATTGAGTTCAGTGCCTTCCATTAGAAGATGAATGTGCTCCCACATTGCTTTAGCAGTCTTCTGAGCATCAACACTATGAAGTATCGGATTGGGTAAACCCAAAAGGATATATTACATTGCAAGTTCATCAGCTTCTAAGTGAAGAAGTTGGTCAGTAGTAAGTTGATCAAGTCGACAACGTTGGTAACATCATCTGTTGGTGGAGTAGCATTCGGATCTCAAGGTATAGTGATAGTAGGCATCTGAAAAAGACCTTCAAGTATGACCTTCTTAAAAAACTTATCATGTGGTTTCTTGAGATCACAAAATCTAAAAAACCTTATCACCCATTGATCGTAGTTTCCGGGAGTAAGCATTGGAGGTCTATCAAGGGATCCAGCTTCATGAATGGATTGTTGGCTACTTAAAGATTCACACATCTTTGCAAACCAAGAAGGTTCCTTTTGCATTGTGACATTCATAACATACTTTGTTGGATACTGATATTGGAAGTAGTTACAATGTTGAACTTGTTGACGAGGTTTGGTTGAGGCATCTGTGGTGGAAGAGGGTTTGCTCCTTGAGGAAAGTACATTTGAGATGGCGGTTGAAATTGTTACAATTGTTGTTGAGATGGTGGAGGATATTGTTTATATTTTTGTTGTTGTTGTTGTGGATACTCATGAGGAAAGTAGTGAGGGTATGGTGGTTGATACATCTTGAAACTTGTGTTGATGATGGATCTTTGTAGTCGAATGAAACTTGAGTTTGTTGATGAAGTATACTTAATCGTAGAAAACCAGCTTAGGTGTAGATTGAACCCTTACGCGTAAATCCCTTTTACACGTAGACACAAGCTTACGCGTATGAACTGCTTATGCGTAGACTTTAGATAAAACTTAGGCTTAGGCGTAAACCAAAGGCTTAGTAGTAGAAACCTTATGCGTAAGATTTCCTTAGGCGTAAGATGAGCTTATGCGTAGGAAATACTTAGGCTTAAAGTGTTTACTCGTAAGCTTTTATGCTTAGGCTTAAAACTAGGGTTTTACCCAAAAAAATCCTTTACACTTATCCAAGGGTAAAAGATATCCAAAGTCGAAGTGTTTTCAGGCTTATCCAAGCAAGAAAACACTGAGTAAACCAACAGCTTCGAAGATCAAATGCAAAAATCCTTAGGCGTAGAAACTGATAGGCGTAGACAGACTTAGGAGTAGTCCTTACGCGTAAAACTAGGGTTTTACTAGGCGTAGGAAGTACCAAAATTTACCAAAACTGATTTTTATGTCCAAAAGTGTTTTGTAACCTGATTTTAATGAAGAAACAACTTCAAAATCACCAAAATAACAATAAAGTTTAAAACTTGATGATTCAAAACCTCTTTTCACCTTACGCGTATAAAAGTACACACGGATCAAAACCAAGCTTAAAGCTAATCTACACGCGTAAAGTTTGAAACTTGATGCAAAAAACTTAAACTTTAACACTAAATAAACTTTAAACAACAAGAATCTTGAGTTTACAAGTGTAAAAACCAAAGCTTTAAGCGTATGAAAGTTTAGAACCTTAAAACCCACGCGTATAGTGTATGACTTAAAAAAACAAACGTGTTTCACCCAACTAGATGGCGATTGATACCATAACACAAGAATCAATATGTAAGAAATTTGATGAAAGACAGATTGGTTGAACACTCACAAACACACATGTATGATAATGGATAAATGTTAGGCGTAGGATATTATGTGAAATGAACAACCAACCTTCAAATGAAGGTTTACACAAGTATTTATAGGAGAAGGGAGCTAGGGCAACATGTCTAGTCCATTCCTTCCTTATTGGGCTTGGGCCAAAGCTCATGGGCTTTCTACATAAGCCTTGCCATTAATACAAACATAAAAGCCTAGTTTAAGCAACCTATTACATACTAATTACTAACACTTGAAATAAAAGTTAGGAGTGATTCCAACAATGGTTCAATGCAAAATTTATCACAACTGATTAGTCAGCTTTCTAATGCTTTTAGAAACTATCTGCCTTTTTTTTCAGCCCGAGTATTAAAATTGATCTAATATAATCAGATATGCTGAAAAGGGAAAAGATACGATTGAGTCGATAAAAGATGCAACTATGAAGAAAGGCCGGATGGCAAAAGTTGTAGCTTACGAGAAACCTAAACAAGGTGCGCTGTAAGGAGTTGAGATCAATATAGATCTCATATTTACCATAGATTCAATAAATCAATCTTAGCCATCTTTTTTTAATCAAAGTTAATAAAAAACCATTTTCCACTTTTTTTTTTTTAAAACAACATATCTTGCAAACGGTAAATATTCAAACTATACAAAATACACCATCGCGACAAGAATTAAATTATCTTTCTATTAATAAGCACTTTTCTATATTTCCGACAATTTTTTTTTTTCAAAAATTTCGCCCAGAAAAATCATATATGATTTGTAAAATCATATATGATTTTTAAAAATCCAATCATATATGATTTTCACAAATCATATATGATTTTCAAAAAACATATATGATTTGTAAAAATCGAATCATATATGATTTTCACAAATCATATATGATTTGTCTGGGCGGAAATTTTGAAAAAAAAAATCGTTAAAAATATGTAGTAGTGCATATCTATAGAAAGATAATTTAATTCTCGTTGCGATTGTATGATTTTTATCGCGTAACAATTAACGGTTTGCGAGATACTCCCTCCGTCCCATTTTTATTGTCCCTTTTGACTTTGACCAGTCTTTCTTGTTCAACTTTGACCATTAATATATTTATTTGTGTTATATAATATTTGATGAAAATTATACCAAATGAAAAAACATTTAAAATCCAATACATTCATATATTTTTCATCTAGTATTATATAACACAACCAAAAATAATTATAGTCAAAATTAAAGAAGAAAGACTAAGAAAGTCAATAAAGGACAATAATTTTGGGACGGAGGGAGTATTTAATTTTTTTAAAAAAAGGTGAAAGTTTATTTTTTTTTAAATGAATGGCTATTATTGGTTCATTTGATCTATGGTAAATTTGAGATCTATATTGAACTTTTGCCGCGCTGTAAGATGTACATTATTCTGTAATTTTATTTTTTTTACATTTTCCGCTAATAAGTTCTTAATAAAACTAATATCTTAAAAAAATTACAAAAAAAAACAGGTAAAAAAAAAAAGCCACGCATTTTGGGAACAAATAAGCCCGGTCGCAACGTGACGGCCTAACTAAATACAATGATGGGGAGGATCTTAGTTAATTTTTGTGCGACGGTATTAACCAGATAAACAGAGCAACAACTTTAATTTATTCAAGAATCAAAGGGTACAATAGTCGGCACAGATTGATTGATAATAACCAAGTCATTACAGGACTTATAACAAGAACAAGATGATCAAAAGATCAATACATAAATGAACCAACAGATACTAATACATAAGGTTTAGTGAGAGAAAGATATTGCGCCTTAGGAGATGACTCGTATAATTAAGTGATTAGAACCCTAGTGGGTTGCTTCTTTTATAACAAAGGAACTTCAAATGACCCCCCTCAACTTTCACTAAGACTTCATAGACAGCTTGACTTGATATCTCTTCATATTCATAAATGGAAAATCTGCATAAGTGGTCCCTGATAATAAACCTGCACATGTAACAAACATAACAACATATTTGGACTAGATTATCTAGATGATTTTGAACATTCCCCCTTAATCTGTTTTCCAAATATGTCAAATAGTTTTAATTTTTCACAAAGAAATTTGTGTTGGTACACTGGAAGGTGTTTGGTTAAAATGTCTGCAGTTTGGTTTGAGGAGCCAATTTTGATGGCACTCAAGACACCTTTTGCAATTTTTTCTCTGATGAAATGGACATCTATTTCAAAATGTTTGGATCTCTCATGGAAAACTGGGTTGACAGCAAGTTGTAAAGCGGATTTGTTATCACAAAACAAAGCTAACAGGAAGATTAAGATCAACATTCAGATCCTTTAAGATTTTTGAACCCAAATAATTTACAGTCTGCAGCAGCCATGGATCTGTATTCGCTTCAGAGAAGATTTTGAGAGAGTGTTTTGTTTTTTTGCTTTTCCATGATATCAAACAATTATTAAAGAAAACACAGTATCCAGTAACAGATTTCCTAGTTTTAATGCATTTTGCCCAATCAGCATCACTGTACCCTTCAAGAACATTATTAAGACTGTTGTGATCATACTTAAGACCTTTACCAGGGGCACCTTTTAAATATCTTAGCACATTTAAAGCAGAATCCAAATGAGATTTTAAAGGAGTATGCATATGCTGTGCTAGACAATGAACAGAATAAGATATATCAGGTCTGGTATGAGTAAGATAAATCAGTTTTCCAAGCAGTTTTTGGTACCCAGTTATGTTATCAAGTAATGGGTCATCTTGTGTTGGTATAAAAGGAAGGACAGAGTTTGGTTCCATGGGTGTAGACACAGGCTTACATCCAAGAAGACCAAATTCTTTTAAAACTTCAAGACAGTACTTTCTCTGGGAGAGACAGATGTCATTCCCAGTTTTTATCACTTCAATACCCAGAAAGAATTTAAGAGTACCCAAGTCTTTTATGTTAAATTTAGTTTTAAGAAAGACTTTGAATAGTTCAATTTCATCAACACAGTTGCCAGTAAGAACAATATCATCAACATAGACTAGTAAGGCAATAAACTTGTTATCTTTATTTTTTGTAAATAGAGAATGATCACTCACAGATTGAACAAAGCCATGTTCTTTAAGAACACCAACAAGTTTCTCATTCCATTTTCTGGGAGCTTGCTTAAGGCCATACAATGATTTAGTAAGTTTGCAAACCATGTTTTTGTTGTTTTCATCAGAAAAACCTTTTGGAATAGTCATGTATATGTCCTCATCAAGCTCACCATAAAGAAAAGCATTATTAACATCTAGTTGGAAAAGAGGCCATTTATTTTTAACAGCTAAGGCAATAAGAATTCTAACAGTGGACATTTTTACAACAGGAGAAAAGGTTTCATTGTAATCTATCCCTTCTCTTTGGTTAAAGCCTTTGGCAACAAGCCTGGCTTTGTATCTGTCCACTTCACCATTGGATTTGTACTTGATTTTCCAAATCCATTTGTACCCAATGGGTTTTCTATTAGCAGGTAAAATGGTAATGATCCAGGATTTGTTAGTGTTTAAGGCCTCAATTTCAGCATTCATAGCATCAACCCAGTTAGGGTCAAGGATGGCTTCCTCATAACAGGTAGGTTCAACACTTTTATTTAAGTTGGAAGTAAAGCAGTAATTTTCAGAATTAAGATTAGAATAATTAACAACTTTTTCTATACCATATTTAACTTTGCCTTCAACAATAAAATCATTAAGATTTTTGGGCAATCTAGTGGGTCTGGTTGACTTCCTTGTGGTGGTGGCTGGCAAGTCTCCTTTTTCAGGATTTGACTCATTTGAGTCTGAATCAGAATTAACAGTGCCCTCAGGGTGTGTATTTTCTTCCATGGATGAAGCATCTGAGTTACCATCCTCATTGAGAGGATTCAACTCAGTTCCATCATCATTGGATGAAGCATCTGAGTTACCATCCTTATTGAGAGGATTCAACTTAGTCCCATCATCATTGGAAGACACTCTCCCTTCATCATTGGGTCTTTTAGGGTTGTCAGTATCAAAAGCAATTTTGTGATTTAAATCTTTGGAATCAAAGAAGTTTTTGTGGTTTAAATCTTTTGACACACCAGTTTCAAAGACTTGTTTTTGAGAATTGTTTTTCATTTTGAAAGGGAAAACAGTTTCATAAAAGTTGACATCTCTTGAAAAGAAAACATGTTTTGTTTCTAAGCTTAAAAGTTTGTAACCCTTTTTTTCATTAGAGTAGCTAATAAGAACACTTTTTCAGATCTGGCTGTAAAATTTGTCGAATTATTTAGGATAGTAGCATAGCAAAGACAACCAAAAACCCTAATATGAGAGAGTGTAGGGTCATGCCCATACACAAGGGAGAAAGGAGATTTGCCGACAACACGAAGAAGGTAACCTGTTGATAAGGTAAGCAGCAGTAAGAACACATTCAGGCCATAAGTAAAGAGGTAATTCCCCCTGAAACATAAGAGATCTAGCAACATTGAGAAGATGTCTATGTTTCCTTTCTGCAATTCCATTTTGTTGTGGTGTGTAGACACAAGAAGTTTGATGAAGAATGCCTTTGCTATGAAAAAACTGTTGCATTCTGTTATTGACAAATTCAGTACCATTGTCACTTCTAAAGACTTTAATATTACTTTCAAATTGATTTGACAGCATTTGAGTAAAATTGACAATGGAATCATAGACATCTCCTTTGTTCTTAAGCATATAAACCCGCATGACCCTTGAGTAATCATCAACAATAGTTAAAAAGTATTTGTAGCCATCTCTGCTAGTGATTTTATAAGGACCCCAAACATCTAGGTGGACAAGTTGACCAATTTTAGTTGACTTATGTTCACTTAAGGGAAAGGGTTCCCTGGTTTGTTTAGCCTTATGGCAAGTGTCACAGATATGAGTAGAATCAGTTGTTTTATCAAGGTTAAGACTGGGTTTAAGGACATGTAAGACTTGATCAGAGGGATGACCAAGTCTTTGATGCCAGAGGTTTCTAGAGACAATGCAATTATTAGAGATAGCCTTACAATTAGTGTCACCATCAAACAAGTACAGGCCATTAGATTGATTACCAATCCCCACATTCCTTTTTGTTGTAGAGTCCTGAATATAACATTTAGATTCATCAAAACTAACAGATAATTTGCTATCTCTAGCAAGTTTGTGAACAGATAACAGACTGACAGTGTACTCAGGCACAACTAGGACATCATGTAAGATAATATTGTTGTTAATTTTCATGTCACCAATCTCAGTTATAAGTGCTTGAGTACCATTTGGGTGTCCAACAGTGAGGCCAAGTTTTGAAACATCAATAGTATTGATTAAAGGTTTTGAAGACAAAGTCATGTGTTGGTTTGCTCCAGAGTCAACAATCCAACCAAGACTTATGTTTTTCTTTAGAAAATTTGTGTTTCCATTAAAGTGTTTTTCAAATTTTAAATTGAATTTGACACTTGCATTAAAAAAGGTTCCTGAAAAACATTTACCTGCCATATTGGAATGAGCAGGGCTATGATTTAGAAGACTCATTAGTCGACCATCATTCATTAGACAGAGAAACAGGAGAGTTGCTAGTACTACATTCAGGATTGGCATCAGTAGTAGAAGAAGAAGCATTGTTGCTAGTGGGTTTAATATTAGAGGTAAAGTTCCTTTTTCCATATCCAGCAGGATACCCAACTAAATCATAACATCTATCAATGGTGTGACCGGTTTTTACAATTAGAGCATTTTAAGTTGAGATTGGGTCCTCTATTGTGAGAGTTGTTACCAGAAGTGTTATTCCCATTTGTGCCTTTGTAATTGTTGTTTCCTTTTTTATTATCAAAGAACTTTGAAGCAAAAGCAGACACATTTGGTTTAATGGATCCAGCATACCGCAGGAGAAGTTTCGTGGATTCTTCTCGACACAATAGAAAAGCAGCTTTTGACAGATGGTAAAGGATCCCTGGTTAAGATGTTGCTTCTGATGGGCACATAAGTGTCATCAAGACCCATTAAAAACTGCATTAACTTGATGAGCTGGTTATGTTTTTCAAAATGTTTTCCAAAGATCACAAGTACATGTAGGAAGACTGATTATAGAGTCAAATTGTTTCCATAATGAATTAAGATTGTTGTAGTAATCAGCAAGAGAGGACCCATTTTGACCCAAAGAGTTGATATTTTTATGTATATTAAAGACAGCAGATCCATCAACTTTGTCATAGGTTTCTTTTAGGTCATTCCACATTTCATATGCAGTTTTAGAATATATAGCACCAAAGAAACAACTCAGGACTTAAAGAGTTTAGAATCCAAGTAAGGACAACAGAGTCACACATATCCCATTGATTAGCAAGACTAGCATTAGCAGATCTTTTTACAAGTTCCATCAACAAAGCCTAGTTTATTATGGTTTCTTAATGCAAAAGTCTTGGCAATGCTCCATATTTTATAGTTTTCTGAGCCAGTAAGTTTTACAGATATAATAGGATTACCACTAGTGTCACTAGGATGCAAGAAGAGAGCATCACCAAAGACAAGTTTTAATTCAGAGGAGTTGATTACAGATTCATTAGTCTGTTCATCCTCATCCACAGCCATAGTGATAACACAGAAAAATAAACAGAAAGACAGTAACAACAACCACAAGTAATGAGAGCAATAATCCCAAATCAACTTCCAACCTAACTAGTCCTAGCCTCCGTCAACTAGAAGAACAAAAATACAGGAAACAAAAACAACTCACACCCACGGTTTAACAGGCACCAAGCCTTTGGACTGGGGTAGGCCAGAGCAGGTATTCGTACCACTCAGAGGTGGCAGATCAAGGTGTTAACCTACCCGTTTGCACCCAATCAGCTTGAATGCCTTTAAACAAGAAAGGGAGAGAAACTTACGATTAGCTTAGTGCAGCGGAAATGATGAAGACCGACCACAGTCACCCTAGATTCACTTAGTCTAGGGTTGATTATGATCAATTAGAACCAGAGAGCACTCCAAGAAAAAACCCCCAAGTAAGAAAATAATTAGAGTTTCGAAGAAACCCTAATTTATGTCGATTTAACACCGATAGTACCAGAAATATCAGTCCCAGTACTCCACAAGCAAAACCCCCAAATCAAAAATTAATTAGGGTTTTGAACGAACCCTAATTTATTCAGATTGAGCACCGATATTGCGAGAATCAATTGATTCCAAAGACTCACGTGACGTTCCAGAACCCGATACGAACCGCCGGAGTTATCAACAACAATAACCCTCAAAATAACAATCCCTTCAGAGCGGGATTTGATGAGAATCGGTAGCCTATCGCTCTGATACCATGTGCGACGGTATCAACCAGATAAACAGAGCAACAACTTTAATTTTTTCAAGAATCAAAGGGTACAATAGTCGGCACAGATTGATTGATAATAACCAAGTCGTTACGGACTTATAACAAGAACAGTATGATCAAAAGATCAATACATAAATGAACCAACAGATACTAATACATAAGGTTTAGTGAGAGAGATATTGCGGTCTTAGGAGATGACTGCGTATAATTAAGTGATTAGAACCCTAGCTGGGGTTGCTTCTTTTATAACAAAGGAACTTCAAATGACCCCCTCAACTTTCACTAAGACTTCATAGACAGCTTGACTTGATATCTCTTCATATTCATAAATGGAAAATCTGCATAAGTGGTCCCTGATAATAAACCTGCACATGTAACAAACATAACAACATATTTGGACTAGATTATCTAGATGATTTTGAACAATTTTGCTTTCAGTTTTTAGTTATAGTCATAGTCGCATAATATTGATACAATAAACCTTTTCTGCAGTTTCAATAAAAGCCAATTTGACCCAAAGTGCAGACTGCTTTTTGTGACTGAAGTGCGGATGTAGGCGTCGAAGTACTTTACGCTCAATTTACGGACAAACTTTTCTCAATCTCCTATCGAGCTACGCTTTATTGATCTTAATATTGACCACGTTATCCGTGTGTGAGTTTCTTTCTTATTATATCGTAAATAATTAGTTAACCAACTAAACATTATAGTAGTAATTAACTAAATGTTTTGCTATATTTCTACCTGCAGTTTCAAGAGATTCGAATGCACACCAGTTTTCCATTGAAAGGAAGATAATAAATACTCGAGTAACATGTGAGTAACATGGTTTTCTGCTGGCTTTTACACCGGCAACTAAGTGGTTGTTTGATGCTCTTTTATGTTATATTTTTGGGTTGTGAAATAAGTTGTTTTATTGTCGTGTATTTTGTGATCCTTTTTTTTTGGAGTATTTGGAATACATTATTTATGTGGCTTAAGGAGTTATGCTATAAGGAAAATGAATTCCTATTTTACATTTACAATGTTACTTGGTAAATAACAAAAAATTTCATGGGAATGAATCTATGATTTATCAAGATTATGATTCACGTTTGAATATGACCACAAGGAGCTGGGAAAGAAGGCTGTTTGGCTGAGAAGACGTGGTATGGTGTGGCCACAGATGTGGGTCAAGCATTTGAGGATATGTTGAGAGTTCGTGGGTATGGTCATGAGACTAATCCTATTGGTGAGTTATGAATTTATCCCCTGTATTTTTATTGTTGTTGATTATATAATCTAGCTATAAGTATGTTTTTCACTTTTTTGTATGAATTTAGAGAATTGATTTTTGGGTTGACTTATCGAGTCACAGAAATTTAAGACTATGGTTCTAAAGAAAAACTAATTATTAATAATACCTTCTTTCAATGTTTCAGATTTTTTGCTTATTCAACAAAACTTGAAGTAATAAACATTATATTACTGAGATTTGGTTTTCTGGAGTAAGAAACATTGATTAGATTTATTTTGCTTTGTCAATAATAAAAAAATTTAGATTAATTTCATAAAGGTATTTTATTATGTGGGTGTGCGTTAAATTAAAAAGGTGTTTCATCAAGAGGGTGTTTGGAATTGATTTGTTGCAGGTTCAATTGTTAATAAAGCATTGTCAGTTGGATTTATAACCGGACTGCCAGCAATGGGCTCTCCATATAAAGGGTATTTCATTAAGAAGGTGTTTGGAATTGATTTGTTGCGGGTCCAGTTGTTAATATAGCATTGTTAGTTGGATTTATAACCGGGCTGCCAAAGAATGGGCTCTCCAAATAATGCCAATGCCATTGTTCCAGTTTTAACGGATTTACCAATGTTGATATCCAGGCCTTCGATTAATGATCTAGGAGCGTTACTGAGGTATGCCTGCCGAATTGATAATAAAGCTATCACATGATGTAGTGTTCTTAAGGTGACAAAAGGGTGAAAAACGTGGCAACTGGTGTAGTCTGATGTTCTTAAGACTATCCCTTACCCACAGTTAGATCCCCAAGTTCAGGATAAAACATTATGGCCATCTAGATAAGTACAATGTACAAACGGTAAATTTGTCTCGTTGTCTAAGTTGGTGGAATTCGATGCCTTTAGCGAACTGGAAGGTCGGGTTAATGTGACGCTGGGCTGCAAAGGTGACTAACAGGAAAAGAGGTTAAATTTTAGCCATAATTTGGGTCATCATTGTATAATGGTTTGAAGTCAAATTGTCCCAGGCACTATGAATTTGTATGCGTTAACAAGCTTGTAACTGTGTTTAAATAGCAAATATTGAAATGACTTTGATTTTGTAACATATTAGATTTCACAAACACACAATCAATCACAAATAAGGCGTATGATTAGATGGTTTTAGAGAGAGAAAGTGGATATTCTAGAAAGAGAAACTCATGGAAGGTTAGATTCCAAATGAACATCCAACCCTCTCCCTTGTGAGGAGAGGGCTATTTATACAAAACTACTACGCCCTTCGACGGGCTGTGGATCAGGCATACAATGGGTAAAGACCCGTCCTTCCTCCACGGTGTTGCACTAGACTAAACTATGCTAATAACTGTCTAACAACTAACATAATAAACGATATGTCTACGAGCTAACTTAAGCTAGATTATACTTGGGGTGACCGATGCTTCACAATAGTATTTCCAATTCCTAACAATCTCCCCCTAAGGGAGGTCACCCCATGATTTACATTGTGAATCCCAAAGATTCTATTTAATCTTTAATCTTTAGCTCGTAGACATCAACTCATCAATATATTCAAACTTTGTGCTTCCGTGGTGATTTCATCATTGTCCAACTACAATGTATATTTCGTGGAGGTTATAGAGATGATCCACAATGATGACCTTTGAGCTTTAAAAGAGATCATCAGCCACAGTTAATCTCAGCATCACCCATTGTTGTGTTGCCCGCATATGATGTTGTGACATTCGGACCAACATGCTCACATTCTGGATCATGATATCTTCTCATCAGAGTAGCGGAAGCTTTCGTTGATTCATGATATTGGCAGCAGCGTAGCAAAAGCATGGAGTGAAAATATCAGAGTCGTTGATGCACTTATCATGATTTCTTTAGAGATGAATGTGTAGTGTGAGCATGCGGCTATGAATTGACCGCTTCATTCGATCACCGCAACGTCGGGCGTACACGCATACAACGGTTCGTAATAAAGCGCACGAAAGTGTCTTTGATCACTTTTGTTGAATTGAGGTACACGGCCCACGGTTCCCGTTGATCGATACAAGTATCGCACGTGATCGGTATAATTCAAGAATTTTCTTGACAGGTTTCGCGGTGCTTCTAGCGTTCTCAAACCGAACGTCTCAAAGAAGACAACACGGAGTGAGTGAACCAAATAATTGAAATTCACCGATTGATGAAAAGAGATTTGAAAACAATCGTGTCTAATGCTCAATAGAAATTGCTTTTGCAATACAACGAAGGTTTTAATGAAAATCAATTATCAATCATAAACACCTTTTATTTTGAAATATTAGTACACAGTCGATGTGCTAAAGAAAAAAGTTTTTAAGCACAACGACCAGTTTTTCAAAGTTATCCGTCAATCCATAACCTGAACCAGGATTGATTCAAAAGATTGAATCGCCCCATTGTTTCTGTTCAGTTGTCACATGGTTGATCTATTAGATAGATCTCACATGCCACCCACCAATAGCTTGTATGATGTTGGCTCCAGAAGGCTTTCCATCTTCATTGTGAATATGTTTGCATATCACTCAGATGTTCTGGCAATACCACAAGGATACTGAATAGGACTCATAAGATATAATCTCTCTTTTCACATTGTGTGAGACAGAGAGTTTTCATTGACAGTGTCCTAAAGAGATTTATGTGATGATCTCGTGGCTCTAGACTCAATAGTGCACATTTGGTTTCCTATATCGGAGACTAGGGAGAGGGTCTCCTTCTTCAATATCAACAATCTCTAGGAGAAAGTCGATAGATAATGTCGGTTCCCCGTGAGAATGAAACAAGCCCTTTTAAGAGGAACTTGAGTAGCTTGGGAAGTTTAGTGCAGTGCGTCACTGGGTCCATGACATCTTGTCTTCAATACCAGTGTTACCTTAGTAACCACCTGTAGCATATGAATTGAACCCGGTATCTGCCCCAAGGTTGAATAATTGGAGGGCTATTTCTTTTTACCCCTTTTTCCATTCATTTCTTTTTCATTCTTCAACCCCTTCAGTGCTTACCGAGACTTCATAACTAGATATTTGTTGGGTTTATTCCAAAGACTAGCTCGGTCTCATCCGCACTCTTCCCATATCTCACTTTTCTCCTTTTTTTCATCATACCTAAGGACTTCTACTCTATCTAGTGGATTGTCCCTGGGTAGATCCCTCCGGTTCTGGCGGATCGTGGGAACTAATACCTAACCTCACCATCCTTATAACTCCATGGATAAAGTAAAATGGTCGGTCTTTTGGTACAGTTCTTTCTTCCATAAAACCAATTGAAAAATTATTTGGAAAAGCAATCAAGGTACTTGTGATATGAAATCAAAGCCTTTTGTACCTTAATAGTTTTGATCATAAAGAAATGCTCCCCCTCAACATGTGCATATGATTTTGAAATTGTTTAGTACATGGAGGCAAGAGTTCTTAGAAATAAATTCTTTGATCACAATTTCCTTAGAAAAAGCCATTTGATTTTCTTTGGTAAATTCTCCCCCTCAATATGTGCATAGGATATTTGAAATTATTTTATCACATAGAGGAAAGAGACTTTTTGAAATACAACCACGATTACCAAATATTTAGAAACCATTTAACACACAATCAAGGTACCTTATGTTAAAACATGGAAATCTTTGTACCTTGAAGATTTGTATTTGTTTTGAAATGCTCCCCCTTAATATATGCTTCGAGATTCAAAAAGAGTTTAGCACATATTAGAGAGCAGTATGCACTTTGAGACAAAAATGGTCATCTTTTATCATCTTTCATATTTATATTACATTTTCTCCCCCGATCAAAAATTTCAAATCCTTTGAGATTTTGGATCTCAAGTGATTTAAATATGTATGAAACAAAACATTTGTTGGAGAAAAATGTGTCCGGTTTTATATGATCAGAAGTGGACAACACTGAAGTTCCCTTTTTAGACAAAAAGGGAAACCACAATACATAACCTAACACTATTACATACATTATAGTTGTTCATAGTACATACACCACATTTTACACATCAAAAATACAAAACATAAACTACTTCCGAAAGATGTCTTCATTCAGTTCTTTGAAGCAGTTTGTAATGACCTTCACGAAGTCTACCACCCACAAAACTTTCAAGGCTGCAGAAGATCATTCGAGTCTTAAGTCTTCACCCGATCGCAGCAATGAAATCTTCACACCTCTTCAAATCCTCATCAGACCAGAATTTTGTTTTGTTCCATGGCTTCAGATCAACTTTGATTTCTTTCACTCTAGAGTTCAATTCTTCTTCGACCATCTTGAGAGTTCTGTTAATACAAATTATCCGTAAAAACGTTTATTTATATTTTACGATCTTCTAATGTTTTGTCGATAACAAACGTAAAATCATATTAACGAAAAAAATAAAATACATAAATGGTTTGAACTAATAGTTTCTAACATATTCACATTTTCACATAAAACACTAAAACAAGTATAAGTGTTTTTATGATTTAGATACATATGTACAACAACTAGTGTTTACATATTGGGTTAACATATACTTAAACTAAGTATACTAAAATGGGTAAAAGCATGTAAATACTAAAATGGGTAAAAACATGTATATACTAAATAAGTAAAAACTAGCTAATGGTTTTGACCCATAACCCATGGTTTTATATATACCACTTAACCAAGTTCATTGTATCCTTAAGATACATTGTATCTAGAAAGAAAACCATGGATCAACCCATAACCCATGACCCATGACCCATAACCAAAAATACCCATGGGCAAAGAGGAGCGGACCACGGATCCCTAGCTTTGTGCTAGCCGGATCCCTTGTGGTAGGGATCCGTGGGATCCGGGGAACTGTAGAGGTTTTTCCTCTATAAATAGTGAGCCATTTCTTCATTGTTTCTCACCCCCTTTCAATATACTTTCTCTCCTGAGTTAAATCTCACTAACCTTAGATCCAAGAGATCTATGTTTGTAGTTTTGTTTTTTTGTGATCTTTTAGGTTCCTCTTAAAGTCAAGATCACCACCTTTGAAGTCGAGCAAGCTCAAGTCCATGAGTTGCCATGCTTCCTCATCATCAAGGCCACTGAAGTCTTCTTGTTGATGATTCCTTTCTTTCTTCAAAGAAGTGTAGTGTTGAAGACATTAGTGAAAGATGTCTTAAGAGTCAAGACGAAGATATTAGTGAAGGGTATCTATCGTCTATAGGTTAAAGCACTTGTGGTAGGTGCTTGGAAGTCAAGACTAAGAAGCATTAGTGAAAGGTGCTTAGAAGTCAAGACAAAGAAGCATTAGTGAAAGGTGCTTAGAAGTGAAGACACAAGACATTAGTGAAAGGTGTCGTGTAGATCTAGTCAAAGGCATTAGTGAAAGGTGCCTTAGATGTACATTCGATATGGTGTGTTTCGATGTACAAGATAGACTAGTATTAGATCCAAGGATATTGATATCCTTGATGATGTTGTAAAGGAGTAGATCTCCTTTAGGATTAGTCGTTGGTGTAGTGTGGTAGTAGTTCCTCCATTGCAATGGAACTAGGTGCTTAGCCTAGTACCTTATAAAGGGTAGGCGACGTTGTGAAGGTGTAGTTCACCTAAGGTGTGAAAGAACTAGGTACTTAGCCTAGTACCTTATAAAGGGTAGGCGACGTTGTGTAGGTGTGGTTCACCTTGGAGTGAAAGAACCCGGTGGTTAGCCTAGTACCGGAAAAAGAGTAGGCGACGTTGTGAAGGCTTCTCCGTCATAAGGAGATTGGTGTAGTGATTACGAACTCTCGAGTAGGTGACTCGGGGAGTGGAGTAGGGCAAGGAAGGTGACCTTGTAGCCGAACCACTATAAATACTTGCGTTGTGGTTTTGTGCTTCTTACTCTTATCTTTTCATTACTTACCTTTACATGCTTGTTTATCAACATCCAACACACACATCCAAATAGATTGACATAAGTCTATCTAAATAAATTAAAAGGAAGTTTTAATTGGTAAAACTATTCAACCCCCCTTCTAGTTTTCCACAAGTTCCATCACTGAATTTGTAGAGCTCGCACAGTCTCATTAACATGCGTGTCTTGTATCTGTCGGTGAAGAGGATGGCTCTGGGGGTGTCAAGAAATCTATAGTCATGACGAAATTCATGTCCTGAGGCATCCCATTGCGGCCTTGTAAGGTTGACCCGAGTCTGGTAGCTTTCCATTCCTAGCTGAAAATCCTCAACCCTTTTTCGAATGACTAAGCCCTTAATCCAAAGGTTGACAAAGAGAGAGAGCCTTCTTCTCACGGACAAGTAGATGGTCAAGATGTCCTTGGAGGTTCAAAAGATAGAGATCTTCAAAGTCATTTGGCAGCAGATGTTTGAAGTCGTTTTCTTCTATCACATGATCTTTCGGTCGCTCTTGAAGAATGATCTTCTTAAGGTAATCATAGCCATAGATTGGGAAGATCTCTACACTGACAACACTTAGAATCCGCAGCTTGGATCGAATGACTCTGCGACTCTTTTAGCACTACGCCTATCAATGTAGAATTTCTTCTTCTTGAACCACCAATGAGAAATGCCATATGAGGCAGCAATGTCATACTCTTGTTCTTTATCTGCCCAAAATTGATCCAGAACCATCTGTTCAAGACCCTGATCAGAGTAGGTAGCAGCTTTCATCTTTGAAATCGATAAAGCTGGTCTTCTTTCAGTAGAACGAGCACATAGATAGTCCAGGTCATGATTGAAGAATAATTCAGACTGAATGGTCATTTATCCAGGTTCACCACCGAGAGGAAGAGGCTTATTCACATTGAAACGACTGATCTACTCACTGACTTGATCACTCAGCATCTTATGGCATTCTTCCATCGGGTATTGGAGCTGATTGGCATCTGAGTGAAAAACCTTGACAATTTCAAAAGCTGATCCTTCAAGATCCTTTGGAGTGATGGACGAGATACCCTTCTGTTCACAAAACCACTTAATGAAGTTGCCCATATCTCCAGTGAAATGAAGGAGAGAGTCTTCATCTAGAGTTTCATAGTTGGTAGAAATTGTTGAAGCCCAGTTGTTGTCAAGGATCATCGTGTCAGACTCTACGATGGACCATGAAGGTTCTGGAGATTGAGGTCTCTCTTCGGCAAGCCAGCTTTGAATTGTGTCTTTCGAAGGTGTAACTCTAGAGATATTAGAGCGTTCACCTGACACGTATGCATCAAACCAATCATCTTCAGATGGCATGGGGATATGTTTGGTGGATGCATCATCGTCATCTGATTCTGACTCTGCCATGACATACGATTCTTCATGAAGCACTTGATCTTCAGGAATAGAAGAGAATGTGGGTGTGAACCTTGAATCAACCGTGGTCCAAGCTGCAGATTTCTTGTTAGACCCGTATCCCAGATACAAATAGGCCCCACCTTAGATGAAATTGACCAAGGTTTAACGTGATTGGTTAGTCAACGAATGTTATATTGTAGTCAACCCGATAGTCAAACTAATAGTCAATAAATGTTACGTAAATGAATATGGAAAATATGATGTGTCACATTTATAAGGAAAATTGACTTAATGGACCTAAGTTTCCAAGTGCTAAACATGTTATAAAGTATGTTATGGCCAAAATAGAAGGAATGAGACTTGAAGGACCTAATGTGCCAATTAGGCAAACATACCACCTACATATGTCTGGAATCCTTCTCCTTGTATAATTAGATTCCCAGAATAATTTAGGTATATGTGTGTGTCGTGAAGTGAAAAAGGAGGGAAAAGAACAAGATTCTCCAATGGTTAAATTGATGAAGGATTAATGCTCCAAACCAAGAAATAAGTTAGTGCTAATCATCCTTACAAGTAAGTAATCCTTTACCCTGAGCTAATTGATGAATTATAAATTAGGGTTCATATACCTATTTGGGGAAATTGGGTAAATGATGTTTTTAAGCTAATTAAAGATGTTATGATGATGATGGGTTAAGTTTTATTATGTTAGTAATTTATGGATTGATCATCACATAATCAAGATATGATTATATGATGATTAGAGGTGTGTAAGAAATGGGATATGGTTATATAAACCATTTTCATAATTATTCAATTATGATTATTAAGTGTTATGATAATTGACCTAGGATGTGAAGAAGAGGCTAATGATGGTATTGATGATAATGATGATTCTAATTGATATCACTATCTTGGAATTAAGGTAAGTAAACCGGTCATTATATGTTGTTATATGATTCTACACATTATATGTTGTGTGATTTTGTTATGCTAAGGAATGGGGTAATTGAATATATGTTTATATAAAGTGTGGTTGAGACTAGTTTGGCTTAACTAGTCATGAAGGTTAGGCAAGGTGGATTAGGCTAAGGTATGTTGATGTTGAACCATAGGAAATGTTTTACTTAAGTGAACCAAGGTACGTGTTAATGTTTAATGATTTGAAATGAGTTATGATGTATAATGTATGAATGTCTATGATAACATGTTATGAACGCTTTACTTACTAAGCCTTGTGCTTATGGTTTAAGATGTTAATGTTTTGTAGGTTTAAACGTGAAGGAAAGGAAATGCTTGGAACTAAGCGTTAAGGTTGGATTATGCGAAAGTTTAGAAGATTGATAAGAAGGTAAAGCTTAGGTAGATACCGAGCTCATGACAAGGTTGTCCCCCGAGAGTCATAAAAGGTTTAATGTTTATAGTGTTAAGTCTTTGAAATGTTTTAAGAGTCATTTTACAGGTTTTAAAGCATGTTAAAGAGTTATGTTTAAGTGGTGTATGCAAACGGGTCAAAACGGGTGTTTGGCATAACACCCGTCACTTTGTAAAGCACGTTTCTGTGGGTCATTATGACCAAGTTTATGCATATATTTGATATTTATAATGACCTAATGATTTCTGGAAGTTTTGGTGTTATGTCATGTTATAGAAGTCGTTTTCCGGAAAATGGGTCAAAAGTATATAAAAGAGATATGCAGAAAAAAGGGTGTTTGGGACAAGGTCTATTTTAACCCATTTTGGGTCAAACGGGTCAAGAATGTTTGTAAAAACAATGTATATGGTTAAGTATTTGTAAAGTGGTTAAAATAGTTGGAGAACTAGTGGAGAACTAGTTTGGAGAACTAGTGGAGAACTAGTTTGGAGAACTACTTAGAGAACTAATTTGGAGAACTAGTCAAAGTCAGTTTTTGAAAAATCATATCTTTTTAACCGTAAGTCGTCACGGGTCGTGCCACCCGTCATTTCGAAGGTAATTGAGTCTAGTTTCATGTAAAAATACTTTCAAGGGTCAGTTTGTTACAAAATTTTATCAGTTCAACGATTAGTAACAGCAGGTCAGTTTTAAGTCAAATCGTTTCCGCGTAAAAGTTTAAATTTTAATGATTTTAAGTCGTGGTCGTTCATGGGCGTTACAACTTGGTATCAGAGCTTCGGTTTAAGTGAATTAGGTTTCCACTTTAGGTTTCCTAGACTTAAACCACTATTAGATGCGTTGAATGTAAGAGAAATTAAAGCGAGAAAGTAAATGTTTAAGTTTTGAATCAGATCATGTGATAGTTTACATGAACCTAAGTTGATAATAATGAATGCATTCTATAACATTGATCTTTATGTGATATAAGTCCGTAGGGGCCTTGAGGTATCTAAATGATTAGATTGTCGTACACCTTGGTTAGTGTCGGTGATCGTATTATGATTATATGAATGTGTGTTGGAATAACGGTATGGAATGTGATTAGAAATGATAAGTGATATTAGAGATGGGATAATTGTGAATTAAAGTATTTGACGCTTAAGGTGTGAAATGTAATAAATGATAAGTGTGCTAAAGTATAATGTGTGATAGCAAGATAAGAATTGTCACGCTAATTGTTAAGCGTCTATTAATGTGAAAAAGTAATGAATGAGATTAAGAAATGATGACAAGTAATGATGAAATGAAAATGGTATAGCCATTGTGCTAATTACTAAAAAGGGATGAGTTAAGAATGTAAGTAAGAACGTAATAATATGTTGTTTAGTAAAACGCGAAGAGATCGTGTTGATGTTTAAAATGAATGTAGAGGATAAACGTATGTTAACAAAGGTGTTATCAATCTAACCTATGTAAGGTTAGAAGTGGAAAATAATCGAGTGGCTTAAAAGAGGTAATGGTAAAGATGTGGAAATGGTTAACTTGAGTTAAAGAATGTAAGTTGTAATGAGAAGTGTAAACACATAAAAATATGTAAATATGACAAGCGGGTTTCATATACCAATGATGCTTGCTTAAACTTAATAAAAGGAATGAAAAAGTGTGTGTGTTAAAATGTTTATGACTTGGATCTAATGTTAAATGTGAAAGGTTAAAGGTAGCTATCATATAACCGATGAATTAATGATAGTTAATGATGGTATCCTTTTGGGATGACCAAGCTAATAATGTTAATGATGGTATCCTTTGGGATGGCCGAGCTAATGTTAATGGTGGTATCCTTCGGGAGACCAAGCTAATGATGTTAATGAAGGAATGTATTGCCTTCACCGGCAAAGGGTTGCCTATATCTTTGGCATATAAAAATCCCCAAAGTAAATGTGATAATGGTATGGATCCAAGTCTAAAAATAAAAATTAATGTGAAATGTAAAAGAACGAAGAGAAAGAAAGTAAAGTGAAAACTAGTAATAAATACGAATGTTATGTCGAAAGTGTATAAGTAGGACGATTTATGATTTCCTTGATTAAATGGATTGGGACGCCTTTTCATTTAATTAAATAAATTGTGAATCTCCGAACCATGAGTTTATGTTTCTTGATTTACATAGACTGGGACGCCTTTCCATGTAAATGAGGAAATATAAATGAGTGGGCTTATGTGTTCTCGACATGGCGTGAGTAAGGTAAAAAGGGTGGAAAACGAAAGCCTAGAATTAGTTAGAAGTCTTAAGAACTAAGATAGGTGGGATATAATTAGAATGCGACTTTAAATTGAGACATTAAGTGAAACCAATCGTTTAAGTGTCTTAAGTATGACTTGGAAAGATTAAGAATTTGTAATGATATTATAATGTACCTTGAGGAGTGGTACAAAATGTGAATAATGATAGTAATGGATGCTAACCTTTATTAGCACCCTTATGTGTAAATGCAATGATGTAAGTTAAAGTTTGACCTTATGAAGTCAAAATATTGAAATTTCCTACGAGACTTGTAGTCTTTGACAAGGAAATTATAGAAAGAAGTAAAGGAAACAAGGCCCTATAATAAAAATGTTAATGAAATATTGGAATGACCATAGTAGAATGTGAAGGTATTAGTCAATGTTGACTTGCGAAAGTCAAATGTGACCTAAGATTTCCTAAGTGACTTATAATACTTAGCGGAAATCCTTAAAATGAAGTAAAGAAAGTAAGGTGTTAAAAAAAATGTTAAAAGGGTATTGAGATGATTACGGTAAAGATGAGAATCTTAAGTTGTATTAGTTTATATTTGACTTATATAAAGTCAAATTGGCGCAAATTTTCTCAAGTGACATATAATCCTTGATTAAAAATTCGAGTAAAGCAAGTAAGAATGTGGGGTAATAGTGATAAAGTGATCAAATGATATTTTGGTTATAATAAATGTGTCTCGTTTGACATAATAACCTTAGTAAGAGCCCTATGCTCTTAGATAAATCAACAAGAAGTAGAGCGAATTTAGGATTTTTGGAATGTGTCAATTTGTGTTGCAGGATCACTTAGATCATTGCAATGAAATGTTTTAATCAAAGTGTGCTTAGTACTAAGAATGGGGTTAAGAAATGACCAAGTCATGGTTAGTAATAGACGAGAGATTTCGGGGACGAAATCTAAATAAGGAGGGTAGAATTGTTAGACCCGTATCCCGGATACAAATAGGCCCCACCTTAGATGAAATTGACCAAGGTTTTATGTGATTGGTTAGTCAACGAATGTTATATTGTAGTCAACCCGATAGTCAAACTAATAGTCAATAAATGTTATGTAAATGATTATGGAAAATATGATGTGTCACATTTATAAGAAAAATTGACTTAATGGACCTAAGTTGCCAAGTGCTAAACATGTTATAAAGTATGTTATGGCCAAAATAGAAGGAATGAGACTTGAAGGACCTAATGTGCCAATTAGGCAAACATACCACCTACATATGTCTGGAATCCTTCTCCTTGTATCATTAGATTTCCAGAATAATTTAGGTATATGTGTGTGTCGTGAAGTAAAAAAGGAGGGAAAAGAACAAGATTCTCCAATGGTCAAATTGATGAAGGATTAATGCTCCAAACCAAGAAATAAGTTAGTGCTAATCATCCTTACAAGTAAGTAATCCTTTACCCTAAGCTAATTGATGAATTATAAATTAGGGTTCATATACCTATTTGGGGAAATTGGGTAAATGATGTTTTTAAGCTAATTAAAGATGTTATGATGATGATGGGTTAAGTATTATTATGTTAGTAATTTATGGATTGATCATCACATAATCAAGATATGATTATATGATGATTAGAGGTATGTAAGAAATGGGATATGGTTATATAAACTATTTTCATAATTATTTAATTATGATTATTAAGTGTTATGATAATTGACCTAGGATGTGAAGAAGAGGCTAATGATGGTATCGATGATGATGATTCTAATTGATATCACTATCTCAGAATTAAGGTAAGTAAACCGGTCATTATATGTTGTTATATGATTCTACACATTATATGTTATGTGATTTTGTTATGCTAATGTGCCTTCAAGTAGTTCTGATCCCTGCACGTCTAGTTCAGGAATGCAAAAAGTAGATCAACCAACTAATGTTCCCATAATTCCTTCTACAGGAGTAATCAGTGACACAAAAGCAAGTGGGTCAAAGCCTCCAGGCAATACCAAGCAAGATAGGACCTCGCAAGCTAAGAATGTGCATTGGAAGAGAGTAGAAGATCACCCTAGGAATATTATGTTTGAGTTGAATAAAACGAATCGTGTTGATTCTAGTATTAGCTATAAGCGCATCGTAATTAATTCAATTCGCTACTATTCGCAAACCATGTAATGATGGTCGCTTGATTTCGTTACTAATCATGAATGTGGTGTGAATGTTTTGTCTAATGTCAAATGCCCCTGTTAAAACTGTTAATGCAAAAATTCAAGCTAAGAAGGCTAAAAGGCAAAGGCGAAAGAAAGTTAGAAAAAAGTGGAAACCCACAGGAAGGAAATTTAGTAATATAGGTTATCAATGGATACCTCTTGGTAAGGTTAATGAGTTTTGCCCTAAATTTGCTAAGTCAATGCCCACTAGAAAATGGATGCCTATTGGTAGAACTATTCCCTTAAAAAGCGAACATACTTTGAATAGGTCAAATACAGACACTAGCACTACATCTATTTCTAATGAGTCCATTGTTTCTACCTATGATGTGGGTGTTCCAATCACCATTACTAACCAAATGGAACCCATTCTTGCATGGGGATCCCAATTATCCAATTATCCATTCTTGTCGTGTTCAACCTGCAGATCGCTCAAATCATTATGTGGTACTTGGACTCAGTCGTTCCAAGCATATGACCGGAGACCGTCGCGGCTCATGAACTTCGTGAGTAAATTCATCGAACCGTGAGATTCAAAACGATCATTTTGGTGCTATTATGGGTTATGGAGATTACGTGGTTGGAAATAGTGTGATTTACATGGTATATTATGTTGAAGGTCTTGGACATAATCTATTTTCTCGTCGGACAATTTTGTGACTCGATTTAGAAGTGGCCTTCTAAAAATATACTTGCTTTGTTAGAGAACTTGATGGTGTGGAACTGCTCGGAGGAACTCGTGGTTCAAACCTATACACCATCTCTATCGAAGATATGATGAAATCTTTACCCATCCGCTTGCGTCAAAGGCTTCCAAAACTAAGTCATGGCTATGGCACCGGCGTCTCAATCACTTGAACTTTGGTACCATAAACAATCTTTCCAGAAAGGACTTAGTAAGAGACTTACCCAGATTAAAGTATGAAAAGATCATCTTTGTTCAGCGTGCCAATTGGGAAAAAGCACGAAATATGCCCATAAACCAAAACTCACAAACTCAAGAATGGAAGTTCTTCATACCCTTCATATGGAACTGCGGACCAATGAGAGTGCAAACGATAAATGGGAAGAAATACATTCTAGTCATTGTTGATGACTACTCTCGATTCACTTGGGTAAAGTTTTTTAGGACAAAGGATGAGACTCCAGATGTCATCATCAAACTTATCAAACAGGTTCGACTCAACAATACCGTTAGAATTGTTCGAACAGACAATGGCACAGAGTTTGTTAACAAAGACTTAATTCAGTTTTATTAAAGTGTTGGGATCAGTCATCAAAGAAGTGTTCCACAAACTCCTCAACAGAACGGTGTAGTTGAAAGACGAAATCGAACTCTTGTGGAAGCCACAAGAACAATGCTAATTTATGCAAAGGTTCCAATGTTTCTATGGGATGAAGCCATTGCCACTGCTTGCTACACCTAAAATCGTTCCCTTATACATATCTCTCATGGAAAAACTCCATATGAACTTGTCCATAAACGAAAACCTGATCTCTCCTACCTTCGTGTGTTTGGTGCTTTGTGCTACCCAATGAATGACGGTCAAGATTTAGGTAAATTAAGAGCTAAGGCGGACATTGGAGTTTTTGTAGGTTATGCATCTAACAAGAAGGGTTACCGAATCTACAACAAAAGAACTCGAGATATCATGGAAACTACTCACGTCACGTTTGATGAGCTGTCCGGGCAAATGGCTCCAGGACAATCCAGTTTTGGACCCGCATCTCAACCTTCATCAAGTAGTCCTATCAGTTCTACTCTTGTCTCTAATCCCTCTCCAGCAACTCCTTATGTACCTCCATCAGAAGATGATTTAAAGAAATTGTTTGATGGGTTTATAGACAAAGAAGTTACTAAAGTTTGCGAAAAAGTTCACCTAAGTTACTATAGTTTTTTTGGTTACAAAGAGGTTACTTAAGTTTGGTCACCAGTTATATAAGTTACTCTGTATGTTTTAACCTTCTACTATAGGTTTTTGTTTTCGTTAATTTCAAAATGGTCCTCGAGACTAACTGTCGTTAGTTTTTTCCGTTAGCTAACGGCCATTTGCAAAAACATTTGCACCTTTGTTAGTCCTTTATCCTAACGACCGTTTATACTTAACTCAAAATTTGGTTTTCATACATTTTTGTCCGTTTTCTTACGTTTTATGACCCTTTTTTTACGGGTTTTCTGTTTTACGCTTTTATACGTTTTGTTCGCTTTTATACGGTTTCGCCTATTTTCTTACACTTTCATCCGTTTTTCTTACGTTTTGTATGTTTTTCTTACGTTTTTATATGATTTTCTTAATTTTTTTGGTTTTCAGACATTTTTTCTGTTTTTCTTACGTTTTTTCCGTTTTCATACGATTTTGTTTATTTTTACACGTTTTCACACAATTTTATACACGTTTTTATACACATTTTTACATACGTATAAAACATAACAAGTATAAAACATACAAACGTATAAAACATACAAAGGTGTAGAAAAACATAAAACTAGTATGAAAACGTAGAAAGACGTAAGAAACGTACACAAGCATATAAATTCGCACACAAATGTAATAAAAAATTATGAAAACCTATGAAAACGTATGAAAATAAACGAAAAATAGATGAAAACGTATAAAAATGGACAAAAACGCATTTGGCGAGAAAAACGTACAAGAGAGAGAAAAACGCATACATAAACGTAAAACAATGTAAAGAAAGTACGACAAGAGAGAAAAACATTCAAAAACGTATAAAACGGATAGAAATGTACGAAAATATACAAAGATATGCGAAGCAGATAAATGTAAAAATAAAAAAATTAAAATAAAAAAAAAAATAGGAAAAAAAAAACGCATAGTTACTTTTTGTTAAGGTTCAAGAACCTATTTCATAAACCCGTAAACTATAGTAACTTCCTTGTAACATTTTAAACTATGGTGTGGACGTGGACAAGGGGAACCGTAATCACCGGTTGCCCACCCTCGCAGTAACATTTATGTAACATTTTTAATCTTTGAGTAACCCAAATGAAAAACCCGTTTACTTAAGTTACCTCTTTGTAACCAAAAAAACTATAGTAACTTAGGTGAACTTTTTCGCAAACTTTAGTAACTTCTTTGTCTATAAACCCTTGTTTGATCCAATGTTTGATGAACACTATGAGCCAAATGCTAATGAAATGTCAATTCCATCAACAGAGGCTGCTCCTATCCCTGTCAATGAAGTCAACCCTTCAGTTTCAATATCATTAAGTCAAGAAGCGCCTGCTGCTGATCACTCTGTCTCATCAACAAATCATTAATCATCGAATGTACATCATGGAATCGTTTCTGGCACCCATGATGAAGTTAATCCCTTTACTACTCCCGAAGATGCTCCATTTGAAAACATATTTGCTCCTGAATCATCATCAGAACCATCTTCATATGGAGATATCGACTCTGCTACATCAGTTCCTCAAATACAACCATATGAACACCTTAGAAAGTGGACACATGATCATCCATTGGACAACATCATTGGAAACCCTTCTCGGCCAGTATCCACACAGAAACAACTTGCAACCGATGCCTTATGGTGCTTCTTCAACTCCATACTCTCTAAGGTCGAACCAAAAGATGTTAAAACTGCCATGAATGAAAACAGCTAGTTCAATGCCATGCAAGAAGAAATTCATGAGTTTGATCGACTAGACGTATGGGAATTAGTACCGCCCAGTTGTGCTATGATCATTGCTCTAAAGTGGATCTTCAAAGTGAAACTTGATGAGCATGGTGATGTTTTAAAGAACAAGGCTCAATTGGTTGCAAAAGGATACCGTCAAGAGGAGGGTATTGACTTTGAAGAATCATTTTCTCCTGTTGCTAGTATCGAGGCAATCAGAATCTTCTTGGCTAATGCTGCAAGTAAGAACATGGTAGTTTATCAGATGGATGTAAAGACGGCCTTTCTTAATGGAGATCTTAAAGAAGTCGTATACGTCAGCCAACCTGAAGGGTTTGTGAATCCAGAGAATCCTACACACATCTATCATTTGAAGAAGGCTCTTTACGGTTTGAAGCAAGCTCCAAGGGCATGGTATGATACACTATCTAAGTTTCTTCTATCTATGGATTCAAAGAAAGGAGCAGTTGATCCTACATTGTTCACCAGAAAATCAGGAAAACATTTAATTCACGTTCAAATATATGTTGATGATATTATTTTTGCCTTGACTGACCCCAATGAATGTGATCAGTTTTCAAATGAAATGAGTTCCAAATTTCAAATGTCAATGATGGGACAAATGTCATTTTTCTTGGGATTACAAATTTCACAAAGTCCCGGAGGCATTTTTATAAATCAATCTAAATATGCAAATGAGATTTTAAAGAAATTTGGATTTGATTCTAGTGACCCTGTTGACACTCCCATGATAGAGCGTACTAAACTGGATGAGGACCACTCGGGGATCATGGTAGACCAAACAAAATATCGTAGTATGATCGGATCCCCGATGTACCTCACGCCAGAGACCGACATTCTGTTCACTGGTTGCATGTGTGCTAGATATCGTGCTAAGCCTACCAAAAAGCACCTTGAAGCGGTTAAACGGGTCTTTCGGTATCTCCAAGGAACCATCAATATGGGACTTTGGTACCGAAGGACACCGGTATGTCACTAATGACCTATGCAGATGCCGATCATGCAGATGTCAAGATACACGCCGGCACGCCCGAGGTGCTCAGTTTCGGGTGATAAGCTTGTGAGGTGGTCTTCAAAGAAGCAAATGAGTACTTCTATTTCCTCTACAGAGGTTGAATACATAGCCATGTCATCCTGTTGTGCTCAAATCCTATGGATGAGATCCCAATTATCTAACTATGGCTTTGAATTCAACAAAATCCCTTTGTACTGTGATAATAAAAGTCTTTGTTGCTCTCTCATGCAACAACGTTCTACACTCAAGAGCAAAACACATCGACATTCGACATCATTTCATCCGGGAGCAAGTAGAAAACGGTGTGGTGGAACTTTATTTTGTGAGGACTGAATACCGCTTAGCGACATCTTCACCAAAGCTCTTCCTAGAGAACGTTTTGAGTTTATCCCCCCACGACTTGGTCTAAAGAGTCTTCAACCGGAAACACTTAAACGTCTTCAAGAGGAAGAAGAGGAGTAAAAGGTCTTTCTTCATCCATATCTTGTAAATATTTATTCGAAAAGCAAAATACAAAATTTCAAAACCTTCAAAAAGAAAATAGAAAAATATAAAACTTTCAAAATATCCATAAAAATTTGAAAAATCTTGAAAAAAAATATATATATATACATATATATATATATTGTCATTTTGTCATGTTTTTCTCGATTCGAAAATATCTACGGTCTTTGTGTTGTCATTCAAAGAATGATACGGGACTTTAGATATTGTTCGAATGTTATTAATATATATATATATATATATATATATATTTTGGGAGAAAGTGAAACTAATGGTTTATTGTCATTTCAGGCAGTAGCCCATTTTTTAAAGAAAGGACAGAGCCATGCTTTATCTTGTTTATCAAATCTCATGCTCTGATTCTTTAAAACAATTACTTACTGTTGGGATACAGAAAGAGTTAAAGTGCTGAAGATTAACAAAGTACTGCAGAAAGACAAAGTACTGCAAGAAGTCAAAGTACTGCTAAGTAAAAGTCAAAGTATTGCTTATTCATCAAAGTATTGTAAAGTTAAAGTCGGTTGTAATTGATTAAAGATAGAAAGTAATGTTTATCTAGAACTTTCTAAGTATTGTTTACTTGACGTACAAGGATAAGAATTGTAAACCGATTAGGGTTATCCTTGAGCCTATAAAAGGACCCCTAGATTGGTATAAAGATATATGTGTTTTTAGAATCCTAAAGTACGATCAATATTAGAGTTTTAGAGAGTTCGATATTTAGTGTTTTAGAGTTATTAATAAGGTTATATTCTTCTTAGCTTTGTTAAGTAAATTCCGCATACTTGATAAAGATTACTCAGTGTTTCATTGTTAATAGCTTAGGATTTATCCGAGGTTATTAAACCCTTAACAAGCTATTTAAGTTAGTTTGGTTAGAGTACATCGATCCAACAAGTGGTATCAGAGCTTGTGTGGAAACTTTGACTAAGAAGAAACAGTTTGAAACCTAGTTCAATAACAAAACCCTAAAGATGTCGACTGAAGCTGTTCCACCCCCCTCCATCACCTCACTAAGGATTCCAATCATTAAGAAGGGCGAATACGATCTATGGAGCATGAAGATGAAGCAGTATATTGCAATCACAGACCATGCATTGTGGAATGTGATTGTTAGTGGCAATGAAGTAGTTCCAGACCCTATAGAGGTTCCTGGACAACCTAAACCACCCAAACCAATCTTACCAGCAGCAACACTTCGGGAATCAAGAGAAGGCTCTAAAGATTCTGTTGTCGCCATTCCGATGGACATCTACTCAAATTTCATGATGCTAAAGATGCCAAGCAACTCGGGCGCTCTTAAAACTAGATTTGGAGGTAATGATGCTTCCAAGAAGATGCACAAAAATTTGTTGAAGCAGCAGTTTGAAACCTTCTTGTTGGAGAAAGAGAAAATCTTGATGTCGCTTATGACAGATTCCAAAACCTTCTCAAGATCTGGAGCTATACAAAGCAAAGGTCTCAGCTTGAAGATGCTAATCTTAAGTTCTTAATGAGTCGCCATCGACATGGCATGTGATAGCTACAATGATCAGAGGACAACATGGACTGGATGTTATGGACTTTGATGATCTCTACAATCATCTGAAGGTGTATGAGCATGAGATGAATGGCTAAACAAGCTCAAAGTCGCATAGTATTGCTTTTGTGTCATCTCGAAAGAGGGGCGACTTCTACTAAAAGTACTGCTTCTCCCCCTCAAAGTACTGTTGCTCAAAGTAGTGTTGTCTACACTACCCCTACTTTTGCTCAGTAACCCACACCAACACATACTCTCCACTCAGATGAAGTTGTATGCTCTTTCTTTGCACAGCAAGCTACTTTGCACAGCAAGCTACTTTGCCTGTTACCTATGAAGAAGATCTCTCACAGATTGAAGAGGATGCTTTTGAAGAAATTGATATCAGGTGGCAAGTTGCTATGATCACTGCAAGGATCAAGAAGTATATGAAGAAAACAGAAAAAAGCATTGTCTTCAAACCAAAACAGGGTATTACTTTTGACAAATCCAAAATTGAATGCTTCAATTGCCAAAAGACTGGACACTTTTCAAGGGAATGCAGGTTTGCTAAATATCAAGCAAACAGGATGACTGAGAAACCAAAGCTAGAGCTTAAAGAGATTCCTATTACTGAAACAAAAGCTTTGGTTGCTCAAGAGAGTTTATCGAGGTTGACCGAGTCCGAAGTTTGATGATGAATCAGTAACCTAGTGTATGGTAGATGTGGAAGATTCAGTGGAAGAATTTGATTGGAGCACAGTCTTTGATGAGGAACCTGAACATGTTGCTTTGGAATCCAGAGATGGTCTAGGAAGTTTTGACTGGATCATGGAGAGTGAAGATGATCCTGTTCTACTTGCTATGATGGCTACTTCACCAAGTTCATCCCTATCTCCGAGGTATGTTCCAATTGTCATGACTTTTATCAAAAAGTACTAAATAGTTATGTGGTGAAAGAGATAATCGTATAAAGGCTAGGTCCGAGGTAGCGAGGTTATCAAGTAACTTTAGAGTCAATGGAAGCCAAAATTATAACACATGAAAATAATGAAATGGCTTGGGAAGAAAAGTATGAACAACAGGATTATCAGTTGAAATTAAGTGAATGGAAGTTAAACTGTAAGATCTCTTAAATTGAGAAATTAACTAAGGAGAGAGATGAATTACTAGAAAAGTTTAATGCTTGGGGACAATCAGGTCTTTCTCATGTCACTTATGTTGAAAAACAGAGAAGACCTTACATTAAAACTGGCCTAGGTTTTGGTATGGATTTTAATAACATAGAAAACCCACCTAGTGATCAGGATGCATGTGACTTTGAGGATATAACCACTAGTGATAATGAACTCATTAATTATGTAGACACATCTAGTAATGAGGAATCAGTTAGTGACACACCTCCTGAGTTTAAGAAAGATAATGCCTATCATGCAGTCCCTCATCCCATTGGTAGTCATCAACCTCTTAGGCCCGATGTTTCTCGTTTTGGAGTAGATAGCTTAGAGTTTAGGAAGAAACTTAAAGGTCAGTCTAGGTCCGAAATCTCAAAAGAAACTGTTGAAACACCTAAGGTAGATGATGTTCAAAGCCAAGCAGTACTTTCACCCAAAAGTACTGCTACACCTCAAAGTACTGCTACACCTTCAGCAGTACCTTTAAGAAAACCTTTTCAACAGACTGCTAAACCTTTTTCGGATAATTTTGGTCAAAACAGTTTTCATCATTCACCTAGAAGACAGGGTAGGTTTAGTCATACACATAGAAGAAGAAACTTTGGAATTACAGATCAAAAACTTTTTTTTGTTTGTTTTAGTCCTACTCATTTGATCAAGGACTGTAACTTGCATTCAGAGTACTTAAGTAAGCTCCCAAAGAACAGATATGCCAACCAAAAACCAAGGGAGACTAGACCATCTTGGAATCATTCACATAGGGTTAACCATAGAAACTTCTCACCAGACTATAGGTACCCTCACTAGAGAAGACCCTTTTCAAAACCTCTAATACCTTCAAATACTTTCCAAGGTACTGCTAAGCCAAGACCAGTACTTTCTCAAAGTACTTGCCAGTTTCACCAAACACCTCTTGGAATAGGAACCCTAGGAGATCTAATTACTATCAATCTAGAAGGCATTACAACTCCATGAAAGTATTTAGATCTAGAGACTCTTCACCAGAAGTTAAAACTCATTGGGTTAAGAAAGAAAGTATCGATGATGAACAAACAGTACTTTCAACAAGTAGTCTTTGAAACAAAGTGCTTTTGATAAAGATGATTTTGTTGAAAGTAAAAAGGAGGTTTTTGTTGAAAAAGAAACTTTTGCTAAAAATCCACCACAAGTTTTGAAACAAAAGATAATGCTTGATTCTGTCTACAAAAACTGTGAAGATTACATACTCAAGGAATTTGAGTATGTTACTCCACAAGGGAACACAAGTCAGTAATGGCTTGGGTTCCTAAAAGACACTAACTTTTTATCTTTGTGCAGGGCAACCCAGAAGAGGAGCTTAAAGATCATCTTATAGTGGATAGTGGTTGCACTGGAAGCATGACAGGAGACAAGGAGATTCGTAGATTTTAGGCCATATTGTGGAGGAAAAGTGGCATTTGGGAATGATGCTAGTGGAGGAAGAATTAGTGGAAAAGGAACCATCAAGACAGGAAGCATAGATTTTGAGAATGTTAGATATATGAAGGAGCTCAAGTTCAATCTTTTGTCGGCTCAAATATGTGATAAAAAGCATCATGTGTTGGTCACTGACACAGAATGTCTCATACTTTCACCTGATTTCAAACTTGATGATGATAACTTGGTGATACTCAAAGTACCAAGAACCAATGATGTGTACAGTTTGGATATGAAGAGTCTTTACTCTTCTAAAAGAGCTACCTGTTTAGTAGCAAAGGCATCCCTTGAAGAAGCACATCAGTGGCATAGAAGATTGGGTCATGTGAATTACAAGAATATCAACAAATTGGTCAAAGGAAATTTAGTTAGAGGTTTACCTTCAAAGACATACAAGAATGATCACTCCTGTTTGGCATGTAAGAAGGGTAAACAACATAAAGCTTCTTGCAAGAAGCTTGAGGAAAGGACTATTAGAGAACCATTGGAGTACATTACATATGGATCTATTTGGTCCCAGATGCATACAAGTTTGAACAAGAAGAAGTACTGCTTAGTAGTGACAGATGATTGCAGTAGATTCAGTTGGGTATTTTTCTTAGGATTTAAGGATGATACTTTTGATGCTATTCATGATCTTATTATAGCACTTGAAAACCAACTGAGACCGAAAGTTAGAGGTATTAGATGTGACAATGGAACTGAATTCAAGAACAAGCTTATGGATGAATTTTGTGCTAATAAAGGAATCAAGAGGGAGTTCAAGATTGCGAACACCACACAGAATGGTGTTGCAGAGAGAAAGAATAGGACTTTGATTGAAGCGGCCAGAACAATGCTTGCAGACTCACACTTACCTATTCAATTCGGTGAAGCTATAAGTACCGCTTGCTATGTACTTAACAGTATCACCACCAAACCACGAGATGAAGACACCTTATGAGTTGCTGATGGGAAACAAACCCAACATTCGATTTATGAAGCCTTTTGGATGCCCTCTCACTATTCTTAATACAATTGATAATCTAGGTAAATTTGATGGCAAGTCTGAAGAAGGTTATTTATTGGGCTCTGCACCAACAAGAAGGGATTTAGAGTGTACAACATAGTCACTAAGAAGGTTCAAGATTGTCTTCATGTTGAGTTTTTAGAAGATCAAGAAAATTAGAAGGGTAAAGGTCCCGATTGGATGTTTGATCTTGAAGTTTTGACTCCTTCAATGAATTATGTTCCTGTTAAAGAAGAGAATCAACCTGTACACAATGAAGAAGAGGTACAATATGTTGTTCATGGAGTCCATATTAGACCAGATGATGTTCATGATGAAGAACCTAAACCTGCTAAGACAGAGAAAAGTATCGATGAGCCTAAATCCTCATTGTCTGCTGAGGATCAATCTATTCAAGATGAACTTAATTAATTGCTTCTTCAAGATATCTTAGCACATTCGATATCCGATGATCAAAGAAGAGCTTATGAAGAAGCAAAGAAAAGAACAAAGCTAGAGTACTCTTACGACTATGGACAGTACTTTTGAACAAAGTACTGCTGCACCGATTACCGGCACTTTGGATGATTTGGATGATCCTACCATGCCGGCTTAGAAGATACGATGATGAGTTTGAAGATGAAGGTATTTTCTCAGATTCCAATGAAGATGCTGATTTCACTAATTTGGGTGATACTTATGGAGTTCCACAGTCTCCAAACTTAAGAATTCATAAGAATCACCCTACTGATCAAATCATTGGTCCTTCTACTCGGAGTGATGACTAGACACAGAGCTAAGAGTTTTACTAAACCTCATAATGCTTTCCTTAGCTTTGTCTATAAACAAAACAGGCTGAATCATAAGGACCATCAAACATGCCTGTTTACTTGCTTTATCTCTTAAGAGGAACCCAAGAATATTGCTCAAGCATTGACTAAAGAGAGTTGGGTTGAAGCTATGCAAGAAGAACTGCTACAATTCATACTTCAAGAAGTTTGGGTATTATGTGATCTTCCTGATGGTAAGAAGGTCATTGGTACAAGATGGGTGTTCAGAGTTATGAAAGAGGGAATGTTATCAAAAACAAAGCAAGGTTAGTTGCACAAGGCTACAGACAAGAAGAAGGAGTTGATTATGATGAAGTGCTTGCTCCAGTATCAAGGATTGAAGCAATTCAAATCTTTCTTGCTTTTGCATCATATATGGGATTCCAGGTTTATCAAATGGATGTCAATAGTGCCTTTTTATATGGAAAGATTACAGAGGAAGTATATGTCAAACAACCTCCTGGTTTTGAAGATCCTAAACATCCAAACAAAGTCTACAAAGTTGACAAAGCTCTTTATGGCTTACATCAAGCACCTAGAGCTTGGTATGAAAGGCTCTCTACCTTTTTATTGCAACATAGTTATAGGAGAAGAGCTATAGATAAGACCTTGTTTACCAAGAGAGATAAGAAGGATATCATGCTAGTTCAAGTGTATGTAGATGATATCATATTTGGAGCTACCAAACAATCTATGGTCAAGGAGTTTGAGCAGTTGATGCAGAATGAATTTCAAATGAGTTCAATGGGTGAGTTAACTTTCTTTTTGGGACTTCAAGTTAAGCAGTCAAAGGAAGGAATTTTCATAAGTCAAGACAAGTATGTAGCTGACATACTTAAGAAGTTCAATTTTGATGAAATGAAGCATGTTACTACACCTATTAAATCTATCAACTCATTGGGCAAGAATGAAGATGGACAACCAGTTGAAGTCAAGTTATGCAGATCAATGATTGGCTGTCTTATGTATCTTACTGCATCAAGGCCTGATATCATGTTTGTTGTTTGCTTATGTGCAAGATATCAAGTCTCACCCAAGGTCTCTCACATGAATGCAGTGAAGAGAATTTTTAGTTATTTGAAACAAAAACCTAAGTTGGGGTTGTGGTATCCAAAGGATTCACCATTTCACTTGGAAGCTTTTTCAGATAGTGATTATGCAGGTGACAACTATGACGTAAGATCAACCACGGTGGATGCCAATATCTTGGAAGAAGATTAGTTTCATGGCAGTGTAAAAAGCAAACAATTACAAAGAACATCATCAAGCGAGAATATGTGGTTGCCGCAAGTTGTGGACAAGTGTTGTCGATGCAGTAATCAACTCTTGGATTATGGGTTCAATTTCAAGAATACTCCTATCAATATTGATAATGAGAGTACTATTTGCATTGTGAAGAATCCAGTTTATCATTCCAAGACCAAGCATATTCAGATTAGGCACCACTTCATCAGAGATTGTTATGAACATAGGCTCATTAATGTTGTCAAGGTGCATACAGATGATAATGTAGCTGATTTACTCACCAAAGGATTTGATGTTTCAAGATTTACTCACTTGGTGGTGAGTATTGGCATGATTAACTACTGAGCTACATTTAAGGGGAAGACTATTTAGTGTAAGTATAGTCCTATGCATTGCTTGAGGGGAGGATATTCATGTTTATTTGCTGTATATGCTATTGTAAGGAAGAGAATGGAAAAGTACTGCTTTTTGATTTTATGAAAGTACTGCTTGGAAATTACTGCTTGGAAAGTACTGCACACGTGGAAAGTGCTGTTTGTCTTATTAAAGTACTGTTCCAACGGTAATATTGAGGAGTAACTACTACCAACGGTAACTTTGTTATTAATGGCTGTGATTTTTAAAATCTCACCTATAAATAACTACTCTCAATTTCCTCTCATATTGATATCTCCAAATCTTTTCCATATTTCTCACACTTTCACCTATATTATTCGCTCTATCTCTTCGTGATCATATAATCATCAATGGCGAATCGAAATATCAAGTTTCCAAACACAACATGGTGGCTAATTTAGACAAGACTGAAGCGAATGTAATCTTTCATGACATCATCGATTTTCTTACTGGGTCGCCAATTAGTTATGCAGTTTTAGTTGAACCAGATATCAT
>OU343216.1:76633989-76673943 GCA_910596185.1 Chrysanthemum makinoi | reverse complement strand
CACTGGCCGACGCTTGGGCCTTTTGCTTGATCGACAAGCAACAAACAACCACCCCATTGTACCCAATCGTTTAGAGAGAAACATGGCCCAAGGCACTCCTAAACCCGACCCATTTAACAATTAGACAAGCCCATGGATCGTATATGGTAATCGGGTAACATGCATGCATAACGGGTATTACGTATTCAAATGATAAATGTTCGACACGTGTTTTAACTCTGACAAACCAACAGCTCCTACTTGGGAGTTGGAGTGTCGAATGGCACACAAAACTAACGATGGAAACGCCTAGCAATGCTCTCACTGCGGCTTTAACTTCATGCGAGATAATTGTTTTAAAAATTTCGATTATCATGGTCATTCAATGTCTTTTTAATCATCCTTTGTTATAGACGGATTAAACCATGGATATGGATCCCAACTCATTCCATATAGTTTCACCATTTAGAATCTCGTTATAGATTTTAATTCAGATATACCAAATGTAATCAAGAATCATCTTGCATTAACCATTGGGTCTGGCGAGACATTTAATCTGATTAAATATAGAGAGGCGCCATGGTATCATTCTGCACATATCAAGTGGGGTAACAAATCCTTTATTGACTACAAGTGTTGTGAATGCTGCTTCACATCATTCCTAAATATAGCCTTTATAACTACCTTATTCAGATAGCGTTTTGCGTATACTTACAAAAAATGATATCCACACATAAGAGAACTTGCTTGTATCTCAAGTCTAAGGAAGAAATTAACAAACCATTTTCAATATTTTATTTATGACAAGGATCCAAAAGTAAATGTTTGAAAGTTGTGGTATCCAATATGCATCTCTAGTGAATAAATATGAGTTTGGTGGGAACAATCTAAATTCTCGTTATAATATAACCAACACTCACATTTGCCCTACATAACAATATTCTCATACTGTTTACCGACAATGGACATATTTAGAATGATAAATCATTTCATGGATTAAACATGCAAATATGGAATAACAAATTATATGAATATAATAACAAATACCTCGTATTTTTATTTATCAAAAAATAATAACTATCTTACAATTCTAAATTATCCAAATACTAATTAACAGACAGTTTACATGAGACTACTAGCAGGTATTAAACCTATACCTCTAGTCAATTTAGAATGCTTAGGATACTTTAAAGCTTTTGTTAATGGATCAACTAGGTTGTTATCTGTGTGAACCTTTAATATCTTCACGTCACCCAATTCAATGGTCTCTCGAAGATAATGAACTTTAGCGCGATAATGTCTAGCACCTTTAGTGATTCCGCTTTCATTAGCTATAGTAATGGCTCAAGTATTGTCATAATACATATTTATGGGTTCTTCAATTGTAGGAACAATGTTCAACCTAGAAATGAATTTACGAATCCATACACCCTATTTAGATGCATCACAAGCAGCTATATACTCAGCTTCTGTAGACGAAATAGCAAAAATACTTTGTTTTGTGCTTTTCCAATCAACAACACCTCCATTTAGAACAAATACATATCCAGTCTGAGATTTTAATCAGCATCTGTCAGATATCCAACATCAGTGTAGCTAGAAACCCTGAGATCTTGTTCCGTCTCTCCTCCATACACCAGAAACATATCCTTAGTATTGCGTAAATACTTAAGAATATTTTTCACAGCAATCCAGTGAAGTTCACCTAAATTTTGTTGAAATTGGCTTGTCACATTCTGTGCGAACACAACATCAGGACGAGTACATCTCACAACATTCATAATAGATCCTATAGCCGAAGCATAAGGAACTCTTTGCATGCGCTCTTTCACAGCAGGTGTCTCAGCACCTTGTGACTTACTCAACTTAGGCTCTTATTGCATTGGGATAGCTCCACGTTTGGAATTATCCATACAAAATCTCTTCAAGATTTTCTCAATGTAAGCACTTTGACATAAACCAATTAATCGTTTAGATCTGTCTCGATAGATCTTGATTCCAAGAATATATGCAGCTTCTCCTAAATCTTTCATGGCGAAACATCTTCCAAGATAGGATTTTATATCTTGTAACATTGGAATGTTGTTTCCCATAAGCAATATGTCATCAACATATAGAATTAGGAAAATGACATAACTCCCACTAGCTTTCTGATATGCACATGGCTCATCTTGATTCTCAGAAAATCCAAATTTCTTGATCTCATCATCAAAACGTCTATTCAATTGCCTCGATGCTTGCTTAAGTCCATAAATGGAACGCTTGAGCTTGCATACACGGTTAGGATATTTAGGATCAACAAAACCCTCATGTTGCTCCATATAGACCTCTTCATAAAGATTTCCATTGAGGAAGGCGGTTTTGAAATCCATTTGCCATATCTTAAAGTCATAGAACGCCACTATGGCTATGAGAATCCTTATAGCTCTAATGTCAGCTACAGGAGAAAAGGTTTCTTCATAAACAATCTCGTAGGTTTGAGTGAAGCCCTTTGCTACAAGATGAGCTTTAAAGGTGTATACCTTACCATCCATGTCGGTTTTTTTCTTGAAAAGCCACTTGCTACCAACTGTCTTGTAGTTAGGAGGAAGCTCAACTAAAACCTAGACATCATTGTCTTTCATGGATTGCATTTCCACATTCATCGCATCAAGCCATTTTTTGGATTCAGGATCCAGCAATGCAGCTTTATAGTTATTGGGTACACCAAGATCCCCTAACTCATGTTCCTCAGGGTCAATGTATAAACACATACGGTCAGGAGCATGGCGTGTCCTTGTGGACTTACGAATTGGAACAATATCACTTTGAGGTTCTTCAATTTCTTGATCATCCTCATCATGATGAATGCTAGTGTCTAAAGAAGGATTTGTATCTTCATCTTGAATTATTTCAAGATCTTCTAAACTCCCACTTGCTTCAAGATACATAAGATCATTCTCAAAGAACTCAACATTTCGAGAAACAATAACTTTCTTCTGAGATGGAAGATAGAAAGAATATCCCATAGTTTCCGTAGGGTATCCTACAAAGATACACTTAACAGCTCTAAGTTCAAGTTTTTCAGGTTTGGTAAGTGTATCACGCTTAACAAGTGCCTTACAACCCCAGAATTTTAAGTAAGACAACTTAGGGGCTTGCCCATACCATACTTCGTATGGTGTCTTATTGATAAGGTTTTAAAAGGTACCTTTTTGAGGGGTCATTTAAGCCCTTATTTGATCACTTTTGTATCCGTTATTACTTAATATCGTTCTTTTTCACTTTTTAGGTCTTGTGAAGGCAAATTGCTGTAATGGCACTTATTTGGACGAAAAGTGCGATATCTGAAGAAAATGGCCAAAGTCAAGAATCGAACACTCAGTGCTGAAAATACAAGGTGTGGCGTCACTGCTTATCTGCGGTGCAGGTCGGAGGATTTTGTGGCGGGACGAGAGCCAAAACTTTTATTTTCAAGTGACGACGTCAAGTTATAAAAGAGTAGGCCGTCGCAACTCAAACGGCCTAAATGTAATCCAGACGGCGTCGAGAAGAGGGCGGCGTCCACATCACAAGGTGACGTGTCGCAAGTCTAACATGGCTAAGACAAACCCTAATGACGGCGACCCGACGGCGTCACAAAATATAAGGTTTCATGTGTAATCTTATATATAGAATCCGAATTTTTCAGTATTAGTGTGTAGTCTTTTGGAGTAAAAACCTAAACCAAACTAAGGCTATCTTGTACAGTATTTTAGGGTTCCAAACCCTATCTTACACCAAGATAAGTGTTTTACTTCATTAATTCAATTATGTCTTTGATTATTTGTGTGTATGCTTGCATATTCTCCATGTCCGGCTAATTTACTTGTGTGTTTGCTTAGGGAATATGAAACTTAATTATTGAATATTGATTGGTTGTCTCTTATCTTAGTTGATTAATGATCTAGAAATGCGATAGGTCATTAGTTTGTGTACTTAATGCTTGATTAAATCTTTGTGAACCTTAGAATATAGCTCCTTGAGTAGTTGTAAGCTAAACCATCCAAAGAGTGCCTTAGAGTAAGAGTTTATTATCCCTAGTGGGTTTTGTAGGCGAGACCCTTTGGTAAGTTCAAAGAGTTAGGGAACATACGCATACCCTACAACTTTAGACACACAAGCAACTAAGAATAGGGCGTGACAATTCAACCACCAATAGGAGATAATTATGGAGTAGTAAAACCTAAGTAAACACATCTTTAACTATCATACGAGCACAAAATAATTAGACATAGACTACATACACCCTAGATTAGATAATTAGATAAGTAGAGTAATCGGTAGCAATACCAACCCCCAATCCAAACCCCGAGATTCGTACCTTTCAAGTTCCTAAAAAACATAAAAAGATAAAAAAAAATAATCTTCCACAACCCCAACCTTAGCGTAGTAACTTCTTACTAGCATTCCTATTCCCCTAGAGACGATATCAATACCCGTGGCTTACCCTAATACTACACTACAACGATTAGGTTCCCTGCCTAGGGTGTTGAAAAACTTGCTTTCGACGAAAAGTTCCTTTGACCCCGAGCGCGTGTAGCGTTATCAAGTTTTGGCGGCTGCGGGAATAGAATAGCTAGTTAGTAGTCCACCTCGTTTAGGTTTCTTTGCTTGATTCCTATCAAGTAAATTTTTTCTCATTTTTAGCTTTCTCTTAGTCTATCCCCTTTCTTCGTGACATTTGTTCGTAATCCCATCACTTTTCATCATGGAAGGTGATAACCACCCACCATTCATCAATCCACCACCAAGGCTATAGGAACACCATTGAGCTTCCCGACCAAGACCAAACTACGACCCTGCGATCCGACACCATCCGGTTGGTGCAAGACGGATGTGCATTCCATGCACTTCGTTCCGAAGATCCAAATCAGCATCTTAGGGATTTCCTTAAAATTGTCGATTCCATCTACCTTGATGCTACTACGGGGACCATGCGCTGCGTCTCTTCCAATTCTCTCTACGGGACCAAGCTAGTAATTGGCTTGGCGACTTCTGCGGTTCCATCTCAAGTTGGGATGATCTCACCTCTCGCTTCGCTCATTTTTCCAGGAAGAACCACTAAACTTAGGAATGACATCTTGATGTTCCAACAGCGTCAAAATGAATCTCTACGAAGCATGGACTCGATTCAAGGACTTACTTCATAAAGTCCCTCTCATCCGCATTGATCTTTGGCTCCAAGTCTAAATATTTTATGATCATGTCAACTTCCTCTGGCGATCCATTGACTAAGCGGCGGTGGAAAACTTAGTGATCTCACAAGCGGAATCATGGGGTATAATAGAGGACCTTGCTCTCTATGACAACGAAAGTTGTAATGACCCCGTGAGTGCCTTAAAACCGTTAGGCAATCTCTTTGCTTCCCATTGACTCAAAACCTTCCGCCCGTAGGATGATCGAACTTGAAGATCAAGTTAAATTCCTAATGAGTTCCTATGAAAACCCTAAGTCTTCACGCCATGTGAACAATGTCTCTTCCTCGTGTGAGCCGTTTTGTGATCCTCATAACACGCGCTAGCACCGATCCCCGAACATGCTTCCGTTGACTACGCATCCTCCGTATTAATGAAAGCGGGAGGAAGATTCCCCAATACCGGACCTAGGAATTTCAATGAAAACCGAGAAGCATGGAAGGGCAAGCCCGACTTCTATTGGGGACAAACCAAGGAGTTCACTTCCAATGATTTTCATGGCCCCATCCCGGTCCTAACCAACAAAACATCGAAGGGATGTTGCAAAACCTAGTTGCAACCCAAGAAGTCCAAATAGCTAAGCTCGGACGCTTTAACCAACAACAAGCCGAAATGGATAGGAAGATAGACAACCTTTTGAAAGCCATAACCAATAGTGATAGGAAGGCTAGTGCTATCTCAACTCCGAGCCTCGGTGTAGAGATTAAGGACCCAAGTAAGCTAGCTAAGCACGTTCAATTCGTCAATACCATCGCCTTAGTGAAACCTAATGGAACAAATGACGAAGAGGACCATACATGAGAATAATGGACAACCAGGAAGTAGGTGAAGTAGATAATGACTATTTCAATAAGTTTCCTACGAAGAAGATCTAACTGCGCCACCCTCACTTAGTGCGTGACCTCCGTCACAGGTATGTTAGGAAAAGCCCTAGAATCAAGTTTGGGAACCCTTGGAATCTTAACATACCATGTTGCATAGGACACCATTTCGTGGCAAAGGCATTGCATTGACCGCAAATCCCCAATCAACATAATGACTAGCACCTACTACAATTGGGTAGAAGAAGCCAATTCAACTAGGCAAGACCCCGATCCAGTGTTAGTTTCAATTTTCTTGGTAGAGTGAAGGGATTGCCCGTTTATGTAGGTAGTTTCACGTTTCCTACGGACTTCATAATTGTGGATGATATTAGTACGGCCATAGACCTAGCTTGTCCCACGTTATTCTAGGAAAACCTTTCATAGAAAACAGGATGACCTATGATCCCGTTAGGGTAGTCGATTCAAGGATGAGACCGATGACATAGCTTACCAAATGCCGTTTAAGATTGAGAAGTTTTTATCACTCTCTAATGATGAAAAGGAACTTAAACTATCGGTCAACTATAGGAATGAGGAGGATAAAGAAAAAGGAGTAGATTATGTTATGGCTAATATTTTCGGATTCTATAAGGATTGTTTGAACCTAGGACGGAATATAGGACCGAATGGGGAGAAGGCGAACTCTTAGAGTGCATGAGGGCACTACAACATGGAATCCCCGATAGAGACCGTCATGAGAATGACGGTAGGGAAGTGTGTAGGCGACTGAGTCTAGCTACAAGACTCTTAAATAAAGAAAAGCGCTTCGTGGGAGGCAACCCATGCTTAATTGTTTGCTTGTTAGTGTCATATACTTTTTACTAATTGAATATTCTCATGTTTAAATTTGTAAAAATGCTTTATTTTGTTTTTAACCTCGTCTTAATCGCATATAAAGGTATTTTACATAAGGGATAAGTGTAAGGAGGATTACACACGTTTTCAAAAGAAACATAAACATGAGAATAACAATTAACTAAAAGATATATATGTGTGTTTGTTTGAGTCAAATGCTTGTATCGAGTCACAATGGATGTTTTACATAAATTTTTCCAGATTCTAAAGATGTAAATTTTCCGAATTTTTTCGAAAAATCGAGACCGGTTTTGTCGGGGATAACTGTGGTCAGGATTGCAACTGTGGCGAGGGAAGGAGTAAAACATCAAATTACTTTTTCTTGTTTTGAGACTACTTATAAATTTTTGGAATTTTCCGTCTTAATTTTCGAAGTGTAAAACATCCATTCCACAAGCATTATATCCTAGTTTAAATCGAGTCTTATATATATATATATATATATATATATATATATATATATATATATATTATTACGGATTTTTCGCGAAGGTTTATTGTTTCTTCAAGTAGGTTTAATTTATCAAGAAGAAGTTACATAAGATTGGAAGGAGCTTTTCACGCATAAATTCTTCTTGGAAAGGATTTAACCACTACTTCATAGACGGATCCTACCGAGCTAATCAGGGGAGTATTAGTTTTTAATTACCTTCCATTATCATAACTTTGATACTTTCGGGGAACATTGGGGACAATGTTGAGTTTAAGTGTAGGGAGGGAAAATAAAGCGGGAACTTTGAAACTATGCTTATCCTTGATTATTTGCTTTGTCCAATTGTATTTGTGTAATAAACCATGAGAAAATGTCGGTTAGGGTAATTTTGGCACCAAATTTAAATTTTTTCATGACATATAGGAGTGGGCCATTAGTTTTAACAAAAGCGTCTCACGGATAGGAAGTTGCATGACTAGCACAAAAACCCTTTACCACCTAAATTCCACCAAAAATTTGAGGATCGCCCTTAGATTAGTAGGAATTAAAGCATTCATCTTTAATGCTTAGAGTGTGAACCGGTAGTATATTAGATTCTAGAACTTGTTTTGTGATGCATTCCGAGATCGCTAGTAAGACTACACTTGTGTAGTTAGGAATAACTAAATGATAAGAGGCATAAGGATAACCCTTGTTTGCCATAAATATAATACTTCTTGCGGTTGAGTAATTCCCCCACACCCTTTCGTTGTACTCATCTTTAGTACACGATACCCCTAGTTAACCTCTCAGAGCCTATCCTTTGCGGTTCGTGATGTTTTGGTTTTCGAATATCAATGAAGAGCATTGTTTACACCCACCCCCAAATATACACCCAAATCGCCTTAGCCTACCCTTTATGCACTCACTTTTAGTGCAATTTTGTTATCACCCTAAACCCTTAGTTCAATTATCGAGTTGCTTGCATGAGTTGCTAAGTCGAGTCATATCCTTTGTACCGCGTTTGGGATGATTGGGATTCATGGGAAAAGTTAAAGTTTATGAAGATAGCGTTAAATTCAAATTCCCTTTGTATGCGTAATAATGTACCCCAAGTGTTTTGATCTTTTCAATTCGGTCAAATTAGTGTTAGAGTAATAAAAACTCAAGTGTAGGGATGTGCCTATAAATCCCTATCATTTTGATGTTACCGTAGAGGATGGTAGAGTAAAAGTGTATGAAAAAAAAACGGGCTACCATCCTACATCTATCCTTTAAATTTATGTTTGTTTGTTTTAGTTAGCTAAAGTCTAGAGTGAGTCTTGGATTAGCAAGCGCCATTCTTCGTATGCATTTAACATAGAGATTTTTGACTTGCCACCACTAAAAAGCCTATCCCACCAAACCCTTTGTTTCCCTAACGTAAGCCTAACGTTACAACCCTTTAAAGACCTCTTTGATAGTGTTTTCTAGGTGCTGCAAAGCGATGGAGGTTTGATCTAGTCTCAAGCCTATGGTAATCTATATACTAGGACGGTTAATGAGTGTTTATCTTCCATTTCCAACTTGTTATATTTCATATACACCGAGAGATGTGAGTATCCAAACACCCCATGTGAGGTGCTAGTATGTAATTTCGTGCTTGTTATGACTTTTGCGGGGCTTATATGTGTTGTGGTTGAACCAATGCTTCATGACCCCAACATATAAATTAATTGGCTAAACCACATTTGCTTGAGGACAAGCAAATAACAAGTGTAGGTATATTTGATAAGGTTTTAAAAGTACCATTTTGAGGGGTCGTTTAAGCCCTTATTTGATCACTTTTGTATCCGTTATTACTTAATGGTTCCTTTTCACTTTTAGGTCTTGTGAAGGCAAATTGCTATAATGGCACTTATTTGGACGAAAAGTGGATATCTGAAGAAAATGGCCAAAGTCAAGAATCGAGACACTCAATGCTGAAAATACAAGGTGGCGGCGTCACTGCTATATGGACGCCGTGGGGATTTTGTGGCTGGGCGGAAAAAACTCTTATTTTCAAGTGAAGACGTCAAGTTATAAAAGGAGAGAGGCCGTCGCGCTTCAGGGGCCTTTCAGATTATCAGAACGTGAAGAAGGCATCACAATCACAAGGTGATGCCGTCGCAAGTCTAACGTGGCCAAGACGAAACCCTAATGACGGCGACCGGTCTGTATAAGGTGGCGCGTGCGTATAATCTTATATATAGAATCCGAATTTTTCATTATTTGTGTGTAGTCTTTTGGAGTAAAAACCTAAACCGAACCGGTACATCTTGTCGTATTTTAGGATTCCAAACCCTATCTTACATCAAGATAAGTGTTTTACTTCATTAATTCAATTATGTCTTTGATTATTTGTGTGTATGCTTGCATGTTCTCCATGTCCGGCTAATTTACTTGCGTGTTTGCTTAGGAAATATGAAACTTAATTATTGAATATTGAATCTTAGTTGATTAATGATCTAGTAGTCACGATAGGTCATTAGTTTGTGTACTTAATGCTTGATTAAATCTTTGTTAACCTTAGAATATAGCTCCTTGAGTAGTTGTAAGCTAAACCATCCAAAGAGTGCCTTAGAGTAAGAGTTTATTATCCTAGTGGGTTTTTAGGCGAGACCCTTTGGTAAGTTCAAAGAGTTAGGAACATCGCATACCCTACAACTTTAGACACACAACGCAAAGAGAAAGGGCACGTGACAATTCAACCACAATAGGAGATAATAAGGTAAAACCTAAGTAAACACATCTTTAAACTATCATTCGAGCACACAATAATTAGACATAGACTACCCACTAGATTAGATAATTAGATAAGTAGATTAATCGGTAGCAATACCAACCCCAAATCCAACCCAGAGATTCGTACCTTTCAATTTCCTAAAAAAACATAAAAGATAAAAAATAATCTTCCTCAACCCCAACCTTAGCGTAGTAACTTCTTACTAGCATTCCTATTCACCTAGAGAATGATATAATACAATACCCTAATTACCCTAATACACACTACAGCGATTAGGTTCACTGCCTAGGGTGTTGAAAAACTTGCTCGACGAAAAGGAAGTTCCTTTGACCCCGAACGACGCATGTAGCGTTATCACTTATCAACCTTCTTAGTTGGAACCATATTGAGAATGCGTGCAGCAGACTCAAGGGCATAATCCCAAAAGGACTTTGGAAGAGGAGTTTGTTTCATCATGGAGCCATGTGTCAGCGGGGTTCGATTTCTCCTCTTAGATACACCATTATGTTGTGGTGTATAAGGAGGAGTTCGATGGGAAATAATCCCATGCTCCTTTAGATGATCCAAAACATCTTGACTCATATATTCACCTCCAGATGAGCGTAGTAATTTTGTGGTCTTCAGTTGGTTTCTACTTCCTTTTGAAACACCTTAAATGTTTCAAACACTTCATGTTTATGTTTCAACAAGTAAACATAACCATACCGACTATAGTCGTCAGTGAAAGTCATGAAGTAACTTGATCCTTGTCTTGACGTGATTCTAAATGGGCCACATACATCTGAGTGTATTAGTCCAAGTAGATCTTTAGCCCTATCTACTTGATGTTTATAGGGTTTTCTTGCCATCTTACTAGACATGCATGAAACACACTTTTCAAGTGACGTAATGTCAGATGAGTTGACAAGTCCATCGTGTTGCAACTTCTCCATGCGTTTCTTGCTAATGTGTCCAAGACGACTATGCCACAAGAGAGCAGAGTCCAAGTTAGACTTGGCTCTTTTATTGCTAATAGCAAACATAGAACTATCATTTATATTTGAACAAGACATATCAATTTCATAAATACCATTATGAGAAATAGCAGTAAAATAAACAATGTTATTCTTAGAAAACTATTATTCAATTATTCAAATCACATTAATAAAACCATCGTCATACAAGCAGGAAAGCTGAAATAATCCCTCTAGTAATAGAGGGAGCATAATGACAATCATTTAAGACAATAACTACTCCGCTAGGGAGACATAAATGAAAAACACCAATAGCTTCAACTCCTGCCTGTTGACCATTGCCCACGCACTTACTTAGCTCACGGGCCTGGCTTCGACTTCCTACTTCCCGAGACCACAGGTAGTATTACGGATGTGAGTACCACAACCCGTGTCATATACTAAGGATGTTTTAGGAAAAGAGTAGAGTTCTATAGTGAAAATACCTAAAAAGAACTAAAAGAGATTGTTTCTTCTTTTTCATCAAGTCGGCGAGATACTAGGACAATTCCTTCCAGTGTGCATCTACCACAATGGTGACAGTAGCATCCTTAGCGGATTATCCTTATTGGGTGGTGGAGGAATCATGGGTTTGGAAGCATTGTATGGCTTATACTCAGTAGCATAACCAAACTTGCTTTTTCCATTCCCATGGTTCCCCTTAGCAGCCTTACACGATTTATTCTTCTTTTGGTTTTTCTAGACCTTCCCCGCACGTATGTTATGGAGTGCAGATGCAACATCTTTGTTGGGATATAAAAGATTAAGTAATGAAGAAAGTCAAAGTGCTGAAGAAAGTCAAAGTACTGCTTAATGAAAGTCAAAGTACTGCTCAACATCAAAGTACTGCAAAGCTAAAGAACTGCTATATCGTTTATGGAAAGTGTTGATACAAAAGTTGGGCTTTCCTTATTTGGACTCCGGTTCTCGTATCAATTAGATCTTGATGCTTGAGACCTGCGCACTAAGTAAACAGAAAACACAGTTAGGCTTATCGTGGGATTGTCTCCCCGCGATTATCCTCAGTGTGAGTAAGTAATGGTTTGTAGGGTTTAGTAGAGAATTAGGGTTTAGATGTACCTTTAATGGTAGGGATGCCCCTTATATATACACGAAATCCTTGTTGGTTTGTGTTCCCAACTATGATATCCTTCATCGGTTGATATCCCATAAATAAGAGATATCCGATATCCAAAACTACAAATAACTTTGGGTTTGGGCCTTCGTTAGCCCATTCATATTGGGCTCGATTGCTAGTAGCGTTAATTGGTCGGGTTCATGACCCGAATACGGACTATAGGTCATCATGTCGTATGCGCAGGGTGAAACCCGCGGATGCTAGACTAATAACTGTAGCTCACGTATTCCTTAAGGCGTAGCGGAGAAGCTTCAAAGGTTTCTCACCTTAAAGAAGATTCGGTGAATCCAGTCAAAATATGTCAAATACATTCCTCGTAAAGCGTGGGAAAGTGTGAATGGAAAGTGTGCCGTAAACAACTCCTATCCACGTTTGGGAAAGTGGGATCCATGTATCGATCATCGCATGGATGTAAAACCCTATATAAACCTCACTTTTTAGTGATTATCACATAAAATCATTTCCGCCATTGTTAAAAACTCGAACTATCAACCAAGAAAACGGAAACTTTAAAAGGTAACGCTTGCGTGTCATCCGAAACCTTATTATGGTTAGTTGATTAACTGACTTTGCATCTGATATGACCGAGGATGAACCGTGAGTTCACCTCGAATATTATATCCGTTCTTGGCTGCATCCGGTAGTTCAACTCATAAGTGTCAATAGCGGATTTCCAAGAAGGAAAGTAGGGTATACACTCGTTTTTTGAATTCTGAATCAACGTGTGCCCATCTCCTTATTCTTATGTGACGTACTACGCGCACATTATCCAGCGCGCATAGGTGCGGCGAAAATAATAACCGAGGTTAATTGCGTTTATTGGCGATTAACCCCACTATCTATCTCTTCGCCGCGTTTTACCATAACGGCGTGGTCAAGCGGGTGGGTTTCGTTGCTAAAGCGGCGTAGAGCTACAATGTTATCTTGATAAACTAGGCAGCCGTGGAAAAATTCTATTTGGGTTGATGGCTGATGTTCTCTTGGCGTTTAAGCCTTCGTACCCAGTACCGGAAGGATGGCGCCTTCACCTGGAATCTGATCTTTGATGATCGCGAGCGATAAATGCCAATCGTATTCCCATTAATTCCTACGAGAGTTTTTTGGTGCACATGGGCATCGATCGTAACTATTCGATAGACCGATGAGGTCGACCTTTTTAGCCGCGGATGATCGGGTGGGTGCTCGTCCTTCGTACTCTTTTGCTTTATTAATGTGAGCCTTCCTTTTTACCTTTGTACTTTATATAACTTGTTTTCGTTTGTTTCTGCTTGCTTGAGATGGATTTGTTGTTGTGCAATGGCAAACCTCGCCAGTTACCGTGGGGTGCCCGTTGAGGAGGGAAGTCCCTATTCACGGAAGCTCTTGGGGGCGCATGTGGAGATGCAATTGGAGGAACGTTGGGTGATTCTTCCATGGCCTGGGCAATCCCTCTGTAGCGGCGTGCCCAGCCAGGGGTACATTGCACGTGGCGAGCTTTCCGCAGCGCAAATGTAGTGGAAGTTGTCTAGGGCGAGGCGAAGCGGACCAAGGGGTCAAGCGCAGAGAGGCGGTGATGATGAGGAGATGCTCGCAGGAGGAAACACCTGTCATTCATGATGTGGAGTCATCATCGGATGAATCATCAGCCCTCCAGCGTAGCGAGACTACTCCTCCCAAGTAAGTATTGTCGCCAAAACACTTAGTGCATCCTTATTTGTTGTATAAAATAATCATAAAATTTCTTTGTTCGTGCGGTGTTGATACCACTTTGGAATGTGGGCACTCTATGGAGTTGCCACCCAAGGCGAGTCCTTTTCGCCTTGACGACCTCTGCTTGAGGACCAAAGGCGCCGATCCATTGGCATCAGGGGATGCGCAATGGACCAACTTGTGGAGGATTTTGGTTTACAGGCTGCTGCTGAGGCTACATTGGTGGCGACTAAAGTCGCTAAGCGAAGAGTAGTAGCGAAGGGCGAACATATTGCGTTCTTGGAGATACGTTTGGCGATGCTTTCGGGTTGAAGCGGTAAAGGCGCTCTTATTACATAAAAACTTCTTTGGGGAAAAGATGGCATTCTGACCCAAGTGAGCCGTGAGGAGGGCGTCTGCGTGTTGGAAGGTACAAGGCTTCTGGCGTCGCGTTTGATCATTTGGAAGGGGAAGGATGAGCACTTCTCGGTTGGGAGAGTTCGTGAAATTTGTTGATGCAAGGCTGAAGGCGAGGAGATGAAACTCGCAAGCTAAGCATTGAATAAATGAAGGTTGTTATCCTCGGTTGGTTTCGACTATTGCTGAGCGCCGGTGGCTTATCAGCCATGGTTTGCGCCTTTTTGCCATTAGTACCTTGGAATCTCGAGAAGTGGTAGACGCATTTGGAGGAGTTGTTCAGTGCGCATTGGCATGTGGCAAGGCAGAGGCCATAGAAGAGCTTCATGAGGGTGGCCTTTTGAAAGTGCACAACTGAGTGCAGGGTAGCAGGCATGCATATGATGAGGGAGTTCTTTGCGATGAAAAATGAATATGGAGCTTCCTCGGATTTCGGTTGGATAGCGACCAAGATTATCCCATAGGTGTAATTATGGAGGGATTAACCTGGCCGCCACGTCTTGATGCTCTTCTGAAGCCTCGATTATTTTTGAAGCTGATGAGTCAGTGAAAGTGCCTATCTTCGCTCGCCCCGCGACATCCTAATCCGCAAGCAGAAAGAAATTCCTTTGAAGGAATCCTTAGAAGCCCATGCTATGAGGCTTGCAAAGAAAAGAAGTAAAGGGGAAGGCCATTACTAGTGGTCTTGGCGGCGCATTTCCCAGAATCTGACGGGGTACACATTAGTGTTGCCATGGTATAGCGCGGGATTTTGATTTGTTGAAAGCGAAGAAGGAAATTTGGGGACGCGCAAGCCATGTGAAGAGCTCATCTCTTAGGCGTTGTAATAGTATATAGGTTATATCCTCTAGTGTCCTTTTGTAAGAATTATTGGTCCTTAATAAAATTTTCCTTTTGTTAAGGTGTGTTGATCTGAATGTGGTTTTAAACTTAATTTTTGTACTTAGTTATCCGTCGTTGCATGAAAAGCGTTCTCATTGTCTAAGAATCAAAGCGGTTGTATAAGCGAAGAATATATGAAGTCCATAATCATGTATGAAAGTCATGATCTAACATAATTTCTAAGTACTTGTATCATAATCGTGTATGGTTTGATATGCACGACATCTTGTAAATATCATATTAAGGAGTCAAGAGTCTTGATACCTAGTTTGTTAAGCACGGTATGCATTGTTAACATCCATGCGTGGAATGCGCATTGAACTTATTCCAACGTCTTGAAAATAAGGTGTTTAACAAGGATGCATGATCCAATGTTGATGGGTTTACAACCCTCTTACTCAACGAGTTATTTAGTAGGTTTACTCATCCTTTTACCATCGTGGGCTTATTAAGTGCATGCAGCGCCATGTAGGCAAAGATAAGATAACAACAATGTTAAGACATAAATAAGATCAGAATAAAAATTGAAGTGTGTCGCAGAGTTAGCTAGAAACGCTGGCGTTTTATTAATACTTGCAAGTTTTTGTAAAAAGAAAAAATACATTTGCCTAAGTAAAACAGAATGTAAATACACGGATATTTATTGAGCACTATACTAAAGTCTCTGTGGTGTATGCGTGCTGGGCGTGACCGTTACTAGAGATAACATCGTTTGAGATTGCAGATGTTCCATGTCCGCGGTAGCTCATGACCATCCATGTCCGCGCAGCTTATGCAGCCACTTTCCTAATGCTTCAATGACCTCATAAGGTCCTTCCCACTTCGGTCCAAGTTTTCCTGTATCTTCGGCATGGCTCGCGTCATTAGCGTGATATACAAAGTCGCTGAGTGCGAATGAGGTCTTTGCGAACCTTAGCGTCATAGTATTCTTTCATTTTGACTTAGCTCTCGCCTGCGCATATAGGCTGCTTGGCGTTAGCTTTCTCAGCAGGATCCAAGTCAATCGCCCGTTCATCGTCATTGGTTGTAACATTAACTTTGGCGTCGACGAATAGTTGGCATCCCAATTCGGCTGGTATGGCGGCTTCGTCCCATAGACAAGAGAAAGGAGTGTCTCCGATCAAGATTTTGATTGTCGTCTTGGTCGCCAGGACATCGCGATAACTCCTCCACCCGCCTTCCTTTGTGATTGTGCGGCGTGCTTTAATTCCTTAAGCCCAAACTTCGATTTGCCGCTCGACTAAACCATTGGTTTGTGGGTGTTTAACAGCGCCAGTCTTTGTGCAATATTTAGTTTTTAAGCACCATTCCTTGAAAGGGTTGTCATAGAATTGTTTTCCGTTGTCGAGATGATTTCCCAGGTAATCCGAAGCGGCATCACGATATTTTCCCAAACAAATCGTTTTACACGATTTCTGTGGTTGTCGCGATTTTGCTTCAATCCACGTAAAATAGTCTACAACCACTATAAGGAATTTCAATCCCCCTCTCTTTGCAGGGAAGGGGCGGTAATGTCGATACCCCATTTATAGAATGGCCATGGCGACGCGGAGTTAGCTCTGTTGTGGTTGGCGTGGAATGGTTGCAATGAACTTGGCGGTCGCCACACTTTCTTATTAAGTCCCGAGCGTCCGCGGTGCATCGTAGGCGATGGTATCTTGACCGTAAGCGCACACCACAGCGGACCATGGTCTTGAGTGCATACTACATGAACCAGCATGGATCTCTCGAGTACGTAATCGCTTGGAGGGGTAGGCGCATGAAGCAATGTCGTTGTAGAAATGAGCGCGGTATAGTATACCGTCACGAAGTTCAAACCTGCATGTCGCGTACTTTCGTCGGGCGTCATACGCTCTTGGGGCGGCCCTTACTTATAAACTTCGACTATTGGTCATCCATGTAGGGCCTTGCTCCTCTATCACGTGGATATTTCCATCTGAGATGGACTTGATCTTGGCGTTTCCACTAACACTTGTTTGCGGTGCGCAAAGCTTGTGGATGAAATCTTGCTCGGTGCATCCGCCTTTCATTTTTCCCTCTAGGGACTTGTTTGATGGTAAACCTGTCAAAACTCTGAATTAGTGACTTGGTCTTGTCGAGATATTGAATCATGTTTTCCTCTTTAGCCACATATTCGCCCAACACATGGTTTTGCTACTAGCGAATCCACATTTGCTTCTAGGTTCGTATGCCCATTGAGCACGTATTAATCCAGCAATTAGGGCTTCATCGGCGGCCTGCGTTGTTTGTGGCGTGAATTCAAAGCGGTCGTATCACGAATTCCATTCCTACGGACTCCATGAGGATAAGGCCTGCGCCTGACCCATCCATGCATGAAGATCCATCGGTGAATAGGATCCATGGTTCTTGTAGTTCCACCTTGCTTTCTGAAGGTGCATCATCAGTATCCGGTTTTTCAATGATGAAGTACGCTGAGTATCAGCTTATAGCGCGGTGCGTGGTCTATAGGAGATGTTATGCTTTCTCCCAGCAACATGCTCCATACGTAGTAGATCCGATGCATCGGGTTTGGAGATGATTTGCTTGATAGGTTGGTGCAGTGATCACCGCTATTGGAGTGTAACAGGAAAGTACCTACAGTCTTTTGGCGAATACTAATGCTAGGACCAACTTCTCCATTAAGCTATAGTTAACCTCCGTCTTCTATAGTGCTTTGCTTACAAAATATACCAGTGTTTATCTTGAATTCCTATCCGTCGGTAGCCATGTTGTACACTCCATGGTCGCAAATAAGTACATAATTAATTCTTCCCACAGGTAGCCGACTAGCATGGGGGCCCTTGCTAGGTGTTGTTTAAGGCTGTATAAAAGCTTCTTACGCCTCCGTAGTCAACGAAAAACTCCCTTTTTGTATACTTTTGGCGTTTTGAAGAGGGGACTTATCTCTGGCGATTTAGATAAGAATGCATTCAAACCGGCTAGTTTTCCATTCAAAGGCTGGACTTCTTTCAACGTCTTGTGAAGGAAGTTGGATGGCGACCTTTTTTTTTTACGGACATGGTTTAATGCCATGGGATCTATCAAATATCGGGAACATGCCTTACAGAGCCAAAGGTGCATTTCTTGGATTTAACTTCATGTTGATCTCGTAGTCTCTTAAATGTCTCTTCAATATCGGCACCAATTCGTCCTCGGTATGGCTTTTATGACAAGGTTAGTCAAGCGTAAACCTCTAGGTTGCGGCCCTATTTTCAAATCGTTATCTACCAATTTGGTAGGTAGGCGCTGGTTCTTCAAGCCAAAGGGCATCTTAGTATAACAATAGGCCTTGCTTGTATGGGCAGTTTTTCCTCATTTTTGTTAGCCATACGATTTGGTGGTATCATCCTTTGTATCGCGTCCAAAACACTTAAGTGTATCCGCACAAAATTCTATCTTTGATCTCTCTACGGTGTGGGTAGCAATCTTGTGGGCAGCTTTGTTGAGATCCGTGAAGTCCACGCACATCCGCCAACTACTGCTTAGCTCTTCTTGATCTTTGGGTTGGAAAGGTGCATGGTAATAGACCTCTCGCATGATACGCATCCACAATTTGTACTTACTGTAGCGTGCAGCTCTGGGCTCGACCGCGCTTCTTACATTCATCTTGGGAGTATCCTTTTGATTCTCAACTTGTGTTACGTGTCGAGCGTGGTACACCGGTCATGTGCTTTGGTTCCGTGCAAATATATCTAGATTCTTTGCAAAAGTGCCCACATGGTGCGCCTGTGGTTATCGAAGCGATCCCCCGATACTTCTTGCTGGTAATCGGGATGAATTGCGACCCTCGGGTTTGATATTTTAGTTGCGCCTTTCAAATGTGTGTGCGTCTCACATGTAATCGTGTTGTTACATTCTCTAGGTGATCACGGTGGTATTGAGAGTAACAATGCCTCTCTTCACCGGAACTTGAGCATCCCATGTGCAGATGGTGTGCGGCATGGTACGATATCACTGGTCTTCCAATAATTCCATTGTATGGCGAAGGGGATTTGATCACCATAAAATTCATCCAGTTTGGTGTTCCTTATTGCCAACATTGACTAGTAGTGTTTTGCCCCATGGGCCATATCTTTTCTCACGTAAACCCGATCCAGCGGCGTCATGACCGGGCTTAGCGGCCATTATCTCGGTGCGTTGGCGAAACAATGTTCATACATATATGCGGATGCTCCTCCATCAACATACATGTGGTGGATATCGTGACCCTAGCGTTAATTTCAATGGTGGCGGTTCTACTACTCGTTGTCCGCGGCCGGGGTGGGAAAGAGATTTGCTTCCATGGGAAAACCTTTGGCGATCTTCTTCCTAGTCATTATTTGCCATGATTGTATCATGTAGATGGTGTGACCTTATCTTTGGGTATGCTTTCTTATTCCCGTCTTTTGCTTATCTTTCCTTTCTTGATGTTCTTCACTTCTTTTACTAGCTTATCACTTAGTTGGCAAATTGGACACACTCATTGGTGGGTGCGGCCCCGTATGATAAATAATAATCACGTAATACAGGAATTCCGCATTGTTGGGGCCTCCTCAGGGGTTTCGCCTTCCATGCGTGAATATTTCCTTTGGAGTCTTGGTTAGCGAGTATATTTGTCATTATCTCGATCCGCCCACAGCCGTGTAGTTCTTGATGCGGTTGCTACTCGGTCCATGGATTGTCTCCTAAATTGTTCTTGTGACCTATAGTTTGAGTAGCCTTTCTTCTTTGCAATCGCCGCGTCTTACTCTCCTGGATAAAGGAACTTGCGTTCATAAGTTCATAAAGGTTTGGGGACCTGGCCGTTCAACCTTTTGATGAGTTACGGTTATTGATCCCGTTCATGAACCACGATATTTTTAATATTCGGGCATGCCTTGACATGTGATCTTTGTAGCGCTCCACGAACTTGTAGATTCCCACATTTGTTTTACCACAGCGGCAAGCAGGGATTTTGGCGCACCTTTGAGTGAATTTGGGGCGCTGCGCCTTCATCTTCAAAGCCATCAATGTAAGCATGCGTGAGCTTCTTGAACCGTTTAAGCCTATTTCCCACTAATGTGGAATTGAACATGTGGCACTACGGGTTGTGGCCAATTTCGATGGTAGCGGTGATTCGAAAATTTTCACATTGCCGGGCATGCGCCTTCTTATCTTCGAGAAATGCGCTAATCGCGAGTGAACGCATCAATTTACGGCAAGACATATCCTCCTCCTGGTGCGATATCTTTGGATTTCTAGTGTCTGTTTACATTTGTCCCGTTGGCGAGGAATCACGGAGGATGAGCCTCCTCTTTGGCGCTTAGTGCCGTGTCCTCGGAATCCGAGCTCTGAAGAGCTTTCACTTGAGAGTGCCGTCGAAGTCTGTCATGGACCTGCGGCTCCCAAGCCTAGCATGGACATTGATGCAGCCGTCCGTCCTCTTCATGTTCTTCCAGAATCTGCAGTTCAAGCTGCTTTGTCATTCTTAACTCCTCGATCACGGTTACCTTTACAGGCTATCTTCCGGCACCATCCTTGGAGCGATGGGGATCGGATAATTAGCGATGTCAAAGTTTAGTGGTCTTGCGGTACGTTTCCGACCTCGCCTCTCTTGCGAGTGTAGCCAAGGCCTGCGTAGTTTTGAGACACAGAGTCATTTGGCTAGTTGAGTGACTCCTCTAGTGCGAGGGTGTCTGTTTCCACATCCGGACCCTGTTTAGAGGCTGCTGGCGGTTTTGTGAGGTCCTTTTGTTGATTGGTAGGGAGTGGTAAGAAGGGTCGATGGATCTTCTTCTACGGTGGTTTGTTGTAGTAGCATGGGTTGTCCCGTGAGTGGTTTCACCGTTGTGAAGACTGAGACTGGGCTGACCACCCTTGTTTTTGGTCACACTGGTTGTTCGGAGGCTGCTGAGTCCCACTTCTTGCTTCTTCCCTTGTAGGTCACCATGCAATAGTAAGCTTCGTTTCTTACTTTGTGATTCTAGTTCTTAGTGATTTGGCCTCAGGTGGAGCCACTTGTTGATACAAAGTTGGGCTTTCCTTATTTGGACTCGGTTTCGTATCAATTAGATCTTGATGCTTGAGACTGCTGAAATGGCAGAAAACACCGTTAGGCTTATAGGTGGGATTGTCTCCCGATTATCCTCCTCAGTGAGAGTAAGTGTCGGTTTTAGGGTTTAGTAGAAATTAGGGTTTAGATCGTACGCACCTTTAATGAGTAGGTATGCCCACTATATATACACAAAATCCTTGTTGGTTTCGTGTTCCCCAACCTTGCGTATCCGCTAAATCGGTTGACTATTGCATATCCATAAATAAGAGATATCCGATATCAAAACTATAAATAACTTTAGCTTTGGGCCTTCATTGAGCCCAAACGTTCTGCGGGTTAGCCCATTCGTACTAGGCTCGATTGCTAGTAGCGTTAATTGGTCGGGTTCATGACCCGAATACGGACTATACGTCATCAGAAAGCTTTGTAATTCTAGAATATTCTTAGTTTAGGATTAGTATTACTTGTCATTACAAAATTGTAAACCGCTAGGGTATACCCTTATGCCAAAAAGGACCTCTAGATTGGCATTAGAGTCACGAATGCATCGCAATATTAGAGAATATTAGAGTTATTAGGGTTGTTAGTGAATCTGTGCATCAAGCAGGTTCAAAGTATTAATAAAATCGTTGAAGTTTAAGATATTCTTCTTAGCTTTATTTGTTACAAATTGGATTTCACAAACACACTAAACCATAATCACAAGTGGCGTACAAGAAGGTTTTTAGAGAGAGAAAGTTAGAGGTTTAGGGAACTTAGTGAGAGAAAGAAAAATCTTATTATGAGCTCCAACTTTCTACCTTGGAAGGTAGAGAGTATTTATAGTCTTACAATAAAATGCCACAAGAACGTGGATCGGGCATCTGATGGGTAAAGACCCGTCCGTACTCCACGGTGTTACTTAACTAAATACTACTTAACATAAAATAACTCGACTCTGAGCTTTCTTGAATATATATATACTTGAGGTGACCGACTCTTTAATACACGGAATTTCTAATTCCTAACAATCTCCTAAGGGAGGTCACCTCAAACACATTAAACTTACATTGAATACAAGCGGATATTACATTATAAATTGTTCTTGCAATCTTGATGTAGTACTTTTGCTCTGTAGCTTCGTAGTCATTGATTCTTCACATTGCATGTTTGGTTAATCAAGTGGAGGTCTTTCTTGATCCACGTGATAATGAGATTTGAGCGACTTTGAGATCATCGGCCACATTAAATATCGACTCTTCCTTTGTGGTGTTAATATTATGTGAAATGTTGTGACATTTGCCGACATGCTCACATTGGATCATTATTTCTTCTTATCGAGTAGCGGAAGCTTTAGTTGATTCATGATATTAGCGGCGGCGTAGCGAAGCATGGAGTGATAATATCAGAGTCATTGATGCACTAATCATGATTTCTTTGGACATGAATGTGATGTGTCGGCATGCGGCAATGGATTGAGCTCCATTACGATCATTTGCAAACATCGGAGTACGCATACAACGATTAGCAATAAAGCGCACGAAAGTATCTTTGCTTTGACCACTTTCGTCGAATTGGTACCGCGCGGTTCCGATTGATCGGATTACAAGTCTTACTTGTGATCGGGTATTATTAAGAATTTCCTTGACGGGGTTTAGCGGTTGCTCTAGCCGTTCTCAAACGGAGCGTCTCAAAGACAACAACAGTGAGTGAACCGAATTGAGATTCCGATTGATGAATTTGAAAAACAATCATGTAATAATAGAAATTGTTTTTGCAATACAACGAAGGTTTTAATGAAAATCAATTATCAATCATAAACAACTTTTGATTTGAAATTTGTACGGTTGATGTGCTAAAGAAAAGAGTTTTTAAGCACGACGGTTTTCAAAGGTATCCGTCAATCCATAACTTTGAACCGGATTGATTCAAAGATTGATAAGCCTCGTTTAATTCGGTTGTCACATGGTTGATCTATTGGATAGATCTCACATGCCACCCACCGGGAGCTTGTTTGATGTTGGCTCTAGAAGGCTTTCCATCTTCATTGTGAATATGATTGCATATTACTTTCGGATGTTACGGCAATATCACAAAAGATAATGCGTAGGAATCAAGATATAATATCTCTTTCCATATTTTGTGAAACAGAGAGTCTTCATTGAACGTGTCCTAATGAGATTTATAGATGATCTCGTGGCTCTAGACTCAATTTGTGCATATTTGGATTCCTATATCGGAGACTAGGGAGAGGGTCTCCTTCTTCAATATCAACAATCTCTAAGAGAAACTCGATAGATAATGTCGGTTCCCCGTGAGAATGAAACAAGCCCTTTTAAGAGGAACTTGAGTAGCTTGGGGAGTTTAGTGTAGTAAATCACGGGTCCATGGCGACTTGTCTTCAATACCGATGTTACCTTAGTAACCACTGTAGTATAATTGAACGGTTTAAGGTTGAATAAATGGAGGGCTATTTGTTTTCACCCTTTTTCACATTCAATTCTTTTTAATTCTTCAACCCCTTGCTTACGAGACTTCATAACTAGAACCTTGTTGGGTTTATTCGATTACTAGCTCACATCTCGATCCGCACTCTTCATTTCTCACTTTTCTCCTTTTTCAACATACCTAAGGACTCTACACTATCTAGTGGATTGTCCCTGGGTAGATCCCTCGGTTACTGGCGGATCATGGGAACAAATACCTAACCTTATCATCCTTATATCACCATACATAAAGTAAAGTTGGTCGGTCTATTTGGTATTGTTCGTCCGCCATTGGAACCAATTGAAAACCATTTGAAAATCAATCCAGATGCTTGTGATATTTAATCAAAGCATTTTGCACTAATTGTTTTGATATTTTAGAAAAGAGAGCTCCCCTCAACATGTGCATCATGTATTTGAAATCGTTTAGCACACGGAGGCAAGAGGAAGAATTAACTTCTGTGATTTCTATTTTCTAAAAGATATCAACATCACTTCCCTTATCAAATCAAGTAGATAAAGCATATTTGGGAAGGATGAGGTTTTCATAAGTTTGCTCCCCCTCAATATGTGCCTCGAGGTTTGAAAGAGTTATGCACATACGAGGAACACGCATTGATTACGTTTCAAATCTTTGTGGTTTAAGATAGATGCTCCCCTCAACATGTGCATGGAAAATTTGAAATCGTTTGTCACATGCGGGGAGGATAACTTGTACATCCTTATAAAACCGTTTGCAAACCATTTGCGAATCATCGAGTTTAAATCAATTTAAATCACAAATTCTTCCCCGATCACAATTATCAAATCATTGAGATTTGTGATCTCTGTAGATTTAAATTGATTTTGAAAGCCTTTAAGGAGAATTGTGTAGGTTATGAAAGCGTTTTAAGCTGATAAGGATCGAATTATGAGACTTTAAACTCCATTGATTAAACATGCATGGTTATCTTTTGAAAACATAATAGTAACCAAGGTCTTGTACCATTGTTTGAAAAATACACTTTTTGATTTAATTTGAAAATAATTCTCCCCTCAATCAATGACATAAGTTGTTGATCGAGAGATAGATATTTTTAAGCTATTACCAAATCTGAGATATTTTCATTAGGTAGGTGATTGTTTTATAGAATCAGAGCATGAGATTTGAAAACCAATTTAAAGCATGGCTCTGTTATTTCATTAAAGGCGGGTTATACGAAATGACAATAAACCATTGTTTTACTTTCTCCCAAAAATATTTTTGATTTTTTGAAATTATTTTATTTTTATTTTTATTTTGTTTTAAAATGGTATTAGAACAACATAAGTCCGTGTCATTCTTTGAATGACGACACAAAATAGATATTTTGAATCTAGAAAAATATGATGAAAAGACAATACTTTTTGGAATTTTCAAGTTTTTTTTTATTTTTTATTTTTTTATTTATTTATTTTTTGAATAAATATTTACAAGAGATAGATGAAGAAAGACCTTTACTCCTCGTCTTCCTCTTGAAGGCGTTTGAGTGTTTCTGGTTGAAGGCTTTTCAAGCCAAGTCGTGGAAGAATAAACTCAAAGCGTTCTCTTGGAAGAGCTTTGGTGAAGATGTACGCTGGCGGTATTCATCCTCACAAAATAGAGTTCCACCACACTTTTTTCCACTTGTTCCCCGATGAAATGATGTCAATGTCGATATGCTTTGCTCTTGAGTGTTGAACGTTGTTGCAAGAGAGAGCATTAGCACTTTTATTATCCGCGATCTGAGGATCTTGTTGAATTCAAAGCCATAGTCGGATAATTGGGATCTCATCCAAAGGATTTGAGCACAACAAGATGACATGGCTATGTATTCATATAGAGAAATAGAAGTACTCATTTGCTTCTTTGAAGACCAACTCACAAGCTTATCAAAAATTGAGCTCGGGCGTGCTTGCGAGTATCTTGACACCTGCATGATCGCATCTGCATATCTTTGTTAGTGACATAACGGTGTCCCGGGTACCAAAGTCCCATGTTGATGGTTGGAAGGTACCGAAAGCCCGTTCAACGCTTCAAGGTGCTTTTTGGTAGGCTTAGCCTAGTATCTAGCACACATGCATACATGAGCAGAATATCGAGTCCTACGCTGTGAGGTACATCGAGGATCGATCATGCTACGATATTTCGTTTGGTCTACCATGATCCCTGAGTGGTCCTCATCAAGCTTGGTTCGTTCAATCATGGGAGTGTCAGCGGGGTCACTTGAATCAAATCCAAATTTCTTTAAAATCTCATTTGCATATTTAGATTGATTTATGAAAATGCCTCAGGGACTTTGTGAAATTTGTAATCCCAAGAAAAATGACATTTGTTCCATCATTGACATTTGAAATTTGGAACCCATTTCTTTTGAAAAAAGATCACATTCATTGGGGTCAGTCGAGGCAAAGATGATATCATCAACATAAATTTGAACGTGAATTAAATGTTTGCACGACTTCACGGTGAACAGTAGGATCAAGCTGCTCCTTTTTGAATCCGGTAGATAGAAGAAACTTTGATAGCGTATCATACCATGCCCTTGGAGCTTGATTTAAACCGTAAAGAGCCTTCTTCAAGCGATAGCGTGAGTAGGATGCTATGGATTCACAAAGCCTTGGGTTGGGTATGGCGACTTCTTTAAGATCTCTTGAGAAATGCCATCTTTTCATCCATCGATAGACTACCATGTTCTTACTTGCGGCATTAGCCAAGAATATTACGATTGCCTCGATTTGAGCCTTTGGAGCAAATGATTCTTCAAAGTCTATGCCCTCCTCACGCGGTATCCTTTTGCAACAAATCTAGCCTTATTCTTTAAAACATCGCCATGCTCATCAAGCTTTACTTTGAAGATCCACTTGAGAGCAAGGATCATAGCACAATCCGGGCGGTACTAATTCCCATACATCGAGGCGATCAAACTCATGAATTTCTTCTTGCATGGCATTGAAAGATTGCCTTCATTCATGGCGGTTTTAACATCTTTAGGTTCGATCTTAGAGAAGTATGGAGTTGAAGAAGCACCATAAGGCATCGGTTGCAAGTTGTTTCCGTGTGGATACTGGGCGAGAGGGATTTCCAATGATGTTGTCTAATGGATGATCGTGAGTCCATTTTAGAAGGTGTTCATGTGGCGGTCATTGTTGAGGAATGAAGTAGCAGAGTCGATGTCTCCCGTAGAAGATGGTTCGATGATGATTCGAGAGCAAATATATTTTCAAATGGAGCATCTTTGGGAGTAGCAAAGGGATTGACTTCATCACGTGAATCGAAGCATTTCCATGATGTACACTTGATGATTGAAGATTTGTTGATGAACCAGATTGGTCAAGATCGGCGGCTTCTTGGCTTAATGACATAGAAGTTGAAGGGTTAATTTCATTAACGAGGGATAAAGCGCCTCTGTTGATTGGATTGACATATCATTGTTACTTGGCTCAAGTTGTTCATCAAACATTGGATCAAACAGTTTCTTTAAATCATCTTCAGATGAAGGTACATATGGAGTTCTTTGAAGAGGAGTTTGGTACAAGAGATGAACCAATGGGACTGTTTTGAAGTGCGGGTCCAGAATCGAATGTCCAGAGCCATTTGACCGGTCACTCATCAAACGCGGACGTGAATTGTTTCCATGATATTTCTGGTTCTCTTGTTGTAGATTCGGTAACCTTTTCTGTTTGGTGCATAGCCTACAAAAACTCCAATGTCCGCCTTAGCTCTCAGTTTTCCTAAATCTTGACCATCATTAGTTGGATAACATAAAGCACCAAACACACGAAGGAATGAAAGATTAGGTTTTCTATTGTGGACAAGTTCATATGGAGTTTTTCTATGAGTAGTGTGAATCGTGGATCGATTTTGGGTGTAGCATGCGGTGCATGCTTATGGCTTCACCCTGAGAAACATTGGAACTTTTGAGTAAATCAGCATAGTCCTTGCGGCTTCCACAAGAGTTCGATTTAGTCTTTCAACTACACCGTTCTGTTGAGGAGTTCGAGGAACACTTCTTTGATGACCGATTCCAATACTTTCATAAAACTCACCAAGTTGTTTGTTAACAAACTCAGTTCCATTGTGCGATTCGATGATTTTGACCATTTTGTTAAGTCGAACCTCTGTACTGTTTGATGAGTTTGATGATGATATCCGAGTTTCATCCTTTGTCTTAAGAACTTTACCAGGTGAATCTAGAGAAATCATCAACCACAACTAACACATATTTCTTTCCAAAGATATTCTCAGACTCTCATGGGTCCACATAAGTCCATGTGAATTGTATGAAGAAGAACTTCGTGGATGAGTTTGTAGGTTTGGGTTTATGGGCATACTTCTTGCTTTTTCCCAATTGGCATGCCGAACAAAGATGATCCTTTTCATACTTAAGTCTAGGTAAACCTACAACTAAGTCCTTTCTGTAGAGATCATTGATGGTGCCGAAGTTCAAGTGATTGAGACACGATGCCATAACCATGACTTTGTTTTAGAAGCCTTTGACAACAAGCAAATTGGAGAAGACTTCATCATATCTTCGATAGAGATGGTGTATAGATTTGAACCACGAGTTCCTCTTAAAAGTTCCTTACCATCAAGTTCTCTAACAAACAAGTATGTTTTCTGAAGGCTACTTCTAGATCGAATCGCGAATTGACCAACGAGAGAACGTGTTATGACCAAGACCTTCCACATAATATACCTTGGAGATAACACTTTTCCAACAAATCTCCATAACCCATAATTGCACCGAAATGATCATTCCGAATCTAATCGTCTCCGATGAATTTGCTCATGAAGTTCATGAGGCATGACCGGTCTCCGGTCATATGCTTGGAACGACTGAGTCCAGTACCACGAACGATTTGAACGATCTCGCAGTTGAACACGAGACAAGAATGGATAACCGGATAATTGGGATCCCCATGCAAGAATGGGTTCCACTTGGTTAGTAACAGTAATTGGAACACCCACATCCGAAATAGAAACATCCATATCAGAAGTAGAAGCAATGGAATCATTGGGAATAGAAGCAATGTTGGTGTCTCAGATTTGACCTATTCAAAGTATGTTCACTTCTTAAGGAATAGTTCTACCAAGAGGCATCCATTTTCTAGTGGGCATAGTCTTAGCGGAGAGGACAAACCGATTATTCTTATGGCCAAAAGGTATCCAATAATAACCTATCTTTATAAATGTTCTTCCTGTGGGTTTCCACTGTTTTCTAACAATCTTTCGTTTTTGCCTTTTAGCCTTCTTTGCACGATTATTAGCATTAACAATTTTAACCGGGCATTTGACAACATTAGACAAAGCATTCACACCATATTCATGATTAGCAAATGTAATTCAAGCAAACATCATTACAAGGTTTGCAAATAGTATCGAATTGAATTAATAAGATGCGCTAAGGCTAATACTAGAATCAACACGATTCATTTTATTCAACTCAAGCTTAAAGTTCCTAGATTGGTCTTCTACTCTCTTCCAATGCACATTCTTAGCTTGCAAGGTCCTATCATTCCTTGTGTTATCTTGAGACTTTGACTCGCCGCTTTAATGTCATTGATTACTCCTGTAGAGGGGATTATGGGAACATTAGTTGGTTGATCTAATTTTGCATTCCCTGAACTTGATGTGCAAGGATCTCAACTACTAGGCGACACATTAGTGTTTACTTTCTTAAGATCGGATTTGAGCTATTTGCGAGGCACACTAAGGTTGACATTCGCATCATGGGCATAGAACGGGTTTCATGCTTGGCACTAGGCATAGAACAAGGCATCACAGCTTTGCCTTTAGCACCTAAGGATTTTGGACATGTTGCAATTACACATTCAGTCTTGAGATCGTTTGGCCCGGAGGCAAGCAAACCTAATTTCTCTATCAAGAGGTTTATTAATGAAATCCTCTTCACAATCTCGGAGACATTCTAGACTATCCTTAAGGTAAGCACAATAGTCATGAAAAGCATGTTCATTATTCCTAAGATGAGGAGGAATATATTTAACCGTCACAGGTATTTGCGTCTAAGGGTGACTTTGAGACAACATTCTTATTGAAAACAAGTGGCAGTTTCCCATTTCCACGACTTCAGATTCTCAATTTCCTTTTGTAAAGACGTTATTTTTTCGTTGTTATGGTCACGGGTGACTTTCATTGAATCATATAACTCTTTAAAGTGTCGTTTAACTTTTTCATTTTCTTCTAGAAAACTCTCGTTTTCCTTTTGTAAGGCATTAACTAAGTTTTGAAGATGAAAAGTTTGAGAGTATTGAGAATCTAAAGGAGGAGGCATTTGGGATCCAATCACATTGTTCTTTTCACCCTTTAATTGAGAGATTTGGGCTTTCAACTTTCTGATAGTGTTACAATGAGCTCGAATCTGTTCATCACGTTTGCTAATTTCAAAAGCTGCATCAAATTCTGGAGCATCCAAGGATGTCTTGATATTTGAGGTTTTAACATTTTCTTTTAGATGTTGATATTTTAGTTGTAAATCAAAATGTTCAACTTCTAGTTTAGAAAGATGTTTTACCAAATTATCGTGATCATCCTGATCAATTTTCTCATTAAGTTTCTAATTAATCTTTTCAAGCTCAATGACACGATCATGGGAGACTTTTAGAGCAACAGATAATTCATGAAATTGAGAAGCATTAATGGAGCAATTTGTAGCGATTAGTAAAACACATCTTGAGCAATACATTCCGAAATAAGATTCTCATTCAAGGTATGCAAGTTCTTCCTCTCAATCTCATTATATTTTAATGCTCGCTCATAGTCACTAACCTCAACTATCATTGCATCAAATTCCTATTCCATTCCTTTAATATTAATTTATCCCTTTTAAGATTCTCAAAATGATCTTTTAGTAGTTTGAAGAAAGGCATGACCTCAGTTAGATAACATTCTTTTGTTTGCTCAAAACCCTTCCCCTTCAATTATCGATGGGTGTGATCCTTTTCTTACAAGTTTTCTCAAAATCGACAAATAGTTGAAGAATAACATATTGAGTGATTAAGGTCTTGCTTTTAGTGGCAATAGTTCTAGGAACTAAATGCATTGGTGAATTTGGAGGATACACATTTAGGCATTTTCCTAAAGGGGGTTTGTTACAACAAGATTTCTCTTTTTGCTTATCTAAATCCTTTTTCTAGAACACTTGTTCGGTGTTAACAATGTAGAGGCTTAAACTTGTTCAAGGAAATCCAATTCTCCTTCTTGTAATCATGGGGTGTGATATTTATTTTCTTCTCTTTACATTTAGGATCATCTAGTTTCTTGTTCATCTTTTCCCTAGTGACTTTATTTGATTTCTTATCTTTCTCTGCACTCACGAACTAGGCGGTTTCTAGGTTTAAGAATTTCATTGCCATCATAAATAACCTTATGAGCATTTCTAGCCTTTTAACAACTGGATTTGGTTCCTCAACAAGGGGAGATACTATGCTTATCACTAAAACTCTATGCTTAGTGATTAATGTGAGCGATCTGAATGGTATTTCCTTATGTACAACTTATTTTCAAGCTTGTTTTTCAAGGTTTTAGATTAGAAAAATCATTCAAAAGTTTTGATTCCTTAGCATTAAATTCTTGCTTAAGCATTTTAACATTTTCTTGAAGTTCTTGTTTTTGCTTAGCAGTTTTAGAAAGCTTTTCTTGTAAGGAGTTTAACTCTTGTTTTAATACTTCTTCTCTAAACCTACTTTTTCTAATAGTTGTACGCATTTGGTCATCCATTTCTTGCTCACGCGTGGTCAACTCAAATTTAGCACGTTATTCATAAATAGCAACACGTTCTTTATAGGCATTAGTTGAGATAACGAGAATCATTAGGGGCACATGCGGTGTATTCATCAAAAACATAGTCATCGTTGATCGCGAAGATGCATCACTTGGTACAACTTCACTTTCACTTTGTTTCACATATTGATCATATGGGACAACATTGATATTACCCATATTTTCAATATTTGACTCAATAGTTTCAGTTGATTGTACTTTGTCATGCATCTTTTGCATATCAAGATCATCGTATAGTTTTAGTACCTCAGAAATGAGTTTGTCTTTGGATGGACCAGCTTGTGGTGAAGAAGAGACCTTAGGAGAGACCATTGGAGAAATGCTAGCCATGAAAATTGTTTGTGTAATAGGTCCATCATCAACATCAGAGTCGTATGCATCACGCCTACTTGAAAGGCATTGATGATTGTGACCTATCTCGAATAGCTCCATCCACATCGCATCATCATATCTTGGCATTTCCTCGAAGAAACAACAACTTCTTCTTCATCCAAAGCTACACCATTATCCTAGGCTTGAACAAGCAACATCTTATCCCTAAAGTATTCAGCATTTTGAGGGCGCTTTGAGATGTGCAGTTCCTTGCAATGTGTTCCTCACCACCACAGTTATAGCATTTGATCGGCTTAGCTTGACCTTGATTTCAATTCCTTCCCCTATTCGATTTGCAACATACCTCTACCAACTCCACCTCTTCCTTGTTCATACGCGCTTTCTTGAACCTGGTTGCACTATAACCTTCCCATCTCGACAGTGGCTTGATTTGTGGATTAGATGCTGTTCGAGGTTGTTGTTGGTGTGTGTGGAGAGAGTTCATGTTTTGACTAATCGGGAGAGCTAGTTGATTAATGAAGTTACCCACGTGTGTCAAAGATCGCCTTGTTTGAACATTGGATCGAATGAGTTTGTGAGTTCCATCACCCATGGGTATAACTTGTGAAGCTTTAGTGGTAATCCCAATGTTTGAGTAGAAGGCAGTTGAATCATTTGATGAGCTTGTCTCTCCCGGATTTGTTTTGAATTGTTCAAGAATCCTCTTTTCAAACATGGCATGTCTCTCATTCTAAGAAGGAAGGCATAGAGTTGCTCATAGTTTGTATTCTTCAATCCTTTGGTTAGCTTCACCGAGGTGACAAACTTGTGCCATTCGGGATTCATGTTGTTCAAAAACTTTGAGTTTAATGAATGTTAGGCATAGTCATTTCGATGTTCCTCATGTCACAACAAGCTTATGGAATCTCACATAGTACTCATAGACACTCTCATCCGGTTTCATCTTGAAGTGCTCAAATTCATCATAGAGTTGAGATTCTCTGTCTTCCATAGTTAATTCAGAACCTGAGAGAAGCATCTAAACATTATCCCATACGACCTTTGCTTCGGTGTTGTGGTTGATAAGCTTGTATATGTCTTTTGGAAGACCTTGCAATATGATGTTAGAAGCCCGATATCCAGATCGAATCTCTTCTTCTCCTTATCATTGAGCTCATCATACATCTTTGGTGCGTCCATTCAAATCAATGTTCCATCTTCAGATGTATCAATTATGTCTCTAGTAGTCTCAACCCGATATGGTCCTTCATCAATCGATTTGAGAATGTTGACCCCATTTTCCTTTCCAAGACAAGTACAATCGATTCTTTGAGCCCAAGAGTCGTGAGTCCGCGTTCGTCAAGCATGGGTGGACGCGAGTATCTAAACCACCGCTTGAACATCCTCGACGCGGTGGAGATGATTGTAGGAACGTTGGTAGACATGATGACTGATTAAACGGGATTTTATAACTCTATGATTAAACCGGAAATAGATTCTTTCACGGGATTTTACTAAATCAAGAGAAAACCGTATTCAAAGGATATCACCCAAGTCGCTAGGAAACTTTGAACCAAGTCGCTAAGTGCCAAGTCGCTATAATCCCAAGTCGCTATATAAAAACTCGCTACAATCCAAGTCGCTAGCAAAATTTTGACAAAGAATTCGCTAAGCACCAAGTCGCTAATTTGTCAAGTCGCTAAACAAATAGCAACTCGCAGGTACCAACTCGCTAACACCAAGTCACTAACAATATAAAGTACAAGTCGATAACTTACACCAAGTTAAGCTCACGTGTAGTGGAGAATCCACTACGTGTACTTTTAATACTTGTCTCAATAGACAAGTCGCTAGGACAAAATCGCTATTAAATACCACACTCCAACTGCTAACTTTTTATGAAGCAAGTCGCTATGATGAATATCACGAGAACCAAGTAAGCTAGCTAGAAAATCACAAAGACACCACCTTTCAATCCAAAACAACCCAACCACGATGATTCAAGCCTTCAAAATCAAAACCTAAACACTTGTGATGATTCTAAACACAAAAGTACTATCAAAATCCAAACTTTAACACTAGAAATCAACCAAATGATGCAAAACCACTAAACTTTTTCAAACTCAAAACCACCTAAAAATCACTAGAAATCCAAAGATATGTAAGAGATGATCTAACCATGGCTCTTGATACCAATTGTTACATATTGGATTTCACAAACACACTAAACCATAATCACAAGAGGCGTATAAGAAGGTTTTAGAGAGAGAAAGTTAGAGGTTTAGGGAACTTAGTGAGAGAAAGAAAATCTTATTATGAGCTCCAACTCTCTACCTTGGAAGGTAGAGAGTATTTATAGTCTTACAATAAACGCCACACAACGGACGTGGATCGTGCATACTGATGGGTAAAGACCCGTCCGTCCTCCACGGTGTTACTTAACTAAATACTACTTAACATAAAAAAAACTACGACTACGAGAGCTTTCTAACAATATATATACTTGAGGTGACCGACTCTTTAATACCTGGAATTTCTAATTCCTAACATTATTGAAGTAGTTTCGATACTTAATAGAGTAAATTGATGTTTCATTGTTAGTAACTTAGGATTTATCTCGAGGTTGCTAAGCCCTTACAACAAACTACATAGTTAGCCAATGGTTGAGTATATCGATCCAACAAGTGGTATATCGAGCTTGTGTGGAAACTCTTAAGAAGAAACCCTAAAACAAATTTAACTACAAAACCCTAAAGATGTCGACCGAGCCGCAACCCCATCCACGCCACTGAAATTCCTATCATCAGAAGGAGAATATGATCTCTCGAGCATGAAGATGGTGAGACATTGCTATTCGAGACTCATGCAGTTGTGGAATGTAATTGTCAATGGTAATGAAGTTATGAAGAACCCAGAGAAGTTCTTGGACAACCTAAACCACGAAGCGCCTATCTTGCCAACAACTATAGTAAGAAATCAAGAAAAGGCTCTCAACATACTATTGTCCGCTATTCCCCGATGGTCACCTACTCAAGTTCCATGATGCTGAGGATGCAAAACAACTATGGGCTGCTCTCAAGACAAGATTCTGAGGTAATGATGCTTCCAAGAAGATGCAAAGAAATGCATTTGAAGCAACAGCGGTTTGAAACATTCACTCTTGGTGCTAGTGAAAGAGAAGGTCTTGATGTCTGCTTCTATGATCGATTCCAAAAATCTCCTTAGTATGCTAGAATTATACAAAGCGTAAGTATATCTGGAAGATGCAGGGCCTGAAGTTCTTAAGAAGTTTGCCATCTACATGGCATGTGATTGCTACTATGATCAGAGGACAACCTCGTTTGGACACTATGGACTTTGATGATCTTTACAACCACTTAAAGGTGTATGAGCATGAGATGAATGGCCAAACAAATTCAAAATCTCACAACATTGCTTTTGTATCTTCTGAAAATAGAAGCAGTACTTCCACTAAAAGTACTGCTTATCCTGCTCAAAGTACTATTGGTGATAAACAACATATCTACACAACCATGACTACCCCCACCTCATCATCAACAAACACCATCCATTCTGATGAAGTTGTATGCTCATTCTTCGCTTAGCAAGCCACTTTACCTATTACTTATAAAGAAGATTTGGCACAAATTGAAGAAGATGCTCTTGAAGAAATTGATATAAGGTGGCAAGTTGATATGATCACTGCTAGGATCAAGAAGTTCATGAAGAAAACAGGAAGAGGCATTGACTTCAAACCCAAATAGGGAATAACGTTTGACAAGTCCAAGATTGAATGCTTTAATTGTCAAAGAACTAGACACTTTGCAAGAGAATGCAAGTTTGCTAAATATCAGGCAAATAGAATGATTGAGAAACCCAAGCTTGAATTAAAGGAAATTCCTATTCTTTGAAACAAAGCTTTGGTTGCTCAAGAAAATCTATCGAGGTTCATGGAGGCTTGAATCGATGATGAACCAAGAACCTACTCTATGGTCGCTGAGTGGAAGAATTTATTGGAGCACAACTTTTGATAAGGAACCGTGGATTTGCTTTGGGATCAAGAGATGGTCTTGGAAGCTTTGATTGGAGTATGGAAAGTGAAGAAGAACTCGCTCGCTTCGCTATGGTAGCTACTTCACCAAGTTCACCCCTATCTCCGAGGTATGCTCTAAGTGTCATGATTTTTATCAAAAAGTGCTTAAAGATTATGTAACTGAATGAGATAATTGTAGAAGGGCTAGGTCTGAGGTAGCTGGTTATCAAATAACTTTAGAGTCAATGGAAGCTGATAAGGTTTTAAAATGTACCTTTTTGAGGGGTTGTTTAAGCCCTTATTTGATCACTTTTGTATCCGTTATTACTTAATATCGTTCCTTTTCACATTTTTGGTCTCTTGAAGGCAAAATCTTTGGAATGACACTTATTCGGACGAAAAGCGGCGCTAATATACTGTAAGAAAATGGCCAAAGTCAAGAATCGAGACACTCAGCTGGGCCGAATCAAGGAGACAAAGGTCGGTTGGCGAAGTTATAGTGGCGGCATCGGGCACAACTAGTGACGCATTCGCCGACAACTTTGTGACGGCTCAATAGCCAAATTGCTCATTTACAAGTGACGGCTTCGAGGGTTTTAAAAAAAGTAGGTCGCCGCAACTCGCATTACCTAGATTTGATCTAGACGACGCCGAGATCGAAGGGGACGGCGCTACAAGGCATAAGGTGAGCGCCGCATAAGACTAACGCTGGCCAAAGCGAAACCGTAATGATGCGGCCTGACGGCGTTGTCACAATCAAAGAAGCAGCCCGCCGCATGTGTAATCTTATATATAGAATCCGAATTTTTCGGTATTTATGTGTAGTCTTTTGGAGTAAAACCTAAACCTAAACCAAGCAAAGAATGTCTTGTACTGAGATTTTAGGTTCCATACCCTATCTTACATCAAGATAAGTGTTTTACTTCATTAATTTAATTATGTCTTCCATTAATTGTGTGTATGCTTGCATGTTTCCCATGTCCGGCTAATTTACTTGTGTGTGTGCTTAGGGAATATGAAACTTAATTAGTGAATATTGATTGGTTGTCTCTTATCTTAATTGTTAATGATCTAGTATTGTGATAGATCATCCGTTGTGTAGTTAATGCTTGATTAATCTTTGTGAACCTTAGCTTATAGTACCTAGAGTCATTGTAGGCTAAACCATCTGAAGAGTACCTTAGTGTTAAGTTTGTACATCCTAGAGATTTTGTAGGCAATAACCTTTGGTAGTTTCAAAGGGTTAGGGATAAACGCATACCCTACGACCTTAGACACACAACGCGATTAAGAATAAGGACGTGACAATTCAACCATCAACAGGAGATAATTAAGGAGTAATAAAACCTAAGTAAACACATCTTTAAATCATCATACGAGCACACAATAATTAGACATAGACTACATACAGCTTAGATTAGATAATTAGATAAGCAGAAGTAATCGGTAGAAATACCAAACCCCCAAATTCAAACCCCGAGATTCTTACCTTTCCATTTCCTAAAAAACATAAAAAGATAAAAAATAATCTTCCTCAACCCCAACCTTAGCGTACTAACTTCTCACTAGCATTCCTATTCCCCTAGAGAACGATATCAATTCTCATGGCTTACCCTAATACTACACTACAACGATTAGGTTCACTGCCTAGGGTGTTGAAAAACTTGCTCGACGAAAAGGAAGTTCCTTTGACCCTGAATGACACATGTAGCATTCGTTAGAAAGCCAAAATTATAACTCATGAAAATAATGAAATGGCTTGGGCAGAAAAATATAAGTAACATGATTATCAATTAAAATTAAGTGAATGGAAGTTAGGATGTAACGTTTCTGAACTTGAAAAGATGATTAAAGAAAAGGATGAATTGCTAGAAAAGTTTGTTGCTTGGGGAGAATCTGGCCTTTCACACGTTAGTTTTGTTGAAAAACATAAAAGAGCACACATTAAAACTGGCCTAGGTTTTGGTATGGATTTTAGTAGCACAGAAGAGAACCCATCTGGTGATAAGGAACAACTTGATTCAGAGGAGATAACAACTAGTGATGATGAACTCATTAGCTCAGAAGAGACCAAATTTAGTAATGAGGAATAAATTAGTCAAACACCTCACAATTTAAGAAAGACAAGGGTTATCATGCGCAGTTCCTCATCCCACGGTAGATTTTTTCAACCACTTAGGACAAATGTTTCTTGTTTTGGAGTAGACAATTTAGAGTTTAGGGAAAAGCTTCTTATCGTCAATCTAATTCAGTCCATCTAGTTCAAACCACAAAAGAAACAAAGTTGAGACACCTAAGGATGATAATATTAAGAGTTCAAATGTACCTTCTTCTCAAAACGCTAGGCGTTAGCACTCTTCAAGAAAAACTTTTCAAAATCGCTAAACTTTTTGGGATAATTTTGGTCAAAATAATTTTCATAATTCACCAAAAAGTCGGGTTAGGTTTGGTCATAGAACTAAAGGAAGAAATTTTGGGAGTATGGGTCAAAAATTGTGTTTTGTTTGTTTTAGTCCTGATCATTTGATTAAGAACTGTGACTTTCACTAAGAATATCTAAGCAAATTCCCAAAGACTAGATCTACCAACCATAAGCCAAAGGAGAATAAACCAGTTTGGAATCACTCACATAGGGTTAACCACAACAACTTTTCAAAAGACTATAGGTACCCTCACCAGAGAAGACCTTTTTCAAAACCAGACCATTCTAGCACTTTTCAAGGTCGATAAGCCAAAGTTTCTCAAGCGTGCCTTCTAAAGCAACCTGCTAAGTTTTCACCTAATCAAGAATGTGGTACCTGGCACTTTTGGAATGGAAGCCCTAGGAGATCCAATTACTATCAATCTAGAAGGCGTTACACCTCAAAAAGAGTATATGGATCAAAGAAATCTACTCAAAAAGTTAAAACCAATCAGTTAAGAAAGAAATCGATGGGGAACAAACAAACTTTCAAAGCAAAGTAAGAGTGAAACAGAGATTTTTGTTGAAAATAATAAAGAGAATTTTGATGAAAAAGAGATATTTGTTGAAAAACTAACATAAGTTTTGGAACAACCAAAGATAATTGATCATGTTTTCAAAGACAATGGAAATTACATACTTAAAGAATTTAAGTATGTCACTCCACAAGGGGAATACAAGTCTCAAGAATGGCTTGGGTTCCTAAAATTAACTAACTCTTTTATCTTTTGTGCGGGCAACCAGGTAAGAGGAGCTTAAAGATCATTTAATTGTTGATAGTGGTTGCTCGAAGTATGACAGAGACAAAGAGATTCTCAGATTTTAGATCTTATTTTGGAGTAAGAGTAGCATTTGGGAATGATCCTTGTGGAGGAAGAATTACTGCAAAGGAACCATCAAGGCAGGAAGCATAGATTTTGAGAATGTTCGTTATGTGAAAGAGCTCAAGTTAAACCTTTTGTCGGCCTCTCTGTGACAAGAAGCACCTGTGTTATTCATGACACTGAATGTCTTATTCTTTCCCCTGAGTTCAAGCTTGTTGATTATAACTTGGTAATCTTCTGTGTACAGTCTAGATATGAAGAGTCTTAACTCTTCTAAAAGAGCAACATGTTTAGTAGCAAAGGAAACACTTGAAGAAGCACATCTGTGGCATAGAAGATTAGGCCATGTAAATTTCAAGAATATCAACAAGTTGGTAAAAGGAAATTTAGTTAGAGGTTTACCTTCCAAAACATACAAGAATGATCACTCATGTTTGGTGTGCAAGAAGGGTAAACAACACAAAGCTTCATGCAAGAAGATTGAGGAAAGAACTATTAGAGACCCTTTAGAGTTGCTGCACATGGATCTGTTTGGACTGCTTTACATTTGCAAGCTTAAACAAGAAGAAGAACTGCTTAGTTGTAACAGATGATTGCAGTAGATTTAGTTGGGTCTTTTTCTTGGGATTTAAAGATGAAACCTTTGATGCTATTCATGATCTTATAATAGCCTTTGAAAACCAATTGAGACTCAAAGTAAGAGGTATTAGATGTGATAATGGGACTGAATTCAAGAACAAGTTTATGGATGAATTTTGTGCCAAGAAAGGAATGAAGAGGGAGTTTAGCAAAATGGTGTTGCAGAGAGGAAGAACAGAACCTTGATAGAAGCAGCCAGAACAATACTTGCAGATTCATA
>OU343216.1:76589496-76633889 GCA_910596185.1 Chrysanthemum makinoi | reverse complement strand
CCCTCAAGTAATGCAAGCTTAGCCTTGATTTTCCTATACTTAGCTTCAAAATCAATTGTTTTGTTTGCCCTGGGATTTATTTCAAAGTTTTGATGAGACTCTGATAGATTTTAGGTTGAAATTTGCTAAAACCTAGGACTGATTTGACCACGATGGTCTCAGAAGAGGGTTCGAAATTGTTTTAGAAAAACGTCTTTTGCAAATGACCTCTTTGTGACACTTAAAGCATTCGTCCTCGTTAGCTTTAGCAGATTGAAAAACCTTTGTTTCTTTTAATGAGCCCTTTCTCGAAATTCAACGTTCGGTCATTCGTAATTCTCACTTGATCTCTCATCGTGCTCGCATCGAATTTCTTGAAAATCTTGAACCACATTGTTAGAAAAGAAGGCTGTTGATATAGGTGAGGTGATGGTCAGGGACTTCTTGACTTCCTCGAGACTTCTTTAAGTCAGGGTATCGTCTGTTGATGAGGTTTTCCTCATAGACAAATTTCCCATAAGTTTCAGGGAGTTCAAGATTTTGAATGTGATTTGCATTTCTAAGTCCCTGAGAGAAGTTCAACCATTTCTCAGGAAGACAATTAACAAAACCAACATTTATCTCATGCTTGGATAACTTAACACCGTCATTAGCAGTTCATTTAAAGAGTTTTGTAACGTAGTTTGAAAGAGAGTCTGAGTCCCTAGCCCTGAAGGTATTATCTCGTTTCGGTCCATTATCATGTTTTCCTTGGTATCGATGGACCTTCATGGCTATGAACGAGGTCATCCTGTGGTTTGTTTAGCAGACATACTATAACTAACTCCATAATATCATCGGAAGACATGATATGATGATACTTTTGAGTCTTTGGTCCCGTTGACCACTCTCCTTTCATCCTCGAGTCCAATGAAATGTGTTTTGGGCAAACCTTCAAAGCAGTTTTGATAAATGGACCTCATTAATTTGATATAATAAGGTTCCATCCCAATCAAATAGCAAAGCATATGCTTTTTCCATTTGTTGAATTTGCCAACTTCAAGTTTAGGGGCAATGTAATAAGCTCCACCCTTTTATCGACTAGTGGGGTACATCAAGTTCACCATAGGAATCTGATAACCGAGCGGGTAGATTTTTCTAACGATCCGTTCATGACTGCCGATAACATTCTTCATTATTATCAAAAAATCAAGTGCGAAACCTTCAAAACTGCTATTGTAATAGAAGTTTTGTGGGGAGAAAGACACTTGATATTGACTGAATGGCAAAAACATCACTAAAAACTACTCACGATTGAAATAATCATCAAAAAGCAACCCTTTACCCACCAAACAAAACCATATCTTCACTCATAACCACACAAATCTTATCCTCACACAAAAAAAAACCAGATCCGGATCAAACACAACAAATTCCAACAAACAACTCACAAAAACAAAAACCTTCACAAACACAAATCACAAAAAAAATTGATCCACACCTTCTACTCCAATATTCGGTCAAACAAAAATCACAGATCCAAACACACAAAAAAAACCCAAACAAAATATCACAACCTCAAAACGTCACATACACACAAACCAATCTAAACCCAGATATACTACCCACACTCAATCAAAAACACCAACACACGCACACAAAAAATTCCAATCTCTTACACCGTTCGATCAAACAATCCATATATCACCAAAATCGACTCAAAAAATCCTCAAGTGCTTCACAAATCATAAGACGGTGAACGAAGAACCAAAACCCGGACACAAACGGGTCAACAAACCACAAAAGGTGATGGCGATAAGTTTAAGTTAAGAAAGATTGTAGCAGTTGAGATGAAAGATGGGTTTTAGAAGTGTTCGGGTCAGGCCGTGATGTAGGGTTAATTGTATGTTTCGTTAGGTTAGATGAAGTGAGGGTATCGGATTTGTTATTTTGTCGGTGGAGATTGTAAAAGGGTCTGAACAAGATTTGTGTTTCAGGGAGTATAGTGGTTGTGTTGTAATTTAGGTTTTCAATGCAACTCGAAGTCTGGGGAATGATGAAGTTGGCAAAAAAATTCAGCTTACCGGGTTTGGTCATAGGAGAGTATGCTCAAGTAAGGAATGAAAATCAGTAATGTAACACCCCAACCCGACAAGGGTAAAGATATCACAAATACGGTTTCATCGTAACCTTAAGTACTATACAATAAGGAAGCATTTACAAAACTTACAAAAGAAAATATAAATAACTTAATAATCAAAATAAATCTAAGATCCCTATTTTCAAATCTTGCTTTCATCTCTACTCTCAACCCAGATCAGCTATCCCATAAGCTCATCTTGAATGCTTAATACCGCCAGAAAAGAAAATGCGGCTGAGCTTACAAGCCCAAGAATGATATAACAAAACGAAAACTAAACAAAAACGAAAAATACTCGAAATGAAATAAAGAAACGAATAACGGTCACAAATGAATGAGGATAATGAAATCATCGAGGATTCAAGGAAACACGCATTAATACGTGAAACTAAGAACAAACAACAAATAAGAACAAACACATAGCATATTGAAGACACAAACTGAAGCACATCATAATCAACAGCAATTAATGAATCGGAAATTTAAGTACATATAAGTCAAACGAAATACCGAAATCTAGAAGAAACAACTACTAGAAGTAAACATGTCCTTTACACAAGTCAATTAATCTACATTTAACACACTTATCCAATATCGTGAAAGCAAAGGAACAATAGGGTCAAACGTGGCAAATACACATACAATTAGAAAACACAGTAGGAAAAATATAACTAAACAAGAAAAAGACATAGCATAGCAATTAGCAAGTTATCAAGTCAGATATCATAAGTTAAACCATTTCCCTGATCAAACTTTAGTATGATGAATTTAAACATGGCAGATCAAACATAAGCAGATACGAACACCAACGGATAAGCAAAGTTCACGAATTATCTGAACAATTATACATAATGAACTTACGTAACCAATTATACACTAGCATAATCATCATACGCATCAACAAGGTCACATAATGGTAAACTAACATATAATCAGATGACAACATGCGAATCACATTTAAGCATATTAATCATATCCTAGCATGGCAAACAGTAGTCACATAAACATGTCAAAGCATAAACACATTCAATAGACATATAATAATTCAAGATGTAAATGGAAACATTGACAAATACGGAATCATAAACGAATATCTAACACGAAATAACAGATACAGATTTAGTTATCTACCATGAGCCAGAACATATCATATGAGTAACTTTCTTATTCGAGGGTAATTCTGAATACCTTATAATATGAGGGGAGACCTCAATAACAAATGGAGTAGCTAGCCTTAGAATTTGTGAAGACGCCAGATTGCACCGACATCATTCACCGCACAAATCTTATCGATAACGATCGTGATCTAGGATGCATCCATACGCCCCAACAGACGGATAGTGGCCATACTATCAATAAACAGATAATAGAAAGGGACGTGGCGAACATCATCACTTATCGCTCTAGAGTCATGTCACAGCATCGACACGGACATGGAACCCCCATGACTAGTGAAATATTTGGCTCGGGTGTCAAACTAACTTAGGTCAAACATATTGTCATAAATGACACGCATCATAATTCATCATAAAGGTCAAACAGATTACCTCGGAGTTTATATCATAAGCTCAAATCAGATGTTTCATGGTTCAATAAACAGAGATTTCAGATAAGCAACGGATCAAACAAATCAGAAAGGGTTCATATCAAATGTTCAGAAATCAAAGGTTCATATCACAATCACATATCATACGTTCATAATCGAGGTTCATAATCGGATGTTCATAATCGAAGTTCATAATCGAAATTCATACTCAAACATAGCAAGGTTCAACAAGCAGGAGTTCAGACAAACAGAGATTCACATAAACAAAAGGGAATCATAGCAATGGCATAGGGAATCCTAATAAGCATAAGGAAATGACAAGAAAAGGAGATCATTAGAAAACCTTTACTAAAAGGTCGAATATCCGTACTTTAACGCAAATGAGGGAAAAGCAAATGAATGAACGAACACGAAGATACGACGCCACGTCTTCTTCAATGAATCTAAACGGATTACTTTATCGATAATACTTATTAGTTCCTTTTATAAGCTTCTTATGCCTTTGTAAGTGTGTTACTTATTGATATCATGTTTTATCTTTTATTTTCTTAAACTCATTTGGCCAGACTTTAGCGATTTTTATAAAATACTTACTTAGCTCAAATGAAATCAAGTAAAATCCCAGGGGTTCCCATATGAGTTAAAAGACACTCAAAAAATTGGTTGGTTCTATTTCCATTCTAAATGGCCTACGGAAAATCATAAGTCCAGACCTGTCCAGAAAGTAATCAGAAAATACACCTTAAAAGTTTACACTTATTGGACCTGTTTGGACACCTTGGAAAAATTCCCAAAACTCCCAGAAATTCACTTATATCCTAAATGTCACTCCTGTAAAACGGGAGCTCCCAATTCCTTATGGTTTTGAAAATGAAAAATCAAACAATCCAACCAAATTTCAGACCCGTTTTCTCAGCTTTGACACTTGAACTTGTAAAATCCAAAAATACTACTTAGACAACTCCAAATTCGACCAAACCACTTGGAAAACTTCAATAAGACATTAAATCAACTTTTCTTGTAAAAATACTGGATTTTACTCTTGTGAAACTCAAGTTATAACAGCTCCAAATTCAGCTTCTAAAACAGTCCCAACCAATACCCGTCTAAAGTTAACGTATCACATGTTTTACTTACCCAAACGCACCCATGACCCATGTAAGCTACACAACCTGATTTAATATAATCATAGCAAGTTACCATTCCATATTTTTAGTCTTACAAAAATTATATACACCCTTTTAACCCTTCAAAACAGCCCTTAATATTGACCCTTTCTACACATGTTAACACCACCTCAAAACGCAAGTTTCCATGCTCCATTACACATGAAGACCAAACAAAGAGTATAGTGAGGGTTTACAAATCGCATTCAGCAGACCAGATTATATACGCATATTAACACATATAAAAGGTTCTAATTCATGTCTTTTAGGTAGCTAATGGTAGGTTATCATGTGCTTGGTTTAACATCTGCTTATCACATGATTTAGGGCTCCAATGTAGGCGTATGATTCATGAATCCCACGACTAGAAATTAAACCCACAACCAGGTTATGAAATGTAAATATGACGACATGTATAAAGGTTTGTTTCATGGTTTTTACATAGCACAAAATCAGTTTTTAAACCCCTTAACACTTAACGCTTAAAGAAACTGATTTTAGGTTTTAATTCTCTTAACATATAACATGCAAATGAATATGATTTAAAGATTTAAAGGGCGCACCAAAGGGTTACACAACCACGACCGAAGCAAAAGGAAGACAAGCATGGCCATATTAGTACCTTGTGTAGCGTGGAAAGAGAAGGAGAAGAAAAGGTCGAATCAAGGCAAACCAAGACCACTCTTGGCCTATCACACCCACGACCAGCAATAACAATGACCAAGGTCTTTTCTTTTGCCCTAGAACCCCCACGACTAAAAAAGCCTACCTAACAATAGCAAAATCACCACGACCTCCATAGGATACTTTCTCGATCTCCGTTGCATTGATGTCAATGGAAGTGAAGAGAGAAAGGAGGTAGCCACTTTAGGTAGAGGAGATATTAGGTTTCATGTAAGATGGTTTTGTATAGGTCACTTAAAAAGAAAGGGGGGTTATTTGTTCGGTTTGAACAAGGAGAAAAATGGGCCAAACCAAGCTGCTGAATCAAGCTACAATGTATTTTGTACCTTAGGAAATTTTTGGTTCATGAAATATAAGTGTTTTGATTTTTAATAATCTTGTGTATTAGGTTTTACAATTACTTATAAGTTAGGTTTGAATTTCCATTTAATGAGCATTGACCTATTTTACGTATTTTATAAATATTTGACTTGAAAATGGTCTTTTACACGCTTTTAGACTTTTAGGGTTTTACAACTCTTCCCCTCTAAAAAGAAATTTTCGTCCTCGAAATTGAACAAGACGAACAGAACGAAAACGAATCGGACTTCAGAATTTCAAGGAATAGAGCAAACGTGAAACTTATTTTAGAACAAATAGATTCTTGTCAGAACATTCATACTTATACTTTTTAGAAATCAATTCAATATCAAATACTTATAATGAGATAATCATATACTTATCAAAGTAATGGCGATAATGAGATGAGATGCAGACAATCAAACAACACGCTCTAACTTATTCGCACATCTAAGAATGAGAACGAACATATACATAGACAGAACGAATCCTAACGGCCTTACTAATCACAGATAATCAAACTAAAAGGATTTAATATTCCTCAAACACTTCTCAAACATCCTATGAACATAATAAGGGTACGTCATATGACGTAAGTATTATCACGTTGATCAAAGGCCATAATACCAGATCACATGAGTATACCATCATGATGGTCATTTATTTCAAGCGTGATTAAGCAACATCATTAAGAAAACAAATAGCAAACGAAACTTATGAGGACTAACAGAAACTTAACGAATCTATCGAGGAAAACAACAACAGGAACTATACTTTCAAAATTTTGCTTTATTCTCACTAATCAAACAAATTGCAGAATTGTCATAACTAGAGCTTCCAAAATGAAACTTACTATCCAAAGATTTCAATCATCTAAATGAAAAACAAGAACAAGGTCCTAAACTCATACTCCAACGTTAGTAACTTCAAATAAAAGGACAACTAATCATGAACGCGAATTTCTATTCTTGCATCGGATTAAACCTACTAGTAGCCGTAGACTCTAAATCCGAGTCCACCTCGTATTCTTCCTCATGCTCTTCTTTCTTCTCTTCTTCACTTATCCATCCATTTCTATTTCCTTCGGCTGGTAATAGGCGATTAGCAAAGTCACTTCTCCGACTTCTCTCTTCTTCTTCCAAGACACGATCTACAAAGGCATACAAGTCGCGACTTAGCCCAAACTACTCCTCCATCTTCCAAGAACTCGGGACATCTATCATGATACCTAGTGGTGAAGCCTTGGTTGTCAACGACTTTAGTTTCTACTTTCTACTACTTTTCCGCCTACGTTCTTTAAGGTGAGTTTCCTCAATTGTGCATGGCCACATATAGCCGGAACTCAGTATCCTCTTGTTGGTCCGCTTCGCTCCACCAATCCTCTTGCAGCCTTTAACAATAACAACAGTCCACTTCTTCCTCTCCCTAGGTTGCCTAGCTAGTCCTTGTTTGCTCCTATCAGGTGAACTAAAACGACGAGGGATAACCATCTAAAAGAATAACCAACTATTAGCAAAAATCTAAGTATGATAGTGGACGCAAAGAAGATACGCAGAAGGGAAAACCCTAAATCTACCCAATCCTCACAGGTCATAGCCTAAGCTCTAAGGGTCCTAAAACCTAGGCTCTGATACCATAAATTGTAACACCCCAACCCGACAAGGGTAAAGATATCACAAATACGGTTTCATATCAGAACCTTAAGTACTATACAATAGCGGAAGCCTTTACAAAACTTACAAAAGAAAATATAAATAACTTAATAATCAAAATAAATCTAAGATCCTATTTCAAATCTTGCTCTCATCTCTACTCTCAACCCAGATCACCTATCCCATAAGCTCATTGAATGCTTAATACCCGCCAGAAAAGAAAATGCGCTGAGCTTAAAAGCCCCAAAGGAATGATATATAACAAAACGAAAACTAAAAAATGTAAATAATGAAATGAAATAAAGAAACGAATAACGAAGTCACAGCGGAATGAGGATAATGAAATCACCGAGGATTCTCGGAAACACGCATTACACGAAATCCGTAAGAACAAACAACAAATAAGAACAAACACATAGCATATTGATGACACAACCAAGCACATCATAATCAACAGGCAATTAATGAATCAAGCAATTTAAGTACATATAAGTCAAACGAAATACCGAAAGCTAGCAGAAACAACTACTAGAAGTAAACATGTCCTTTACACAAGTCAATTAATCTATATTTAACACACTTATCCAATATCGTAGCAAATGAAACAATAGCGGTCAAACGTGGCAATACACATACAATTAGAAAACACAAGGGAAAACTATAATTAAATACACAAAAGACATATCATAGCAATTAGCAAGTTATCAAGTCAGATATCATAAGTTAAACCATTTCCCATATCAAACTTTAGTATAGACAGAATTTAAACATGGCAGATCAAACATAAGCAGATACGAACACCAACGGATAAGCAAAGTTCACGAATTATCTGAACAATTATACATAATGAACTTACAAAACAACCAATTATACACTAGCATAATCATCATACAGATCAACAAGGTCACATAATGGTAAACTAACATATAATCAGATGACAACATGCGAATCACATTTAAGCATATTAATCATATCCTAGCATGGCAAATAGTAGTCACATAAACATGTCAAAGCATAAACACATTCAATAAACATATAATAATTCAGTATGTAAATGGAAACATTGACAAATACGGAATCATAAACAGAATATCTAACACAGAAATAACAGATACAGATTTAGTTATCTACCACGAGCCCAGAACATATCATATCAGAAGTAACTTTCTTATTCGAAGGGTGACCTCGAATACCTTATATAATATGAGGAGACCTCAATAACAAATGGAGTAGCTAGCTCCAGATTTGTGAAGACGCAGATTGCACACGACATCATTCACCGGACAAATCATATCGATAACAGATCGATCTAGGATGCATCCATACGCCCAACGATCGGATAGTGGCCATACTATCAATAAACGATAACGAAAGGACGTGGCAACATCACTCTACTGCCCTAGAGTCATGTCAGCCGTGCATCATCGACAAGGACATGGAACCCCATGACTAGTGAAATATTGGCTCGGTGTCAAACTAACTTAGGTCAAACAGATTGTCATAAATGACACAGATCATAATTCATCATAAATGACCGTTTGGACACCTGGAAAAATTCCCAAAACCTCAGAAATTCACTTATATCCTAAATGTCACTCCTGTAAAAGGGGAGCTCCCAATTCCTTATGGTTTTGAAAATGAAAAATCAAACAATCCAACCAAATTTCAGACACCGTTTCTCACTTTGACACTTGAACTTGTAAAATCCAAAAATACTACTTAGACAACTCCAAATTCGACCAAACCACTTGGAAAACTTCAATAAGACATTAAATCAACTTTTCTTGTAAAAATACTGGATTTTACCCTTGTGAAACTCTGTTACAACAGCTCCATTCAGCTTCTAAAACAGTCCCAACCAATACCCGTCTAAAGTTAACGTATCACATGTTTTACTTACCCAAACGCACTCCATGCATCTATGAGCTACACAACCTGATTTAATATAATCATAGCAAGTTACCATTCCATATTTTCAGTCTTACAAAAATTATATACACCCTTTTAACCCTTCAAAATGCCCTTAATATTGACCCTTTCTACACATGTTAACACCCACCTCAAACAAGTTTCCATGCTCCATTACACATGTTAAAGACCCAAAACAAAGAGTATAGTGAGGAGCCAAACGCATTCAGGACCAGATTATATAATGATATTAACACATATAAGGTTCTAATTCATGTCTTTTAGGTAGCTAATGGTAGGTTATCATGTGCTTGGTTTAACATTCATTTATCACATGATTTAGGGCTCCAATGGTGTATGCATTTATCATTAATCCCAATGACTAGAAATTAAACCCACAACTTTGTTATGAAATGCAAGAGTTTGATACATAGATGAGATTTTATCTATTAGAAGAAAATTATTTAATTAACATAAATGGCGATTTAGCATTTTGGCATTGTCTGGAAGAACCAGAAGATGTCGACCACGACCACCGCACACACGACGACAATGACGACTGTTCAACGGATAGCACCATCTGAGACACGTACGGGATGCCTAATGGAAGTGAAGAGAAAGGAGGTAGCCACTTTTAGTAGGAGATATTAGGGTTTCATGTGTAAGATGGTTATGTATAGGTCACGAAAAAAAGAAGGGGGGGTTATTTTGGGTTCGGTTGCTGAACAAGGAGAAAAAATGGGCCAAAAAACCTTTTGGGCTTGAATCAAGCTACAATGTATTTGGTACCTTAGAAAATTTTTGGTTCATGAAATATAAGTGTTTTGATTTTTAATAATCTTGTGCATTAGGTTTTACAATTACTTATAAGTTAGGTTTGAATTTCCATTTAATGAGCATTGACCTATTTTACGTATTTTATAAATATTTGACTTGAGGGGTAAAATGGTCTTTTTACACGCTTTAAACTTTTAGGGTTTTACAAGTAAGGATACCCACGAAGCTGAAGTCTGAACACTGAGTCACTGAACTCAGGAAGATCAGTGTTTTCGAGCTAAACTTATCATGTGGTGAGAAAATCAGTGAGTGGTGTTTCTGGTGGGTTGAAAATGAATGGAGGGCTTGGTAAAACTCAAGTGGGTCTGAGATAGCATGGTGAGCCCATACAACACAGACCCTGAACCAAAAAAAAACCAAACAGGTGAACGTGAACCTTACCATCTGAAGACAAATGAGACTGAACCCGAGTCTCAAGGTGTGTATGAAGAATGGGTATGATAGATGTTGGGCTGAGCCTGACTGAAGAAGGGTGGAATTCTGATCGGTGCGAGGTGAAAATAATGTCGAGGTTGTTCAGGCACTGATTAAGTAATCAGTGAATCACTAAAAAGATTTTGGTTACCCTGAATGTACTTGTGGGTTTTGATAGCCTGCTATTGTCCTTGAAAATTTCAGGAATGATGCTAAGCCTGATAAGTTGAAACGTATTGATGTGTTGATAATCAGGGAATGCTCACTCAGGGATGGCTGTATCACAAGGAGTGTTACGAGTCTGCTGAAACGTGAACCTGATCCTGAAACCTCACCTCACCTCAGTGACTAAAACCTGAGACCCTGAACCATGGTCTCAGTGAACACCCAAGTCCCTAAAAACCGAGCCACTGAGCTCGAGTGACAAACCGGAGTCACCGAAAAATTGAGAACCCAAGACTGGTAACCGAGACTCGGTACGTCAGTAGTGTAATAGATTAATATTTCTAGGCTTAGACTAAAAAGAAATGTAATGCTTATCACTTACCTGGGAAATTCATATTGCAACTGAGGGTAGACAATCGACACTGATGTATCAAATTGAACCAGGTCCTTAATTGTATCATTGGAATCAAAACATGTAAGAGGGTAGTGGACACTGATGAATCAAAGTGAACCAGGTCCCTCAGGGTCTAAATGACGACACTGAACCCTCCCACATGAACCCCACAAACTCGTCAAAGTGAACGAGGTCATGAATAATGAACTCGATCATCACCACGAACCTGGTTATTAAACCTCCTGTCATGAACCCGGTCACTGAGACTTAAAGGATCATACGTACCAACCTAGGTTGAACCCCTATCACTAAACAACTGAACCCTCGACTGAACCCTCGGCCTTACACCTTTACCAATCACTTTAGGCTATTTGTATATTCAAATAGGGGGAGACTGTTGGGTCCAATAAATTGACCCAATCACCCTGAACAAGATTTGAAAGTAAAATAGCCTTACTCACTAAATAAAGTGAGTGACTCACTGATAAAGAAATCAGTGAGTGTTGTTGATGAGTGTGTAAATACTCATCATTTTTAGTCAAATCTGAACTGCAAAACGTTTAAAAATGCTCAGAAATGCATCAAAATACTGAAAATATTCCAAAATTGCATTTTATATGTTTCAGATGAAAATGTTTAAAATCAGATGAAAAATGAGCAAAGTTTGCATAATTGGCAGTTTCAGTTCCCCAAGTTTCTAAAATTGTCAAAAATAGTCCCTGAGTCCTAATTTCAAAAGATAAATCACCAAAGGTCCTTTTTTAAATCATAACTTGTCAAAATTAGTCCTTTGGTGAAAAATATAAAAAGTTTGAGAAAATTACAAGTTTGGTCCTCCAAGTTTAAAATTTGGCAAAATTAGTCCTTGGAAAATGGGAAAATTACAAGTTTGGTCCTTGCATTATTGAAACTTGTCACTTTTAGTCCTTGGAACAACTTTGTGAAAATGGCAGAACTAGTCCCTCAATTTTCAGAATTGGCAAACAAGGCCCTTGATAATTTAAACCTTTAGCACCTTTGGTCCCTTGTCAAAACAAATTGGACCCTGCCACCCATTTTGGGCCCCCTGTCACTAGCCCCTTTTGACCCCTTGTATTATTAACACCCCTGGTCAAACAAAATGGTCAAACAAGACCCTTGGCGCGTTTTTTCTCCTTCTCCCCCACTTGATAGTCTGCAACTCAGACAAGCCCATCCCCCCTCCTCACCTTATCCATATCTTGTTCCCTCCACCTCTACCTCCTTCCAAATGCATTTAATGCACCCTTCCACCCTTCACTCAACCCACAGCTGTCAAAATACCATTTGGCGCCAAAATTCAATCCAAAGGCCAAAAATAGCTCTGCTGATCCAAGGGTCCTAAATAATGGTGGGAAAAGGGAAGTGAGAGAAGACATCTAGAGCTATAAAAAGGAAGAAAGAAGCTATGGAAGAGGGTAGCTAGTTTTATTTATCTTCTTTAAATGTCGTTTTATTTATAAATGTTTTAGCTTTAGTCATAATGTTGTAATCTTTGTTTTTATGTATTAAACTAAGTTGTTTTACAAGTGCAATCCAGTTTTAAGTGGTAATTCAAGGTTTAATATCATTTTATGTTTTCAAGTCCACTGTTGAACTTTTCAGTTTCAAATTCTATGGTCCAAGTTGTTAGTGGCTTATTTGAAGCCTTACTAAGTTTGTTTAAGCTCTTTATAAGCTTTCTATAAGATCACAATTAAGTTTCAAACAATTTTGTTGCATGGTCAACAAAAGTCAACTCTGAGCTCATATGGGTTTGGAAATGGTTAATGGTGTAGAGAGTGGATTTTGGGCTAGATTAGACTAGGTTAGAGTAATCTTGGGTTTGGTTCTATCCTGCAACCAGCTAAACACATGTGAGTAAGATTACTCATTTTCAGTTTCATTACAGTTTGCAATTTTTGGTTGTACTTATATCTGTGGTCATAAACTGCTCAAATGTGTTTACCCAGTTGTATTTACGTCATTCATACTCAGTTTGATCAATGATATATGATAATCCAGTAGTTAGCTCCTTAATTTTGCAAATCAATGATAATAAGGTGTGTTTGGATATGCTGATCTATCTGTCTTTTAGGTATATTCAGTGGTTAGTCTTAGTAGTTACATGTTTGTTTAGCTCATTTGAGTTCTTTACAGTCAATACCTTGTGCCTTTAAATCTTAAAAGTCAAAATTACTCCTTAATATGTCTCATTGCTTAACTGTTGGAATTTTAGCAAATCAAAAACTTGTTTTGTGCCTCAAATTCATAGAACTAGCTTTCCTTAAGTTTATTTCATCATAACATATCATTTCCAGTTCATAAATTTGATTCAAAGTTCAATATAGTCAACTTTCATTTCTTCATCAAAAGTCAAAATGGTAAAACTCACTTTCAACTAGGGTGATTTTATTGTACTCATTTCTTGGTCAAATCAAGTGAATCTTGTGGCTTTTAAAACCTCTCTTGGTCTAGTTTATGGTTGTGATTTTTTCATAATTTTGCAAATTTTCTTTAAGCTCTTAACTAGCTTATCAATATGGTGTCAATTGCCTTGTGCAGGGCATTAAGTCTGCACAGGCTTTAAGCAGATTTTGATGAGCTTGTGCAAAGCTCATCATAGCTCCTCTAGGTCTGAGCTTTGGGTTTTAGATAGCCACCCAGGTCTAGCTTAGTTTCCAGCTTTTAGTTTTTAGTTTCTAGCTTATTCATGTGCTTATTATTCAGCTGCAAATTACCCCCCAGAACCTGTTTTGGCTTATTAGCTCATTTCATCAAATCTGTGCTATTTGCTATTCCAGTGGTTAAGGCTTGTTGTAATCTGTTGCATTTTGGTTCTTTTAGCTTATTGTAGCTTGTGTATCAGTTTGGTAGCTTTTGGTGCCCATTTGCTCATTCAAGTGCTTATTTCAATAAGCACTTGTACATCAGTTTCAATTTCTTGCACATAACCTCCTGTTTTTCCAATTTTCCTAGTTTCCTAATATTATTTTAGAGTTTTCCTGAAATTTTCAGATTTTTCCAAGTTGGTTTGCTATTTTTCTGCATTTTAATTACTTTTTAGCACTTTTTAATTAGCATTTAATACAAATAATTCAGAAAAGTCTCAAAAAAATAATTTTTCATTTTTCTTAAGTTTAGATAAATATAAAAAGAAAAAAAAATATTTTTCTAGATTTTTCTTAGTTAAATTTATATTTTTAAGCCATTTAATTAGTTTTAAATAGTTTTTAATTCCTAGAAAATAGAAAAATAATCAGAAAAATATAAAAATAGTTTTGAAAATTCTCTTTTGATATTTTAGATTTTTCTAAATCATAATTTTATTTTTCTAGCTTTATTTCCCATTTTCTTGTATTTTAGATAATTATTTAATAGTTAAAATTAGTTTTTAATTAATAATAATTAATTAAATAGTTATAAAAATAATTTTCTTTTTCTATAAATTTTCTTTTATCATTAGGTTTGTAAAAATGTATTTTTCATATTTTTAGGACTTTTATTCCTTAGATCTCACTTTTTACTTTGTACGTTTACGTAATTTTTATTTAAACGTAAGTTTTAAGTTTTAAACGTTCATCATTTTGCAAATAGTGATAGCATTTATTTAATAGTTTTTATCTTTTTAATTTCCTTTAATTTGCATTTAAGCCGTTGTAATTTGTCGGCTTTTCCTTAGTTATAATCATTCGCAATCCTCTTTTCCGTTCAGATTCCTCGATCACTTTACGTTTGATAATCCATTGCATAGCTCGCTGGGACATAACGACCCGGGGAAACACTATACTCCCCAGATCTTCATTGTATTCGTGCTTAAGCAGTTTTAAGCTTATTACGGTCAGCCATTCACAAGTGGCCGGCTTGAGTGATTTAGCTTGACTGTTTGGCACGCAATCAAAATTTTGGCGCAGTACTCTTTACTTACTGATACGGTGTCAATAAGTAAAATATATGAGCTACAAACAACACCGACACAGATTTTGACAAATGTCTCATGATCTGAAGACCTATCTCTACATACAGACCGAATATATTGGTGGAACTTCCAAGACAAGAAGTCAAACAAGTACAAGACTTTATCAAAAGAAGTGAGAATATTGCATGACACAAAAGATAAAGATGGATCACATGGGCCAATGTCAACCATCATCACATGTCTTTGTTCCTTGTACTACTCTTTGTTTCTTGTACTATTATTCTTTCCCTATATAATGTTTGTATTGTAATAGAGATAGGTATGTATCCTAAACAAACAAAATACATAGTATTAGTTGATAGGATCATCCTCTCATTGAAACACAAGCATAGCTTGGATCAACGAGAGTTTATTTGTCATTCAATGGGGATAATATAACGAAATTATCCCCGTAAAAAGTTGAGGATGTTATCATGTAGTCTACTTGGTATTGAGAAATCTTGAAACAAATTATTCTTCATTTTTAATGAATTTGTTCTTTATTTTTATCAAGATTTTCTCAATTATTTGGACCAACAGACTCGCGGTCGCATTATTTCATTCTCCTTTTACATTATTTTGTTATCGTGTTCATTTATTTAAATGTGCATATTTATATAGAATTTGTTTATTTATATCTCTATATTTATTTTAGTTATATTTGATTGTAGCAAATGCTTAACTTGGAGCGCCAAATTATGTAGATCACGATGGGAAACCATCAGGGATGACATTGAAGCATATTTCGCTAAGCGCTATGGTGACAACAATTACAACATGAAGCGAGATCATTTTAATGCCAGAGGTAGGGCTGTTAGTATGGAAGGTATAAGATGTCAACCTCCCCAAACGTGGAGTCATATGATTGGGTGGAGCAGATCAAGTTATGGCTCGACCCGAAGCACTCGCACCGAGCCGCTGTCAATGCTCAGAACAGGGCTCAAAACACGATCTTCAGCCGCCACGGATCTCATTCATTGTCCGTCACTCGACATCAATACATAAGACACATTATAATTATTTTACATATAGTTCATTATTTATATATGGTGTTTGATTTGTTGTTTTTAATTTGTTTCATCTTATATACATGTGTTGTTAGGATTCATTAAATCCATAGTGAAGAGTCGGTCACCTCAACTATTATCTAGCATAAGTTAGCTCGTAGACATATCGTTATTTACGTGTTTATTAGTGTAGTTTAGTTTAGAGTAACACCGTGGAGGAAGGACGGGTCTTTACTCACTGTATGCCTGATTCACAGTCCGACAGGAGGACGTATTTGCTGTAACTATAAATACCCTTCCATCCTGGGGGGTGGTGTTTCATTCTTAATCTAACCTTTCTTTTGTTTATCTCTCTAGAAACACCCTCTCCTCTCTTCATCTCTCTAAAACCATGGCTTTCTTGTTTCATCACCATCCAAGGCCACCCGAATCATCATAACACAATATATGTATGATCCTACGAATGGTACCAGAGCCAAGGTTTTTGTGTTTTGATGATTTATTGTGGTTTTGATATATGTTTTAAAACTGTTTTGGTACTTTTATTGGCCGGAATATTTTTGTTTTCCGATTACTTTCATATAACAGTTTTTAAACAGTTTTTTTTATCCTATTTTTGGTCAAAACAAAAAGTTATGGTCCTTACATGTTAATAACTGTTTTGTGTCATTTTTGTCCAAACAGTATCATTGTTATATCACTTTTCGTTACCAATCTTTATCCGTGAAAGTCATGTGGTCAAACCGCCAGTTTTTCTTGGTCATATTGGGCAACAAGGTATATTCATAAGCAGTTTTTTGTCATGGTTTTCTGGGTAAGTATGAAGATTGACGGAAAACTCATCGGAAAAAGTCAAATGGTCAAAACCCTATTCTTACGCCTAAGGAGCATCTTCATTGATATTTACGCATAACTGTGAAGTTATGCGTAAGGAATTGTTACGCGTGTGTATTTACGCATAAGCCTACGCTTACGCGTAAGAATCTGGTTACGCCTAAGAAACTTACGCATAAGCCTTAGCTTACGCATAACTCCAGACTTACGCATAAGCAGAAATGTTACGCTTAAGCTGAAAAGATCCTACGCATAAGGAAATTTAAAGGCTACGCGTAACTACTTGTTACGCTTAAGAAAGAAGTTATGCGTAAAATTGACACTTGTTATGCATAAATTTGACCTTGACTCAAAACAAAATACCAACAACTCTATCTTGCAACTTCAGTATTTCCACATCATAAGTCATCATCAACACTGATAAAATAAAAAGGTCGACTGATGTAAACATCAAGTTACAACAGCCAAAGCCTCGACAAGATGTTAAACCCAACATAATCCTAGTTCACCCTAACTCCCTTCCATCACTTGTATGAAAACAATCTACTCTATTCCCATCATCACCTCATACGACTTGAAAATAATAAATTAATAAAGGAAAGAACAATTAATCTCAGATTAATTCGTGATTATTCAAAGATGAATCTGACCTTAAAGGTCCTTATCACAAAAAGTTCATCACTGATTTTGTTTGAAGAGCAAGCTTCATATTAATATCTGAAACTTTACAAAGGTTTGCTAACAAGATTGTTATAAACCTTTTTGTTTCGTTTTCAATATCAAAATCAAATACCTACCCGAGACCCGTTTATAGATCTTGAAGCCGCAAACTTTGTAGTTCTTCATTCGTGGTATATGGAAATTGAAATGGTTTTCTGAATTAGGGTAGTGGAAAGAGATTAGTTGTTGATAATAGAATGAGATGAGTATGAGAAGTTTGGTGAGAGAAGATAATCTGTGGTAGGCTGCGTTTTTTTATTAGGGTTAGGGTTAGAAGGTTGTGACATCTTTTATAACCGGATATGGATCGGGATTTGGGTCGGGTTATTTATGTGTGGACTGGGCCTGGGCCTGTTGACCTAATTGGATCCGGGTTAGGCTTTGAAATTTGAGTTGGGCTCGTAGCATACTACATCATGGGCGGATGCATGACAAAATGGGTGGAAAATAAATAAATTGCTATCTGCATTTTTTATGTTACATAAATTTTTGACACAATTTCTAATTTATTGGTACAAAGAGTTGGTATTGTATGGTATATTTTCACGAGGGATACAAAATTCATGGCTTGAGCGAGAAAATTTGAAAAAATGACTACGGAGTTTTTTTTGTACGATATTACTTACGCGAAATTGAAGTGATGTTTCATGGGTGATCTTCTTTATCATTGAGACGATGGTTGGTTGGATGCATGTCTCAAGATAACTTGTTGGAGCATAACTATCACTTAAGAAAGTTGTTGTACTTAGTGTCACACGTTGTTGTGGAGTGATCAAGAATATAGAACAAGTTGCAAGTCACAAAGTTAGGATGTTTACTTTCTTTTCAAGTTTGTCGTATCGGGTTATGTCCATATGTGGTCATTATTAATTATGAACCACCTGATGTTTAAAACAAATATTCACCGAAACCAAATTTGTCGTAACACATTCAAGCTGACATTGTTTACGGTTTTGTCTTGATTTTATAAAATCCCGCGAAAGAATCTATTTCTCGGTTTAAATCATAGACTTGTAAAATCACGTGACAATGGAAACATCCCGGTTAAAGTAATGTGCATTTCCGGATCTATCTTGCGGTTTATTCTTGGTTTTGTAAAATCCCGTGAAAGAAATTATTTCTCGGTTTAAACCATAGAATTGTAAAATCCCGTGATGATGGAACCATCCTGGAGAAAGGAAGGTGTATTTCTGGATCTTATCTGATGCTGGTACTATGGTTTCTAATTCAAAGAAGGGATAAAAGGGTGTACTTCATGTATTGGGTATTTGTTTGGATCGTCCTCATGGCAGTTTGGCTATTACAAGGTTTTACGGGGTTGGGTGCTTTTCTCCATGGTCGGGATGAAACCATTATCATAGTTCACTTAAAACGTCTAAGGAGGCTAGATTTGAGCTTTTAATCAGAAGATGTGACAACGGAGTTAATTCAGTATTATCTATTTGAGGTTGAAGTGAAATGTCACGGGCAAGTGTACTTAGTATCTGAAGGTATCGGGGATGGTTGGATGAAGATTCTTCGAGATCCTTGTTTGAGCTTTTTCAAAAACGAAGACATGGAAATCTAGTTATTTTTGGGTGTCTTTTCCTTTTCTTTTACCACTTGCGGGAATTGGGCTCTTACCACCACAAAATAACTATCACTTTAAGGAGTTACGTTGTAGTGCTCAGTGTCATATTGAATTGTAGATTTTCAAGAGGTGATGTACGTCTTATACTTGATGGTTGGTTGGTTGAAGAGCATAGAGTACTTAGAGATTCAAAAGGGCATGAATTCTCGACACCGCTCTTTGTTACATATGTGCAAGTTTAAGTCACGAGTTCAGGTTAGTTTACTTCAAGGTCAAATTCATCATATTGGGTTTTCTCCATCAGCTGTCACGACAAAGAGCCTACTGAATGATAATGGGGTTGATTACAAGTTTTACCAAAGAGAGTTGAAAAGAGAGAGATTATGACGTTTGAACAAACAGCTTCCCGTTCTCTAAAGAAAAGAAATGTAACGCCTGCCATTATCTTCTAAGAAGAGAAATCTTCTAATTATGACCATTCTCACCAACATGCTTCATGCTTTTTCCATGGCCAGTCATCAAGTAGATCTTCTTATCATGTTTTTTCTCAATGGTGATCTACTTACCGTTGATGGTTTTTCTATTTTTCACTAGCTCAATTAAAATGGCGATGGCGACATCATATGCAATTTTTGCGGGGGAGAAGTGGAAATAGACTACACATGGATGAGTTCACTTGTTTAATCAAGAATGGCAACTGTGTATGCAATTCTTGAGGGGGAGAAGAAGTATGAATCTACTGTTGGTTGGTTGTTGTCTGAGAATATATGGTTATACAGCTCCAAACTCATGTAAGAACCGAGCTTCTTCTTATCGGGTCATCTTCACATGGAGTTTTTTCTAAGAGCCGGTAGTTGACATCTTCTCACGTGCTGATGAGTTTAACGACAAAGTGCTTCCAGTTGCGGGGTTGATTTCCTTTATGAACATCTTTTTGTTCTTGTTTGATTGGGAGGGATCTGATTTAAGGAGATTTGCTATACAAGTTAACGGGAATGCATTTGGTGAGAAGAAGATGTTAACTATCTATTCCACAACTGGACAATCTTGAAGAAGGCATTCATAATAAAGATTGTCAGTTTAGGGGAGAGCACTAATTGGGGGAGATTGATAAGTCAGATTTAATCCCTAATTAGAATTGCTCACATTATTCAGCAAGTTGATTCTAACAAAGACTTCAAGCGATCTTCTCAAAAGATTTCAAGTATTTGGGCATATAATATGTTCTGACTCAAGTGTCAAAACCAGCAAGGGGGAAGGAGACTTACATATAAAAGCATAACGAGTACACATGATGAACTTAATACTTCTAAGTGATTGAAGTTATCTCGGGAAGACAAATGTCATGAACTCAGAGAAACTCAGTGTATCTAGTGGCTTCTAGTGTTCTTATTCCAACTACGTGGGGGAAGTGATGTAACAGAAAGTTTATGAAGATGAGGTATAACAAGTGTGTGATGATTTCAATGTTATTGCAACCATCAGGGGAGAAAGATTGTGTACATTAGGAATGATTAGTTGTTTCACTTGAGGGCTTAATCAGTGATTCAGAGATATAATCACTTATTCCGGAGTTGACATCCGCAGAGATAATCAGTGATTCAGCATGCTTCTTCAGTGTTATCAGTTATTCTCTCTTTGGGCATTCGGGTACTTTGGGTTCTTGAGCTTCATACACTTTCTTCAGGGGAGAGAAAAGTATTCATCGGGGTTATTCTTTGGCTATCGGACTTAATGCTACTTCGATGTTATAAGTTTCTCTGTCCTTGGGTATACGTGTATTCGGGTTCGTGAGCTCTAGTCTAAGAGACTGACTACATCAATTCATCTACTTGGGGGAATTGTTCTCTTGACACCTTTTGGAATGGATCGCTTCAGACTTCAGTGGTAATGAAATATGAGAAGAAATTTAAAGAGTTGGATGATACGTTGCTGTTCTTGTTGATGATATATAACCTTAACGGAGAATCTCGATTATCGTTCTTAAAAGGAGTGGCAGGATTTATGATAATGGTGTGCTTCGATGTGCACCTGGCTAAGGAAAGCTTGAAATAAAGCTTCGAATATGCTCATCTAATGGATTTTCGGTTTGGGGGGAAGCTGCCAAAGTCTCTCTTTCTCAAAGACTCATGTTCTATCTTCTATTCTGGAGCCTTGGAAGCTTTGGTGGTGAATGTTCTATCTTCTACAACGAGGCTGCTCGATATCCTTATCTCGGTACTCGTATCATCTTCCTTCTTAAACTATATCATCTACTCTATCTTTGTAAATATTTTTCAAAAACCAAAATACAAAAATATAAAACCAACAAAAGCAAAATACAAAAATATAAAACCATCAAAAACAAAATAGAAAAATATAAAATCAACAAAAACCCATAAAAATTTGAAAAATTTGAAAAAGACCAAAAATATGTTTTCTAAAGACATGTCTTCTGATATCGATAACATCTGCGGTCTTAGAAATGTCATTCAATAATGGCACGAGACCATAGATGAAGTTCGAGCAGGAGGTGTAAATATTCTTTTTCAAAACATGTCACAAAATATGGCTTACAGTTACTTCAGATGTAACCCATGCTTAAACCATGGTTTGCTATTATTTCAGATAGCAACCCGCTCTTCAAGAAAGGAAAGTGCTGCGCTAAACCAACTTTCAAATATTTCGTGCACTTATCCTAAAATCAAAATGAGGAAAGTATGTCGAAGGACTGCTGCTCCTACACAAATGTTTTTCTTTCTAAAAATTCTTCAGAAAAATATTTGTTGTTTGTCAAAATGGTGGAAAATGTGTTGCTTGAAAATCTTTCAGAATCAGAGTTTTCGTAAAATTTGCAAACTCAATCAATGACTTCAGCGCTTTTAAACTTTTCATAAAATAAGTCATTGATTGAGGGGGAGAATGTTTTCAAATTTATATCATCTAACGGACTTTTCTGATTATCCTATATGCTTAATTAAAAATGATGTTAACCTATGTTGAAGGACTAGGTGCCCAGGATATGATTCTTAGGATTAGATGATTATAGAGTTTGATAAACACATTATTCCCATACCTTTTATGATCTGTTTGATATGTTGAATTGACTTTTATTAGTCGATTGCTGTTTGGGTGTTGTCGACCACCATATATGTCTATCTGTGTTCACTAATGTATGCAGATAACATGGTTTAAAAGAATGCTCCCGATCCGGATCCCACAATTGATGATGACTGGATGCCGAAAGGAAAGGGTAACTATATCTTGGGTTGACAAATGAAGAAACGTAACTTAATTGGACTTCTATGGAGTGTTGGCATGGAAAAATGCAACGTAAGAGGTCTCACGCATCGCCAGATGGTTTTCTTCTAAGTGATTGAAGAAACGAGCTTAATTTGACCTCGTTGGCATTAAAATGCATCGTAAGAAGTCTCAATTGCATCACAGACGATTTTTCTTCCAACCCTCAGAACAACAACAAAAGCTTCTCAACCACCTAACGTATTCTGTGCAGGATACCATTTTTCTAAAACTTTGAATTAAATTGTTTTTGAAAATGGAAAAATATTAAAACCTATGTCACTCAATTATCGACTTCGGTTATCGATTAAGGGGGAGAGTGATTTAAAATATAATATTTTCATACAATATTTCTTCATAAAAGTTCTGGTCATGGTATGATTTTCTTTAAAACTCAAAGATCTGTCAAAATGAAATTTTTTTCTGTTCTTGTTTGATTGTGAAATTGTTTTATTTTACTTAAAGATCTCTTAAAACAATCATACCTGACACTAACAATCTTTACTGTTTTAAAATAGTCCTTATCTGTCATTTTTCAAAACTAAACCAAGCCACAAGTTCTCCCATGTTTTATAAACCTTATTAAATCACTTGGGATCCAAAATCTCAAAGGGTTTGATATTTTTGATCGGGGGGAGAATTTGTGATTTAATAATGGAATTTGATAAAAGGTGATCATTTTGATTCAAATTGCAAGTTCTCTCTAATATGTGCTAAACTCTTTAAAATCTAGAGGCACATATGGGGGAGCAAATGGTTTTCTCTATGGCATGTGTGATCGTGAAAGTACTTATAAGAACTCTTTCCTCTATGTGATAAAATGCTTTAAAATATCCTACGACATATTGAGGGGAGAATTTACCAAGAAAATCATATGGCTTTTTCTATGAAAATTGTGATCAAGAATATATTTCAAAGAACTCTTGCCTCCATGTGCGAAACAATTTCAAAATCATATGCATATGTTGAGGGGAGCATTTCTAAAAGATCAAAAACAGCGAAGGTACAAAATGCTTTGATCTCGTATCACAAGTACCTTGATTGATTTTCCAAATGATTTTTCAATTGGTTTCAAGAAGGAAAGAACAATACCAAAAGACCGACCAATTTATTTATGCATGGTGTTATAAGGATGGTTAGGTTAGGTATTGTTCCCACGATCCGCCAGAGCCGGAGGGATCTACCAGGGACAATCCACTAGATAGTGTAGAGTCCTTAGGTATATTGAGAAAAGTGAGAAATGGGAAGAGTGCGGACTGAGATAGAGCTATTACTTGAATAAACCTAACAAGGTTCTAGTAATGAAGTCTCGGTAAGCACTTAGGGCAGAAATCGGGTTCAATGCATATGCTACTGGTGGTTACTCAGGTAACACTAGTATTGAAGACAAGACATCATGGACCAAAGGATGCACTGCACTAAACTTCCCAAGCTACTCAAGTTCCTCTTAAAAGGACTTGTTTCATTCTCACGGGAACCTACATAATCTATCGACTTTCTCTTAGAGATGGTTGATATTGAAGAAGGAGACCCACTCCCTAGTCTCCGACGTAGGAAACCAAATGTGCACTATTGAGTCTAGAGCCAAGAGATCATTCACAATATCTCATTAGGACACAGAAGTAATGAAGACTTGCTGTTTCACACAATGTGGAAAGTAAGATTATATTAAGAGTCCTACGCATTATCCTTGTGGTATTGCCAGAACATCTGAGTGATATGTAAAATATTCACGTTGAAGATGGAAATCCTTCTAGAGCCAACATCAAACAAGCTCTTGGTAGGTGACATGTGAGATCTTGCAAAAGATCAAGCTTGTAACAACTGGATAGAAACGATGGGGCGATTCATTCTTGAATCAACCTTGGTCCAGAAAATGAATTGACGGATACCTTTGAAAAACCGGTCGTTGTGCTTAAAAGTTACTTTCCATAGCACATCGACCGTATTTATGTTTCAAAATTAAAGGGTATTTATGATTGATAATCGATTTTCCATAAAACCTTCATTGTATTGCAAAACACTTTCTATTAAGCAATACACGATTGTTTTCAAATCACCTTTCATCAATCAGTGAATCTCATTCATTTGGTTCACGACTGTTGTCTTTGAGACGCGGTTTGAGAACAGCTAAAGCAGCTGCGAAACCCTGTCAAGAAGATTCTTCAGAATTATACCTGATCACAGGCAGTACTTGTACTGATCAACGGGGAACCGTGGGCCGTATACCTCAATTCAACGAAAGTGCTCAAAGACACTTTCGTGTGTTTTATTGCTAATTGTTATTTGCGTACATTGGACGGTTGCAGCTGATCGATATTGAGAAGTTAATTCATAGCCGCATGCTCACAGCATCCGCACTTAATTAAAGAAATCATGACAAGTGCTAACATACATAACTGGCTCGATAGATGCAAATATCATGAACCAGAAAGCTTCCGCTACTGATGAAAAGATGTCATGATCCGTAGTGAGTATGCATCGGTCCAAAAGTCACAACATCACATGATGGCAGACAACAAAGGGTGATCCAGATTACGTGGGTGATGATCTCAAAGAAAGCTCAAAGATCATCAAGACGTGGATCATTCAAATACCTCCACTAAAAGTACAAAGCAGTTGGACTTTGAAGAATCACTGCTAAAGCACAAAGATTGCGAAAATTAAAGAATTGAAGTCTACGAGCTCAGAACTAAAGACAAAGAAAGAATGCTAGGATTCGAAATTTAAATTATGGGGTGTCCTCCTCCTTGGGGAAGATTGTTAGGATTCAGAAAATCCATAGTGAAGAGTCGGTCACCCCAACTATTATCTAGCATAAGTTAGCTCGTAGACATATCGTTATTTACGTGTTTATTAGTGTAGTTTAGTTTAGAGTAACACCGTGGAGGAAGGACGGGTCTTTACCCACTGTATGCCCGATCCACAACCGATAGAGGACGTATTTTGTTGTAACTATAAATACCCCTTCCATCCTTGGAAGGGGTGGTGCTTCATTCTTAATCTAACCTTTCTTATTTTGTTTATCTCTAGAAACACTCCTCTCTTCATCTCTAAAACCATGGCTTTCTTGTTTCATCACCATCCAAGGCCACTCGAATCATCATAACACAATATATGTAAGATCCTACATGTGTGTATACAGTTCGAGAGGCACGAGAACCATGAGTACCCGTCCCTCCTACAAAGCTTCTACGACTAGCATTGCAAGAAAGGGATAAAGTTGCAGGAGTAAGCCCGACTTCAATACGTAAGTATTGTTTTTTTTTTCAAATGCTCACTTTATTGATTTATCCGACAATATATTAATTTTCTCGTTTTTTTGTAACTACATAGGAAGAGATGATCAAGTTACGGGATATGGGAGCCAATACACCTACTGGGCTACTGATAACATCAAATAGTCCTGAATATTAAGTGTCAATTTCCCCCGATAATGCTCGTATTTTAAATCATTTATATGGATTTACGCTTGTTTTCCTCTATATTTCACTTTCAGGTAAATTACGAGCATTGGAGCTAATGAGATGCGGATTCGGAGAGTTTATTGAAGATATATGATAGTATGCCCATTTTGAAGTAATTACGCGTAACTCTTCTCACATTACGTCGTAACAAAAGCGTAGCTCAGAAGACCAACTAAACTGAAGATTACGGCGTAATTCCATCTTAGGATTACACCGTAACTAATTAGGTCATATGATGTTCCACGCCGCTGCAGGCTATGCCGTAACTCTATCCACAATTACGGCGTAATCATGATTTTGTAACGATACGGCGTAACTCATTCCATGTGTTACGCCGTAACCAGCTTTTCTAGAGCAAAATACGAAGATATTGATGTTAAGGCGTAACTCTCATCTTAAGTTACGCCGTAACCAGATCTGGCCTATAAATACCGCCCTAAATTCTACATTTCACATCATTCGCTCCACACGCAAAAGCAGAGAACGTGGGAGATGAAGGCGAGATCTCGAGCATACTGAGCCATCTCCAAGGGAGAAATCACTCCTCAACAAGCATATCTATCATTTTTACTTTCAATTCATGTCATTATGTTAAACATTGAATCGATTGTTTTGTTAATATGATTTAAGCACCTCGGTGCTAGCCTAGTTATGATTCCTTAATTGTTTTGTTTATGTTTACATTGCTTCCGTATAATTGTTTCTAGTGTATGCATGCATAGTTTGTTGGTAGCTACCCTTGTTTCGGTAGTTTTGAATGGCGGTAGTGTCTAGTTGCTTAGGAGAATTGACCAACTGACCCTAAGTAGGTAGATTGAGTGGGAAGGGTAAGAATTGACCAACTGGCGACCCTTCTTCGCTTGTGCGATTTGACCAACTGATCACCTACCATTTGAATGAACTTAAGAATTTAGGGATGAGCATCTAAGATGCTAGCGCCCGGGTTCTCATTGTTATGAATCTTGCATGTAGCGGAACTTAATGACTTGGCTTAGGGGACTAAAAACAACTGGACTTTAAAGGTTAGTAGCTTGATCTCTCCGTGGAAACCTTGCGATAGTTAGGACGAACATACCAAATGTTGTTCTAGCGACTTAAATCCCCACTTAAAGCAATTGGAAGTAATTAAACTTGAACATAACATGATAGGATGAGTAACTAGGTTAGCACATTTCTCATCTATTGATCACAACTTCTGTCCTTATTTGCTTTCTATTATTTTCTTGTCTTTAGTAATTAATTAATCATTTCAATCTTAAAACCAATTAAAATCTGTGACACCTAGACTTAATTAGAATCTGTTCACATAGCTCTTGGGACGATCTTTTTTTTACCGACATTACACTACACACGCATCGTAGTACACTCGCCTGTTAGCATAAGGGTAGACCATAGGTATAACGAGACACTTATAAATATTAAAACCTGGTCAGTAAAACCTACATCAGCTACCCTACACCGAGGAAGAGATACTTTCCAGGTGAAAGCGCGCAAAACGGGGTCACATACCGAGGGTAGTGAAGAATTCGCAGCGGCAAGATCGAAAGTGACTCGCACTTACATGCATCGCATCTGTGTTTAGATTGATCGTATGATATGGCAGAGAGCAGGCCGGGTTTAAGGTTATATCGAGACTACGTCAGCTTCTACGTAAGCAGGCAAACTTAATGGTGTGTCAACCAGATAGGACTAACCCCCAATAGCCGAAGCAACAAAGTTGGTTCCCGGAAACGAGATGGCCTCGCACGGAGTTAAAGGTGGAGTGCTGTAATGTAGTACGGGCATGAATGGTAATGGTGGCAACAGGTCGACGGGATAACGATAGAGTATATGGCCAATAGGCTATTTTGTGTGATTTATCCATTTGAACTATTTTTGGCACCCGTGAGTTATTATTGTACACTTTAAACATGTTATGTACCATTTTGGCTTACTTGTACCTTTGCGAATATTGCAACTTTCAGGACCGGGTTGCTAGATTTGTAGATTAGAACACTCGCTTTGTAGTGTTTTAGCCAATATAAGTTGTTTTCAAAAAATTTGAAAAAATTGTTGTTGTGTAGATTGTTGTGCAAGAATTCATTGATAGTTTGCCGAGGACATGCCATCTAATACTATTCAAGTTTTGACTTTCTTTGACCTACTATTGACTTCGGTTGACTTTTAATGGTTTTGTTTATTATTATGTCCTCAAGACTAGCTATCCTCAATTTGACTTTCGTTGACTAATTTATTATTTAGTTAGTTGACTTTGTTGACCTTGAACCAAGTTTTCTCTTGGCATGCTCCCCTTTAAAGCATTTCACAATTTTATAACATTGACTAAAAAGTAAAAGTGGGTCTCACGTTGTTTTGCACAGAAAGTCGTCAGAAAAGGACTATCGACGGACATTGCCAACGACAGTTTCCCGATGAGGTGTCCTCAGCAATAACTTTCCCCGAGGACTTGTCGCTGACGAAAGCCCAAAAAAGTCCAAGAAAAAAGCCTCGGATGTACTAGTATTAGGAGAATCATTTAGTTTGTCTACTTCGTAATATTAATGATGATGGCTTGATGCCAACCCAAAATTGGGTGGTCCATCTTGGATAAGGATACAACCACTAACTTGAACGAGAGTGTATTCCATAATTAAAACGATATGTCTGGACAATGACTTTGTATAGAAAATAACATGGTTCACACTACACAAAGTCAATTTATTTGATTTATGTAAGTACAATATTGATTTGGTAAATGTTAAAATTTATTTTAGTAGAAATGGAATATAATATTCCCTCCGTCTTAAAATAATTGTTCACAGATAAAAAAACACAAAGTTTAAGAAAACATTATCATTACAGCTTTCTTTTTTTACATAAAAGACAGTTTTACCATTAGCTAATTAATTTATAACTTCTTTAAAGTTTGTGATAATAACCTCAAATAAGGTTAATATGGTAAACTTTATTTGTATTCTCTATTTATTTTTAGAATTTGACAATTAATTTGGGACAACTCGAAAAAGAAATATGGACTATAATATGAGACAGGGGGAGTAATACATAAGACAAAATCTTTACCAAAGTCGATAATTTAAGATGATTAAACACTTAAACATAACTTTTGTTAAGCAATGTTTTAACAAAAGTCTCGTATCTTTGTACCAAGTTTGGATGAGAAAACAAGTGTTGCTCAAATAATTCCTTTATAATATTAAAAAGAAGAATAATATATGAGCCGATAAGGTTACGTTACGTTGCATATGTATTGTTCTTATTTTTAAAAAAATGAATGAACAAAACAGAGAGTACGTGTAGTTTTTCTACTTTTGAACTAAATAATACGTGTAGTTGACATTTCGTATTTATTGCAACCTCTCAATCATGTGGCCATGCATATAACTGAGCTTTAATGTTTGTGTCCAAAAAACATGACTCGCACTCTTACACAAACGGCAAACAAATGGATTATTCGACCCTCTTTCTTTTATTTTCTTTCATATTAATATTCGTCTACCTCACCACTATCTCCAGCCGCCGTAACTCTCGGCTTCCACCGGGACCTTACCCTCTTCCAATAATCGGAAACCTTTTAGAACTCGGGGACAAACCACATTGTTCTCTTGCTACACTTTCTAAACTCTATGGTCCTTTAATGTCACTTAAGCTAGGATGTAGAACAACTATAGTCGTTTCATCACCCGATATAGCCAAAGAATTCTTTCAAACAAATGATCAGTTGTTCTCTAGTCGATCAATTCCTGATAGCGCCCAAGTTGTAGACCATGATAAATACTCCATAGTGTGGCTGCCAGTCGGTGATCAATGGCGAAAACTACGAAGAATAACTAAAGAATATATGTTCTCATTGCAACATCTTGATGCTAGTGAAGCCTTACGCAAAGAGAAGGTACGAGCTAATTTATAAAATTTAGAAAATGCAGTTACCGTTTGCACATGAAGAAAATATATTTTTGATAACATATGTATATATGTGCAGAGATGGAAAGAAATGGGTACAGTTCGATTAGTGTAAATGTGTAATGCTTAGTATACATATTGGTTTAGTACTTCAGTGTTTTTTCCTAGTTTATTTTAGTGATATGCCTTAAAAATATATTTTAGTAACTAATCTTTTTTCGAGAAACGGTTAATTACTAATGTTATGAATTATCTATGATGCATGAATTTAGAATTTTGTATTTGGTTGGTATAAATTATACTCCCTCCGTCTCAATTTAATTTTGTTGATTTTGACTGAACTTTGATTTTAAATATATTTTTTTGTATTATATAACACTTGATGAAAATTATACTAAATGAAAATACATTTAAAACAAAATTCATTTATATATTTTGCATCAAGTATTATATAATACAAATAAAATATTTAAAGTCAAAGTTGAGTCAAAATGTCAAACTGAACTTATAATTGGCAGTAAGAGTAAGAGTAGGCAAGGGGGTTGCCCAATTCTCTTCATTTGGGCCCCACGTGTGTCACATCACTCCAACAAACTCACTTAAAAATACCCCCCAATCACAACTTAATCACTTCTCTTCATTTGGGTCCCACCCACCATCTTTTTTTCCTTTTCCATATTTTCCAAACACAATTAAATTCATTTCATTCATTTAAAATAAAAATACATAAAAAAAAATAATAAAAAAAAATAAAATAAAATAAAAAAACGAAAAACACCCCACGTTCTTTCCACTCATTTTCCCATCCTCACTAACCCAACCAAAATATCCCATGTTTTGCACAAACCCATAAAAAAAAAATCAATCTTTCACCAAATTTTATAAAAAAGATTCGGTCTTTATCACAAACCCATCTCCAAAATGCAGTTTTTTCATCTGGGTCACTTTTAAATCACCTTAAAATTTCAGTTTTTATCACAAACCCATCTCAGAAATCCAGTTTTCTCATCTGGGTCACTTTTAAATTTTTATAAAAATGGGTGTATGTATCAGCAAGAGCAAAAACACAGCAAGAAATGAAGTGGGTATATCTTTACACACACTAAACTCTGTCACCTTCTTTGTCCTCTAGTGTGTCGTTGCACTGGCGAAACCACAACCGGCGAAGCCACATGGTGTGGTGGCGTGGAGCAATATGAAGTGGCGAGTACCCACGTAGGATTCGACGAGGAATGAAATCATCGACACCCCTTGCTCAATAAACATATGTTCGGTTTAACTATTTTATTATTATGATTTTAATAGAACTATGTCAAAAGATAATTTTTTATTATAAAGTTTTGAGACATAACTACATAAGTCAAAATTTAATGGTAAATAGTTAAGTACAAGTAAAGAGAAAACGTCCTAGCATATGCCAAACGTGAGTTGATCAAATATAATTATACATATATATTCATTATTTAGAATAAATTTATTTGTAAAGAAGTCAAGTCTTAGTCATTTCGCTTCTGTCGTTCATGGATTTGTAATTCATCACATCCGATTAGTTTAAATTGATAAAACTATAAAACTAGTATATGAACTTATATACTACGTAGTATAACTTTTTAACATTTAATATTTATTATTTTATACTTCTAGGTACAAGAACTTGTTAACTATGTTGCTCATTGTTCTACAAGTGAGAAGCCTGTAAATATCGGTGAAGTTGTGTTTGCAACAACACTTAACGTTCTCGCCAACTTCATGTTCTCTAAAGATCTTGCTAAGTATGATTTTGCATCAGCACACGAGTTCAAGGATGCAGTGTGGAGTTTACTAGAGATTGGCGGGAAACCAAATCTAGCAGACTTTTTTCCAATTTTCAAACCATTTGATCCTCAAAGGTTGGTGCGAAAAGAAAATGTTCATGCTAAGAAGATAATGGCTATTATTGATAGAATCATTGATGAACGGCTGCAATCATATGATAGTGTTACACCAACAAACAATGATGTCTTAGGTTCGTTGTTGAACCTCACCCTAAAAGATGACGGCGAATTTAGTCAAAATGACATGAGGCATTTGTTTTTCGTAAGTATATCTATTTCTCGGTTCAACATGACAGTCAAAGTAGTTGTGTCAAAACATGATAAGTTTATATTATCGCGTCATAACGAGGTTTGGTTCAATTTCACATGACATGTTGAGACTTTGGTTTCTAAACCACACTTGGTTCAAGTAGTTAGAATATGATTGAGATAAAGCTTGTTAACTAAATACCTTCGACTGTGTACATACAAATATTAAGATGTTTTTTTGTTGCAGAAACATTCACAACTAATCATTTCATATAAATATTTGTGTAGACTTTATTTATTGCAGGAAGTGACACTATATCAAGTACATTAGAATGGGCCATGGCTGAGCTAATTCGTAACCCAAAAAAAATGGAGACCACGCGGTCAGAAATCATCAAATACATGCGACACAACAACCAAAATATACAAGAATCAGATATCTCTCAACTTCCTTACTTGCAAGCTATTATAAAAGAAGCTCTTCGGCTACATCCACCTGCCCCTTTTCTTGTCCCTCACCAAGCCATACGTGACGTAGAAGTCCAAGGCTTCATTGTGCCTCATAATGCAGAGATCCTTTGTAATGTTTGGGCGATGGGACGAGACCCGAAAATTTGGTCAGACCCAGAAGCATTTTTGCCTGAGAGGTTTTTAGATGTTAAAATCGATTATAAGGGCCAAGATTTCGAGCTCATTCCATTTGGTGCTGGAAGAAGGATTTGCCCGGGATTGAACATGGCTCATAGAATGTTACACATAATTTTAGGTTCTTTGGTTTATAAATTTGCTTGGAAGCTCGAAGGGGATATGGCTGCAGAAAATATCAATATGGAAGAGAAATTTGGGCTCACGTTATCAAGGAACGCACCACTATTCGTTATCCCAGTCAGACTTTGACGACTTTAAAATAAGGAGATGATACATCCTCATATTTCCTCCAATAATATTACATATTTCCTCAAACTCTTGCTTTAAAGCATTGTACATTATGCATTAAAAACTTGTGTTTGGGGATATATGTAAATATTGATTGAGATATGGGGATGTATGAAAATATCCCTTAAAAATATAACATGTACTGGTAAGGAGAGGTTATAAAGGGTGCGTAGATATGCCATTAGCTATTAATGGTAGTATGAGTATAAGTAGTGGTGAGTCTTCATCATGAAAGATCCATACCTACCACTTGATGTATATAGAGTATGGATTATATCTATCATTCATTACCATAGTAACAGGCCCTCTCATCTTAAACAAACACCTTTAATCACTTTCATAGTAATAGTCTCATTCCCATTGTGGTATAAGCACTATTTGATCCCTCGTATACTAAAGAAATGACAAACTAATGTACTCGACATTTACCAATTATTGTACTACTAAAACCTGGGGGGTATATTATACAAGGCATTTTCTGTTATATATATAAAGAGAAAAATTATTTGTTCAAAACTTAAAAACTTTAAAAAAGGAAGTAAATTTGTTATACTAAAGTACCCGACAACTCAATCTATTAAATATTTAAATACTTAATTACAATTTAAACTATTATATTTTTTTATTCTCACTTACTTCACACAGAAATATAAACATAAAAAATTCCACATACAAGTTAACGCTATATCACTACACCAAAATCATAGTTTGGGGACGGACAAATTATTTGGGTCGACTTTGTCGTCCCAAATTGCACGTAGGACCCACACCTTTTCAACAAATACAGTGATAACCAAAATGTTTTGATGACACGAAAAAAGGCACGACAATGCCGCCTTTTCAGAATTATTTGTTTTCAAGTAATTTAAAATCTTTTAACAAAACATTAAAGTAAATAAATACATCCCGCCTTTTTTTATCCCCCGCAACGCTTTTGGGACTACATTGTCGTCCCAAATCATTTTTTTTTTAACTTTATAAACCAATTTTTAATTAAATTATTTAATTTAAATAATTTTATTTAATATAGAATTAAAATTAAATAGTTTATATTTATAATTAAATACATTTATAGAATTAAAAACATTATTTTTCCCGCCATTATTTTTCCCGCAAAGTTTTCCTTATATATCCCGTCAAAACATAAATAACCACAAAACACACGTAACAAAAAAATGGCTGATTACACGGGAAAAGAGTGGTCACTCGGTTTTATCGTCCCATATCTCTTTACTCGAAGTTCTTGATAATGCATGGGTCGAATTTATGATGAATATGGTTCTTATAAGAACATAATTCGTTGATGAGACCGCATTCTCGGAATGGTTAAGGAAAGAGCGATTCTACAGAGTGTATTTGGACCGTGGGCTGATTCTCTACTCGGAATGGAGGAGCAAACCACCGGAAGTCAAGCAATGTGGGAGCGTTCGTCAAGCAAAGGAAGGAAAAGATGAAGCTAAAAAGCCCGCCGATTACACATTTGATGATGCGGAAATAGGGTAACAAATCTTGAAGCATTGTTTGAACAGTTCGTCAAGCAAAGGAAGGAAAAGATGGGCAGGTGTCTCAGCAGAGCGGGAAGTAGCAGGAAAATAATTGAATGGTCGAGTTGTTTCTTGATCTGCTTTCGTTTTGTTGTCAAGTTGTTTCGAGTTGTTTCGTATGTCGGTGTAGCATATGGTCTATGTCGGTGTGGTCATATCGTTTGAGTTGTTTCGTTTGCTTGCCGGTTGTTTCCTTTGATCTGCTTCGCTTTGTTGTCAAGTTGTTTCTTTATTCATGTGTAATTTAGTATTGGAAAAGGGGTGTTTGGAAACCATAATCTTGTTAACTTAGAACATGGTCAAATTGAAAGGTACATAGTAATAAGTGATAGGTTAACTTTAACATGACCAACTTTACAAATCCAACATGTGCTTTGATTTATAAAATACTTGACGTACATACTACAAGAACAACAACAACAACAACAACAACAACAACAACAACTACCGTAACAACAACTACAACAATAACAACATCAACAACAACAACTACCAGAACAACAACTACATCAACAACAACAACTAAAAGAACAACAACAACATCTACGTACAACAAAGAACTACAACTACAACTACAAGAACAACAACTACTACTACATACCTAAGATTTTCCATGTCACCTAACAATCAAGAATAATGCATCCGACCGACATGCTGGTCGGGAATCCTTGCCATTTCAAGTTTGGCCTCCAAAGAACCTTTACTCTTGTCTCTAGCACATGTTTTGTGTTTCAAAGAAGCTTATCCTAAGATCTTTTCATGGCACCGAGCACTCCGTGGGGCGTAGATTGTTCTTAAGTACTCGTCAAATGCATCCTTCCACATAAAATATCCGCACCCATTATCTTTTCTGGGCTGTTACATAATAAGAAAATTCTAAGAGATTACCACCCAATTATTTGTATATTTATATAAATAAGAAATGTATGATTGTTCACCTTTGACAGAGGACATGAATAATATTGTTGTCCGTGATGAATATTTCTATGATGTTCTTAATTTTATATTTTCTCCTCCACAAGAACACATAAAAGGATTAAATGGCTCCATCTCGTGTTTTGAAATTGTGTGAAGATAAGAGGTTGTGAGGTTGAGTGGTTTTGAGGATAAAGATCCGACATGGTGATAAGATCTCAAGTTTTCTTTATGATATAGAGCAACTGTAGATTTTGGGGGGAAGTTTTGCACAGCCATTTTGGAGGAAGTTTTGCCTACCATTTTTGGAGGAAGTTTTGGTTGGATGTTTTGATGAGATAAAGAGTTATAGATTACCCAATATCACCTTGACTTGTTAGTATAACGATATCACCTAGACTCGTTAGTGTTACATATCATATATCACGATACTATCTGATTCATCCGCTTTAACATATCATGTATAACGACATTATCTTGACTCGTTCGTTTAACATTTCATCCATTTTAATTTATATAAAAAATTTATAATTAATTTTAAATCATTTTCAATCAATTTTATAACTAATTAAAATTTTTTTAAAAAGGTACGACTTAAATTTTTTATAACTAATTTAAATTATTGATGTATAAAAGAACTATGTAGTAGTAGTAATAATAATAATAATAATAATAATAATAATAATAATAATAATAATAATAATAATAATAATAATAATAATAATAATAATGTATTGATGTATAACATAGCACCTATATTTTATAACTAATTTAAATTTTTTATAACTAATTTAAATTATTTAAATTTTTTATAACTAATTTAGATTATTTTAAATTTATTTAAACTTTTTATAACTAATTAATTAATTTTTAAATTATTTAAAAACTTTATAACAAATTTGATTTTTTTAGTATTAATTAAATAATTTAAACACATTATATTATACATAAAATAAAGGGAAAAAAAAACAAAACAAAAAGGGACTTACAATGTCGCATCTTTCTTTACCCAAAAAATTTCAAAAAGTCAAATAACCCAAATAATCTAAGAAAAAACAAAAGGACACATCGTCGTCCCTACTCTTGGTCGTCCCAAAAATACCACAATAATTGAGCGGATCTCAGTCTTCTCTATCTTCACCACTTACACAAAAAACCCACTAAAAAAACTGCTACTATCCCTCGTAAAAAAAGAAAAAAAATGGGGAAAAATCCCAAAAAACGCAATTTTCTTCAAAACACTACTATCACTGTGAACCATCAATTACACTAATTAATCCGCACAATTTGTATAATTTTTGTTAATTTGTCACATTTAAAGGTTTTTTTTTGATAAAACTTGATTTGTTAATTTAATTTCTTTAATTATGGTTTGTTTACATTGGTTTTATGTTGTGTTTGTGTTGGTTAGATGGTCCACCGCAACAACCACCACCATGAACCACCACCGCGGAACCACCGTCAGTGAACCACCACCAACAACCCAAAGAATAAGAGCTCCACCACCACCACCTTTTGTGTTGGTTAGTGACTTTTTTTTTTTAAATTTTGTTAATGTTTTTGATACGACAATGTCGCCCTAAAAGTTTTATTAATTAATTTGGTACGACAATGTGTTTTGTGACCACAAAGTTTGTTTAATTACTTTATGTGTAGTTTGGGATGCGGGACCGCCTGAGTGTTTGGGACAAATGATCGTGCTCCGGGCCGAATTTAACACCTCTCTTTTTCTCTTTTTCACTTCTTGTATTTCAACCGCAAATAGGTATATATATATATATATATATATATATATATATATATATATATATATATATACTTTTATTACTTGTTATTAATTATTACTTATAAACTTAAAGCCAGTGTTAAAATGAAAATGATACTTTGGTTAGTAATATTGTGATTGTTAAACTTGTGTTATTGTTTTTAGGATTTTACTGTTTTTAGGATTTTAGTGATTAATTTTGGAAATTTCAACCGGGTTAATCATCCTATAGAAAACCCTGTCCAAAATTAATTTATTAAATTAATTCGGAAAGTCCCATGTTTGGGATCTTTTGAATGTTTTCTTCATTTAGATATGGATGATAACTATTTTACTATTTGAGAGAAATTACAAGATTTCCTATCACTCCTACTAATATGTCTTTAATGCACATATTTGGGGAGTTGAGAAATGCTTCAATTTTTTCAAATAGAAATCGCTTATAATGATTCATATATGAGACGAAACATTCAAAGAGTGGGTTAGGATTGCCTTCCATAGTTGCACTAGGTAAACGCAATGTCTCATAATTACGGCTTTTCATGTTTGAATATGTATGTATATATACAAATTAATTTATTTGAATATGTTTTTTTACAACGCAGTTATGATAATTGATAAGAGTTGGACCATCAGATCCAACCGTAATTCCCCAAAATTTTTAAATGGTCTTTTGCATTCATCGCGCATTATGCCATTGGAACCCCATCACAAAAATGATTCATTGCCCATGTGTTCGTTGTGGTAACGCTCCAACTAAATTGGGTATACTCAAAACTCTTGAGTCACACATATCTAAATACGGGTTTGACACACTTTATACCCCTTGGAAATATCACGGTGAACCACTTCCTCCACCCGTAGTACACAACACACCACAACCACCTTCACCTGAACACATGAACATGGATGCATTCTTCCAAGATATTTCTGCTGATAATGTCCCAACGCCACCATCTCAAACACTGCTCAACCAGATCAAACAACGTGTCCTCAACCAGCTCAAACCAGTGATCATAACATTACTAACAAGTACTTAAGAGTTACTTGCTAGGTCCACCCAAAAGTTGTACCCAGTTGTGATATGACTACATCGGGCTTTACGCCGAGCTCGTGATATCAAGGTCTTACATAAAATAACTAATGTCGGGTTTAACAAGATTCTAGCTCTTTTGCAAAAGGCATGTCCCCCTAGTAAAGGATTCAATTTCCCATCGCTCATACTATGAAATCAAGAAGACATACAAAGAGGGTTAGGATACGAATCGATCCATGCTTGTATAAATGATTGTTTTTTATTTTGGGGATCAGATGAGAACAAAAGTCTCAATAATTGTCCAATCTGCAACGATGAGTAGATGGAAAAACCAAAAGACAAAGGGGAAGAAAGTTGCCAACAAGGTGTTGCGTTACTTTCCTTTAAAACCTAGACTACAACGTATGTTCAACACAAAAGACATCGCAAAGTGGATGACTTGGCATGCTACTGGATAGTCTAAGGAAAACGGTAAGATGAATCACCCGTGTGATGGTCAAGCATGGAAACATTTTGACATAATGAAACTCGAGTTTTCTCGTGACCCTAGAAACGTCCGATTGTGGTGGCCGATGGTTTCAAATTGCTATTTGGCAACATGAGTCGGTTACATGATGTGGCCGTGGTGATATTGACAACATACAACACACCCCTTGGATGTGTATGAAAGAGACTTCTTTAATGTGGACGATGTTAATTCCTCGGCCCTAAATCACAAAGGACATTGATGTTTTCTTACAGTCTTTGATCAAAGAACTCAAAGAGTTATGGATAGGTGAGTGGACTTTAGACGCTGCTACGAGTACTCATTTCAAAATGAAAGCGGCGGTTTTATGGACTATCAATGACTTTACAACTCGAAGTAGTTTGTCTAGGTGGGTTGGACAAGGCTACTATGCATGCCCCACATGTAATCAGGACACTCCATCGCTTCCTGTGAAGCATAAAATCGCTTATGTTGGGTATAGAAGATTCTTACGCGTAAGGCATCCACCGCGGAAAAACATAAGGAATTCCATGGTAAACCTGAAAACAACCATCCTCCTAGAAGCTTTACCCATTAGGAAATCATGATTCAAATTAGTAAAGTCTTTAAACGTGTCTCGTGGAAGCATCCAAATACTTTAAAAAATAACCCTAAACCTAATCGAGAGATCGAATTGAATTGGAGTAAGCGTTCTATCTTCTACGAACTAGAGTATTGGCCCGTTCTTCTACTAAAACACAATCTCGATGTCATGAACATCGAAAAGAACGCTTGAAAGTGTGTGAATACCTTGTTAATGAACGACAAATCCAAAGACACGCTAAAGGCAAGGCAAGACTTGAAAACTTTGGGAGTTCGAAAGGAGTTGTGGCTCGTTGATAAAGGAAACGGGAAGTTTGATAAGCCTCATCCAACGCACTTTCACACCGTAAAGCGTAAAACTTTTTGTAAATTCATCAAACGAGTTAGACTACCTGATGGGTTTGGATCCAACTTCAAGGAAAAAGTGACCGCTGATGATAACAACATAACGGGCCTAAAATCTCATTACTGTCATATAATGATGCAAATGTTACTTCCTTATGGAGTTCAGCGATACTTACCTAAAGACATTTCAACCCCATTAATCGAGATCTGCTTATTCTTTAAGCGATTTGGCTCGAAATTTGATGCAAGCAGACATGGAGAAAGCTAAAAGCAAATGATCGAGGTTATGATTAATTTAGAGCAAATATTTCCTCCTGCTTTTTTTGACATAATGATTCATTTGGTTATACATTTACCCGAAGAGGATATTCTAGGTGGCCCTGCTGTTTACTAAAAGTGGATGTATCCATTTCAAAGATACATGAAAAAACTAAAAATTATGTCCGAATAAAGCCAAGCACCAAGGTTCTATAGCAGAGGGTTATGTTGCGTAAGAAGCATTAACTTTCTATTCGCGCTATCTTAAGGATGTCGAGACGAGATTTAATCGCCTTGAGAATGATGACGGTTTGCCCGAACAACCAAATAAATTCCGTGTGTTCCAATGGTAGGCAAACCGATGGGTGAGAATGCCCGACTCGAATTTGTTGAATGCAGATGTTATGTAGGCAGCTGTATGGTTTATACTTAACAACACTCCAAATAGACGCAGACATCCCCGGCGCATAAAGAGTATGTTTCTTATTTTTTATATTTTGAAGAACCCTTTTTTTTCTTAAGTTATTTGTTTCCGATGACTTATTCATTACCTTTGTGCGATGAATTTCCTAACGATACCGTGGAAACAAGTTTTCCTCCCTGGTTCAATCACAAGGTAAACGCATTAGATATATTATCTTGTAGTCTAGAGTTATTGCTCATCTAAATTTGCTTTGTATCTCTTTCATAGATTCGTGAAAGCATGGCAAAAGACCCAAGTTGTAGTCCCGAAGTTACTCTTTGGCATGTGGACCTTCATCTAGTGCAAGTACATACACCGCATGCATAGTGAATGGTGTGAAGTTTTGGTATCACGATAAACTTCATACCACTCAAAGCAATGGAGTTTCAACACCGGACCGATGGAGCTATGTATTATGGTCAACCGGAAGAAATTCTAGAGCTCACTTATATGGGCAAACCGTAGGTTGTGTTGTTCCATGTATATGGTTCGACACCCGTAACCCTACTAACCCTACGCCACGCCCCAGACGTTCTTACATTGAACATGGCATACATCATATTTTGACTGAACGGGATGCTTATAGAAATCAACAATACATTCTTGCGACACAAGGAACACAAGTCTTCTACCTCAGACTCGCTAGACGCACCACCTCATTGAAGGTTGTCGAAGATGTTCATCATCGGAAGATCCGCATGGGGATGTGGTAGATTCTTATCGTGATGTTATACATGGCGCCAGCTCATCCGATGTTGCATTGTCTATTGGTTTGACCGGTTTTGAGTATGCGAATTTGAGTGTAAATGATAAATCGCCAGTAAGTGACACCCCACCGATGATGTTGCCGCTGAAGAAGATGCCGATTTTGTTACTAATGAAGATAACGCCGTTGCTCATGTCCTTGATGATGATGATGTTGACGTGTCTGATGATGATGAAGTGAACCCCACTATTGTTGTTGGAGAAGTTTTATCTAGTGATGATTCCGATTATGACAATTAATTGTTTTTGAATTGTAATTTGATTATGACAATTATTGTTTTTAAATTGTAATTTGAATGAAATTGTTACTATATGTTTATATGAATGTGTATATTTATATGAATGTGTATATTAGTATTAATTGGTCCATTTAAATTATGTGTTATTTTACTTGTACTTTTACAGATGCATGCTGTACAACCTAGATCACACGGCGGGATGTCGGCCGTGATCCACCAAGACGGCCCTCATTTACTTTGCCGGGCTAATGCAGTAACAAATTGTGATTTTTTATTATTTTCATTTTTTATTTTTATATAATTTTTATTGATAAAACTAAATTTTTTTTACATGTATTTTCACAACTTAATAACTTATATTTGTAGGTTCAATGATCATCGTGAGATCGGAAAATCGGGCCTTAAGGAAGGCTTTTAGAGAGAATAACGACAATTTTGCCTATTAGGCTTTGATACCGATGATCAAGGCACCTTCTCAGGTTGGCACTTATGCAACAAGTAGCTTAAATAGTCTTATTGGGGAACAAGTGAGGCCAATTCCCCTTGATTGCGATTGGGAAGAAATTTCCTAATTCTTATATGGCGATAAAATGCCTAAGCACTACAAAGTGTTATATTTATTGTTTATTTTATTTCTATTCTTATTGTTATTGACCGTTTAGATATGCTTGTTATATTTAAATTGTATGTTTGTTTAAATGCGATACTTTTTGCAGACCTATTTCAACCCCGCCTTGGTTGAATAATGAGAACGATTCCGTGTTGGAGATAATCTTTATAGTGGGGAAAGGGTAGGACTTGGGCTATGGTTAGAGCGAGGATGCTATACCAAAAAATACAAACACATGCTCAAGTCTAAATACTTTGATATCCACGAGACGCCCATGCAAAAGGCACATCCGCCACCCCCCAAAGCCTGGCGCACGTAACCCAACAGAATGGGAGATGTTGGTCGACGGGTGGTTAGACCTCAAACGATGGCAAGATCAGCCAAAAATGCGTAAAATCGATCTAAAACAAGATTTTAACTCACCAAGGTCCATTGCCAGCGCTCGTTCAAGGACTAATCATCATGTAAGACTCGCTATAATTTTCTTGATTTTTAAAGGTTTTATATTGTTTATATTTACCTCGTTATCAATTTATTTTATATTGTATGTATAGAGGGTCAACAATAACAATCAAAATGAAGACCTATTAAAACTTGGAGGAAGGGCCATTCAAAAAAAGATGGCACATTTAAGGCCAGAGAGAATGAGACGGCTTAACGTGAAGTAGTTTATCTCTTAACATGCGTCATTATATTAAGTTACTTCTCATTTATTATTTTTTTCCTAACTTACTTTTATTTTTTATTTTATTTTTTGAAATTACGTAATGAGATTTAGGGCTCATCGTGAGCAAGTCGAGCTTTGCCCATCCCGCATATGAGCAAAGATAGAAATATTGGAGCTTGTAGTTCCGAAAGTGACAACCGCCAACATGGCGTGCATGGCGTGAGGTTCCCGGTGGTGGCTCAACCTCACAGGTTCACGCGGGCATGTTGCTCAAGATTACGCAACTAGGAGCATATAACGAGGCGCATGAGGAAACCAAGGCTACGCAAGAACAGCTCGCCGCTGAGGCGGCGTAGTCGCCGCAGCGGCAGACGCCGCTGCTATGAACATGCCGCCGCGGCCGGCCGCAGCTGGGACATTCAGATCTTACCTTCAGCCAGCTTTTTCACCCACTACAACTCACAAGGTAACCCATTTTCACCTCCCTTCCCTCGGTACCATTCATTCCTCGGGCCCTTTTTCCCCTATGGTCCCGCCCTTATGGTTTCCAAGCTTCCAATAATGCATTTGCCGTTGTTATCGCCCCACCACCTTTCCCAACTCTATCACGCCCGTACTAGTTCGAACTATGCAATGCCGCCACCGCATCTTAACCTTAACCCTGCATAACTCACAAAATAATACTCATTTGGGCTAAAATGATCATGTTGATAATAATGATTTGAATAATAATGATGATAATAGTGAGGATAATAATGAGATGGCGATGAAGTCAAGTGACGAGTCAGTAGAGATTCGTGTGAAGTTCTTTCGATGAGTAGCGGAAGTTAGTTTGTGAATTTTAGACTTATTAATATTATGGAACAATATTGTATTTGTCGAATGTTATCGTGGATTTATGTTAACTTTATAACTTTTAGACATGTTAGCTTTATAAACTTGTGACTTAGGAAATTTGGCGCCTTTGTTAGTTCGAGACATGTTATTTAGAAATTTGCATGCCTTTGTATAGTTTAAGAGTAGTTTACTTTGTATCGTATTTGTTGAATGGTATCGTGGAATCGTGGAATGTTATTCGATCCGTTTAGTAATTTGGTATTGTATCATATTGTCGAATTGATATTGTGGATTGTGATTGATTACAGTTGTATTTAGTTTGGTAGATTTTTTCCTAAAAATTCTCGAAAAATCTAGAAAACCCGTGATTTGTCTTTTTTTTGCCCACCCAGAGAAAATTAGGGACGACATTGTCGCCCCTAATATACACACACATGTCGCGTGCCATTCGCACCACAAGGCCACGTGGTTTTTATACAGTGCCACGTGTTATTATAATTTGGCACGACATTGTCGTGCGGCTTTTTGTAATTAAATTAACGCTATTTCGCTATTTTAAAAAGATTAAAATGGTAACGACAATGTCGTACTATTTTGCAAAAGTTTGTCGCGGCTAAAGAGGATTTTCGTTGAATTGCATTTGGGCCCCACAACTTCGTCGGCCAAAATTTAAAGCATTGTGCGCCAAATTTATTTGGGTCAACGTAGGGTCACCAAAAGGTACCACATGTCGCGGCCTTTTTCTTTGGGTCGACATTGTTTGCATTTTTGGCACGAGAATGTAGTGCCAAATGTTACATTTTTTTGTAGTGTGGTGATAGAGTACTTTATTGTTTGTGATGAATGCCATGACAACTTCCTATCCCACAGTTTCTAGTAGAATAATAGATGAAATTATTTTCCAAGAGAAGTTCATAGGCTAAGACGATATATTGTTCAAGACTAA
>OU343216.1:76574755-76589396 GCA_910596185.1 Chrysanthemum makinoi | reverse complement strand
AAATGACCCACATGACTTGTTCCCCTTTTAGTTAATTCCTTTTGTTTGACCCGTGAGATCAAACACAACCCAAATCCAAACATCTTTAAGCCAAAATCCAAACATCTATAGACAAGTATTTATGTTTTACCATCTCTTTCGTACTCCCTCAAATCACAATAACAAGAAGCTGCAGACTCGAGTTTCCCAATAGACTCAAATATTCCTGCTGCTTCTCTAACATAACTTTTAAAAGCTTCATGATTTGTTTCCCGCATTTGATCAGCAGATGCTCTCAGACCAGAGGCTTTGGCCAGTTTTTCCCACATTGTGTCTCCAGCTCTCTCAAAACACATAGTTGCCATCACAAAATTTTTCTCATGAAAAAACTGAAACCCATATAATGGTCATGTCAAATAATGTAATACCAATAAATCATAAGAAAACTAAAGCAGTAATAGACAAAATAAAACAAAACTTACCTTTTTACCGCGCTCTCGCCACTCCTAAGGGCTGCTAACAACCCGCATAGCCTGTGCCACTGAATCATCCAACTTTCTTATTTGAGCAAGTCCCTTCGTTTTCCAGTAGTCAAACATTGGTTTTGAGAGCTCCTCTTTGTTCTCGCAAATCCATAGCCTTTGCCTGGTTCGAGTAATAGCCACATATAATTGCTTCAGTTCAGAACATAAAATGCCATGTCTTGCCTCGGTGAATGTCGGGAACGACTGAGGAAGTTTCTCATCAAGCCAATCATATTTCTTCATGTATGCATATATTACTCTCCACTGGTCTTTCAAAGGGGATGTCCCAAGTCCTAAAATTAAAAAATAAGTTAATCAATAACCTTTTTGTGACAAAAGTTTTTAACAGAATATAATTAAGGCACTTACGTGAAACTCAAGTCCCTTACACTCCAGTATAGTGAGAACAAGGGCTTGTCTTCCAACGTATTCACAAATTTCAGTCTTTGCATGTTCATCACGTACCAATATGACTTGTTCAGCACCAAACCCCACAACTTCTCCACTACTTTCACTGCCACCAAAGATTGTGTAGCAAACCAGTACAGGCAATGCCTAGTGACTTCTAAGCACACTCAACTCATAAACAGCCCATCTAAATTATCAATCTTATCCATAATTGACATTTTAGTACTTTACCATAAAAAGCAAAAGCACCACTGACCACTTAACTCCTCCTATCTTAGAATTCTATACACACACACACACACACACACACACACACATATATATATATATATATATATATATATATATATATATATATATATATACTAGATGTCAAAACCGTCCGATGGACGGGTATGACAATGGTTTTATTTTTATGATTTAGTGGATCAAATATATACTAAAAAGTAATTAAAAGTTAAATGAAAAGGTTAAGATCTATAATTGATGTTACCATAATCCATTAAACGACTAAAAGCAGGTAAGTACTTTGATTTATTGTTTTTATTTTTAGGATTTAGTAGAACAAATATATAGTTAAAAGTTAAATTAAACGGTTAAGAAGTATAATTCATATTGGTTGCATCCATTTAAACATGATCTTTGTTGTCATGAATAATTTTACGTATCTTTTGAGCCTCAATTCTCTCTTCTTCAATCTTCATTTCCCGGTAGAAGAGAAAGCATAAAATGAGCACATGAACTTTCTTTACAAAACGGCCGATCCAAAAACCCAGAACAAATAATAATACATCAAAATCAAAACAATACCTATGAGATTATGTAATTGTTTCTTTTTACCGTATATTATAGATACATATATATTGAGACAGTGATACATGGTTGAAGAAAGAAGAGTGTGAGCGACTTAACTGCCTATTTAGCATGTAGATATGACCAAATGGGAAACATTAACTTTTTTTTTCTTCTTATTTAAAATAACTCCTCAAACCGTAATATGTTATGTTTTCTCATAGATTATTGCTCCTCGCGCTACGTTCACAATAATTCCACCATTTCCTAATGCCAACATTACCCTTTTGTTAATCATACTATTAGTCTCTAATAAAAACTTAAGTTCCCAATCGATCCTCTCAAATGTGTTAAAAACATGTGTTCCTGGGACTTCTATATATCATTAGCAATAAAAGATCAGATCATACATCGTAGAAACAAAAATAACATCATTTTAGTACAATCGTAAGCATGATTTAAAAATGTATTAGTATATATACCTGCAGATTTGACGTGTTTCAATATCATGTAGAAAAGTCAAGTTTCAACTTGAGGACCTGAACAACTCTTTTAGTTTCCTCATTGTTTCATTTCCTGGAGTGAGAAACCCTCAGAATGAGACCAATAGACAATGGTCTCATGAATTTAGCAATCTGCAGAAGCAAGGAGTTAGTTACTACCATAACCGACAATGAAATTGCTAAGCAATGATTCATACAACTAAACACAAAGACAAATTTTCAAACATCTATTGTTTCAGCTTGAGGTCTATGACTACTTAAAATCCATCATCCAACGATACCTAAAAGGATTCACGAACAAAGATAACTCAGCATTCAAAGTTTATATAAAAAATGCTAATCAAGACCTTGGAGAAAATGTTTGTCAACTTCACACCTTGTGCATGTTGTATATAGAGTCAAAGGATTTCACAACTCCTGGTTGATAACTGCAGCCAAATATGGTCAGCATTAAGAGAGCCATAAAGATTCAAGAATCTCACTCATGTGCCATGATACTTACATTTCATCTTTAGCCCGCCAAACTTTTATCCTCCTGCCCACCAATATTTCACCATGCTCAATAAAGGGTTCCTAAATCAGTATACATTTGTATAATCCAGAATTCAATTATCAAAAGATAGGAATAAGAGGTGGCATTTATAGGTAAACGGTTCCAATTGGATCCAAACATTCAAATTGGATCCAAACATTCCAAGTGTTCATCTTTTTTGAGCAAACCTAAGACGGGCCTTTTGTATGCTTATTTAAAAAATCTCATTCCTGAGTTCTGTATATGAGTTAAATAAGCTCGTTTACTCGTTTTGATACTTATCCATCCCGACTTCTATAACATATATTATTTAGAACAAATAAGTGTTAACCTATAATTATACCTAAACACCTTATTGAGTTGAAATAAAAAAATTGAACTAATCAAATAAGCTATTGCAATAAGCTTACCCACAGAACCCCTAAATACTTATAAAAATTCAAAAATACGTTAATGTATACCATGAGTAGCTGAATTTGTTAGACTGGTTTTTCTACGTATACCACTTAACTGCTGCTACCACTTAACTGCTGCAACACACTACAGAAAATTAGTATTACTGTCACCTGCATCTTCTGCTGGAGATTTTGTTGGCTTAAAACTCATATTTCAAATCTCGTGATGAGCGTGCAACCGTTTAGTAGAGGTATAACACGCAACTTGACGGCATCCACATGAGATCCTAGTCACGGTAAAAAAAAATATTGTAACTCATGAAATCAATGGTTATTATTATTAGCTTATATAATGGGTTGATAGATTTCCATAACATATGGCACATGCTAGAAAGAGCTTCTTCCTCAACTCCATCATCGTGTATACAGCAAAGGCTCCATCCATGTATAATGGTTTTACTTCACTTGGTATCCTAAGTGAATTAGAGATGGAGGATAAGGCAACACCATTGACATGATGAGAAAATCTTGGTGTTACTGATGAACTAATGGAACTGTTTTGAGATACGCTATACAACAACAACAACAACAGACCCAATCCCGCCAGGGCAGGGTTTTGAGATACGCTATGTGTGTATTAATAAGTCAGAAAATAGCTCCAAAGAAAATTCAATTATGAGATCGGAAAACGTTAATTTCAACATAACCGGATGATATATTATAGTAAATTGGTGTTTGGAATAGCTTAGGTTCCAGGTGTATGGGCTTATTTGAGTTTGAAAAAGTTCAGAAGCCCACGTTTGTGGATTATCAACTTATCAAGTCGAGCTTATTGGCTTATAAGGTCCAAAAATAGAGTTTATAAGATTTTCAATTTTAAGTAAGCGGATCGAAAAAAATTCATAATGACATCGGAAAACCTTAACTTCAAAAAAAGTGGATGAACTATTATACTTGATGGTGTTTAAATTAGCTCAGTTTCCAAGCCTACGGGCTTATTCAAACTTGAAAAAGCTCATAAGCCCACTTTTGTGGCTTATCAGCTTATCAAGTCGAGCTTATAAGCTCAAAAAATGAGTTTATGAGAAAGTATCATAATGGAGTAGTATTAAAAGGGCAAATGATTGAAAAAAGTATCATACTTGTCACTATTTGTTTTTGTGGGTAGCAAACAAATTTTTTTTGCTTTTGTGGGTACTTTTCTTTCAAATTCATCATTTTTAGGGTATTTTGCGAAATTTTTGTACATTTTTGCCCCTCATAGTAAATATAATTTTTTTTCCGAAGGGCAAAAATGTTACATAGTACCTTAAAAAGGATAAATTTGAAAGAAAAGTACCTACAAAAACAAAAAAAATTGTTCGTTACCCACAAAAGCAAATAGTGACAAGTATGATACTTTTTTCAATCATTTACCCTATATAAAATTAAAGGAAGCTGAAATACTTCTCGCATGAATATTACAACATGATTGGGTGCATGCTCGTCAGATTGAGTACCATTTGCCCTTTTCATCCCAAGATATGTATGCATTGGTCAAAATTTAAAAATATAATGTTTGAAATGGTGAAAAACAGATGAAACAACTTACAGATCTAGTAGTCAATTTATAACGTCTGCATTCTTAATCAAATGACAACGTATGGAACTTTATTCATGGTTTAGTTTTCGCGAACATTAATACGTAATGTTAGTATAAAGATTAAATAATCTAATTAACTTTCCACGGAATGGACTTCACACTGATACTATCTTGTTAGATATAACCTAATAATATATTAATGTATGATACATTATGGTCGATTGCATACTTGATTTAGTTTAGAGCTTATAAACACTTGTTGACAAGTATACCGACAAAAGCTCTAATGTAATAGTAAGAGAACGTATTACACAAAAACTATTATTCATCTTGAACATTAACGTCAATGAACCTTGCATACCGATTCTATGTATGGTAAGTTGTGTGTGTCCCAAAAGAAGATCGTTGTTCCCGGTATAAATCTTTGATAGACCTTGCTTAATTTCCTTTGCCATTTATAGCATTTTCAAACACTCCTTCCATAGTATTTACCATCACAATAAAAAAGCACCTACGTATTCAAAAGAGATATAACATTGGTTGTGAGCTTCAAACTTTTATATTTTCAATAAACCAATATAATATCATCGTTTGAGTTCTCCGTTAAATATCACATCATTCTAGCAATTTCCACAAATATGATGATATATTCTAACCGTTTACATTGTAGGAAAGTAAACGACATGATTGCTTTAATATACATGCATGATAAACAATAGAAAAGAAGTTCGATATTAAAAATAAGCAAAGTTGATGTTGGATTCAAATGATGATAACAAATATAGATATTCTTTACGTAATCCTTTTGAGATCATTGTATCTAAATAATACCAAATGCTTGTGAGATGATGCTTGTGATGATATTAGGGATGAACATCCGTAACGGCGTGGATTAGTGGTGCACATTCCGGTTAACGGTTGGTTTGTGGCGGTCAAAACCGAACGGTTTGGGTCAACGAGAAAAAAAACCGGTTCGGTCCCGAACCGGATGTGGAGGGTGAAAAACCCAACCGGTCCAAACCGGTTTGGGACCGGTTTTGACCGGTTCTAGTTTTTTTTTTTTTTTTTTTTTCTCGGCGTCGTTTGTCATAGTTTTCTTGTTTCGTGTATTGATAAACTAGAACTTTTATTTAATAAAACGGAGAATACATGATACATCACACATTACACATAAACTTAAAACATAACACATAATAACATAAACATAAAACATCGATAACTTGATAAGCTACTCAACGTCGACTCGCGGTCTCGAATCAGGCATCAACTGCAGGTGCTTGGCGGCAATACTTCTTTGTGTGAGCCCTCAACGCCGTGTTGGAAGTGGGGTTGAATAAACATAAACAATGCTTACATTGAGCCTTTCACGTGCCATCCGACATTTCGCGTACAAGTACTTGAGCCCAAACATTTGGTACGGTTTACCGGTAAAATCTGAACAATCACCGATTGGCGGGGTGGCGGAGGTGGTGCGGGGATCAGCATCAGCCATAGTAAAATGTAAATATAAAATGTAAGTATAAAAGTTTCAAAGAAATAAAACACATTTTATCTATTTATACTAGTCTTACAATGGCAAACATGTAAATATAAAAAAAAATCAAATTTTGAAAGTTTACCCGCTTTCCCGCTCAAAAAAAAAATCAAAATTTTAAATTTTAAAATTTTAATATTTCGAACCGGTTTGACCGGTTTTAACCGGTTTCGGACCGGTTCATAACCGGTTATTAACCGGTTAACCGGTTTGTCATTTCAAAATTTGAATTTTTAAAAATTGCCGCCAAGTCAAAAATTCAAAATTTCAAAATATTGAACCGGTTTGTAACCGGTTAACCGGTTTCATTTCAAAATTTGAATTTTTAAAAATTGCCGCCAAGTCGAAAATTCAAATTTTTAAAAGGTTTGACCGGTTTGAACCGGTTTTTAACCGGTTAACCGATTTTTTTTTCGTTTTCAACATTTAACAAACTTCTCTTGAATAAACTTCAACTTTTATTTTATAACGCGTCGAGAAATACATAAAGCGAAAGGAAAATACATAAACTTAAAAGAAATACATCAAAGGAAATACATAAAAGGAAATACATAATACGTAAGCATGAAAGTCCTAATAGTCGTCATCGGATCCCCTAGCTTCTTGAGCAGCTGCATCTTGCCTTAGTTCTTCATCGGAAAGCATCTCGATTTCACCCGCTTGTGCCTCTTCCACGTAGACCTCCCCTTCGAAGTCTCCGACATCATCAAGACTACTTTTATGTTGCACTCGCTTCATTGCGTCCAAGTGATCTTCAAACCCATACACATCTCCAAAGAAGCCGGTGTGAGTCTGTTTCTCGATTTGATAAAACCCTTCCACTTGTTGAAAAGCGGATTCGGCTACGAAGTAGCTTGTACACTTAGTACATCACGAGCCATTCGGGATAGAGCGGAAACATTGTTTCCTTTGCTTTCCAAAACGCCAACACATCAAAGTTTTCAACTTGTTCGGTAGGAATATGTGAGATAAAATCGGTTGTGATATATCTTTCATATTCACTGTTCGCTAAACCATCTTTTCTTAAACGTTTGTTGGGATTTTCTCTTATCTTTTTATGCAAAGCAAGTTTGGATTCCTCTAAAAGCCACGGATGATGATGAAGAAGACTCGTCACAGATAGGAGGTGGGTTGCCATATTTTTCAAAATAATATTGCCACAAACTTTTAAAAGAATGGCCAAAGGACTCTTTTGCATCATTAGCATAGTTCGGGTTTGACGCGAAACAATCCAAATCAGTCACAATCGAGTCAATAAGAACCTCCACCCCGTTTACATTATAACATGAATTTAATCGGCCGTACAAGTAATGCGGTGGCAAAGTTTCAAAATATTTCAACACTTTTCTTTCATCCGGAAACCATGCTAGTATAAACACCACCATTAAATTCAAATGCGGCGATTTGTGAAGACATCAAGAATAGTTGCTCGAGTACCAAATGAGCCGTTGGATAATAAACCCCGACAATTTTTTTGTTGCGTTGTAAAAAACTTCAAGTAGTCGGGTTATTTTTCAATAGTATCCCAATTATCTTGACTAAATGGAGCACACCTACCCTCCCCGACAATTTCTCATCATGAAAATATTGCAATGTCACCTTTTGTCTTAAACCACTTATGAACATAAGATAAGTGGAGTTCCACCGTGTTTCAATATCCCAACAAGGTTGTAACCAATGTTTCCCCGCAGTTTCACACATCCAAATGTATGCATTATATCTTTTATTACCCTTTTAAAAAAATCGACTAACATTCTTTTAAAATCTTCTTTCACTTCACTCAAATGCGGATCTTTTAATCCCGCTTGCACAGCCAAGTTAATGATGTGTGCAACACATCGACTATGAAAAAATTCGCCATTACAAGGTGGCTCATATTCCATTTTAGTCGACCCATTGCATTTGTGTTGTTACTAGCATTATCCAACGTTATTGAAAAAAAAAATTCTGTCATGTTAAACTTAGGAAACACTTTTCTCAACAAATTGTATAAAGCTTCTCCGGAGTGAGGAACAGGAAAGTTTTCAAATGCTACGACTCGCTTCATCATTTGCCAACTTTCGGGATCAACCCAATGTGCGATAACACAAAGGTACGAAAATGGCAAATTAAGAGGAGCGGCCCAAACATCGGTTGTTAAATTAACACAAGCATCCATATTTAAAAAGTATTTTTAAATCTTGCTTAGCCATTTTCCACATTTTCATAGCATCGCGTTTAAGAGTCATACGACTTACATGATGAATGCTGCGGTTGCATATAATTCCGGTACACCTCCGTCGTCCCATCGTGGTCATAGTGGTTGAACGGCAAACCACGTTGAATCACCAAACCGGCCAATTTTTCACGGAGTAAATCATGATCATATGCAAAAATAGTCCCGTCTCGAGCCATGGACGATTGACCGGCTTCCAGAACCGATTTGAGTGCCTTTCAATACTTTTGTTTGATGTGAGCCCTCAACGCCGAGTTGGAACCGCTAGACAATATACTCAAGCAATATTTGCATTGAGCCTTTTTCTTACCGTCCGACATTAGGGCGTAGTTGAAGTGTTCCCATGGATCTTTTACACGGTCACACGGTAAAACTTTCAAAACCGTCGTTGCATTTGTTGAACCAGCTTCGGTGTTGGTGGTGTTGTTGGTGTTTGAACTTTCCATTAGTGTTTAGTGAAATACTTTCGGTTTTGATTTTTTTGAGTGTTTTTGATTGCTTGAAAGTGGTAATTAACCAAATACATAACACATCTATTTATACTAACATTTGTATGGCAAAATCGTAAATATTTAACAACTTTTAATAAAATCCCCCACGCTCCTTCCGTCCCTCTTTTAAAAATTCAAATTCAAAATTTCAAAATTCAAAAAGCGAAAAAACCAAGCCAAAAACCGGTTAGGAACGGTTAACGAACCGTTTCGGTTGGCGGTTAAAACCGGTCTTCAAACCGGTCGATTTCTCAAGTGAGGGAACCGGTTCCAAACCGCCGGTTTGGATATAAACCGGACCGGTTTGGGTCAAAACCGGTTTTGACCGGTTTGGTTTTTCGGTTTGACTTCAGATACGGTTCGGTTAACCGGTTTTTTTGTGCACCTCTAGCGTGGATGCCACCTATAATACAACTTGAAAGTCTCATAAACAAAAATTTACGTGGATCGTACATATATAATTTACTAAACTGTTTTAGAAAACAAAGTTAAGATATTAAAAATAAGCAAACTTGATGATGGATTCAAACAATGATAAAAAAATATAAATCTTCTTTACGTAATCCTCTTGAGATCATTGTATATAAATAATACCAAATGCCTGTGAGATGATACTCACAATGATATTAGGTAGGGCTGTAAACGAACTGAACGTTCAGTGAACATTTCATGAACGGTTCGGTAAAACGTTCGTTTATGATCGTTTATTTATTAAATGAACGAACATGAACAATATTTTACGATCGTTTAGTTAAATGAACGAACATGAACAAAAGTCACGTCCGTTTATTTATGTTCGTGAACGTCCGATTATGCGTTCGTTAATGTTCGTGTATGTTCATTTATTTATTTATGTTCGTATATCAAATTTTTTAATTGTATACTTTTTAAATTAGTTTGTTTAAACAAAAAGACACTTATAAAACGATATTAGATGCATAATTTAATAAAGTTTATGATTGTTTGTCTATGTTCATTTATGTTCGATCGTTTATGTTCGTTTAGCGTTCGTTTAGTGTCTTAATGAACGAACATAAACGAACATGAACAATTCATTTTCTTAATAAACGAACATGAACAAGAAATTTCGTCCGTTTAAGCGTTCGTGTTCGTTTATTTGTCCGGTTAAAATTAAATGAACGAACATGAACAAGGCTCCGTTCGTGTTCGTCCGGTTCGTTTACAGCCCTAATATTAGGGATGAACATCCTTAACGACGTGTATGCCACCTATAATACAACTTGTAAGTCTCATAAACAAAAAATGACGTAGCATAGCTGAGGAAGATATATTGGTTCAACAACCCGTGGAATCTCACAAATGTGATTGCGCCAGTAATGTGATATAGCACCTTAACATCACGGACCTATGTTGACATAAAAAGATTAAAACCATCAGATATAGGTAGATCAAAAGCAACCGACGATATTAATAAAGAAGGATTACAGTCCATGCCAATGAAAACAAAGTATCATTAGTGACAAGAATACAAAAAGAAAACCAACGCTTGTGTTTTGAGAAACAATAGAGAAAATTTGTTAAACCTAATATCATTAGGATAAATTAAATGAAAACACTATGAAAAGATATGCCTTTATTTAACTTTTAAGTTATGTTTAAGTTATTTAACAAATGGTTCGTTTGTGCGTATGTTCTCATTTGTAAACAATTTCTTTTCTACCTGATATACTTATTTGTTTGCTTTTTCATTTCTTTGCGTGCACTTCGATACTTATTTCTTCTCTATCTTTAAAGCCCCTAAGTATGTTATCAACTACTTAAAGAAATTAAGACGTAATTTCTTTTAGGGAGTTCGTTGGATTCTAATAATTTGACAATATGGATTTCTTAAAAAAAATAGTCTGTTCCCCTTCCTCTTGTGGGGGCCTTGGAATAGGTAGTATACATGCCTCTAACATCACCATGTTGGTCAAATGGCTCATTGTGTTCAGTATTCACTGACACAATGTAAATTCCATCGGTGTTCATATTTAAATATTAAAACTCTAATATCTAATAGGCAATGAGCATTATGGATTGCTATATATTTTTCCAAATTGGAATGTAAAGATTGTACCTTGAATGGCCTCCAATCTAAGAGTTATCGAGATATCAAGGTTAATGCTATCATTTGAGCTCCATTGACTAATAGAACTTATGAACTCAATGAGGCTAAATATGTCGTGAATTTTTATTTTTAGTTTTTACTTTTTACTTTAAAGATTCATACGGACTTGTGAATATCTGAGGCCATTAAGTCTTGCCTCAACATTTAAGGTCTAGTTTTCATATTTTTAACCTCTACATAAGTGACTATAACTTAAAGAGTACCTTCTTTGAGGAGATTGCCATCGTCACTTGAAGGCGAGGATCCCAAGAAACTACAGGCCCGACTTTTTGATGAAGAAAAACATGGCCAGATTTCCAATTAAGTGAGCTTGATATTAACTGTATGATGTAAAGACTCTGAGCATTTCTTTCATTTTCAAACTATCTTGAATCACCCAATTTCAAGAATGATATGTACCGTATGTTACTTTTTTTATGGTGAGACCCACAAGTAAGAATGTTAAATGGTGATGATTGACTTGAAAAAGTTATAATTTCAAACATCCATAACAACACCAAAAATCATTAAACGGCAAACCCCATTTATGATATGATATAGCTTTTGATGATGGAGTCATTGGCGGCATATATAACATAACTCGAGGTTCTTTTCCTATTTGAATGCCGCGTACACCATTAGTTAAAGCTCATTCATAGTAGTGTGCATATGCCATCTTGGATACACAACGCTTTTACGCTCTCTGGATGTCGATACATGCTTCCACATACTCTGCGGTAGCGATTTTATGATATGATACTTTTGATGATCACGAAGCCATTGGCGGCATATATAACATAACTCCGGGTTCTTTTCCTCTTTGAATGCACAGTACACCATTAGTTAAAGCTCATCCGTAGTAGTCTGCATATGCCATCTTGGATACACAACACTTTCGGCTCTACTGGGATGTCGATACATGCTTCCACATACTCTGCGGTAGCAGTTGCCTCAGGAATAGAAACACCACTGAATAAGAGTTTCGTCTTTGGATCAATGATATTAGATTTTTGAAAAAAAAAGTATTCAGAATCTTAGTTGGTGTTGTATCTCCCCCATCATTCATGCCATAATCTGCAACTCGTGAATTCATAATCCCTATTAGTCTATCGCACTTAAGATGTAAAAAGATACACATGACTACAAAGGACAAATGAAATTGGATAAAAACCAAAACAGAAGACAAATAACATTGCCATGTTGGTCAAATGGCTCACGTGTTCGTATTCAGCGACACAATGTATATTCCACGGTGTTCATATTTAAATATTAAAACTCTAATAGGCAATGAGCATGATGGATTGCAATATAATTTTCCAAATGAACTTTAAAGATTGTACCTTGAATGGCCTCCAATCTAAGAGTTATCGAGATATCAAGGTTAATTACGTCATTTGAGCTCCATTATTTTGAAACTGATAGGAAATTAACTGCACTAATAGAACATATGAACTGAATGAGGCTAAATATGTTGTGAATTTTTAGTTTTAGTTTTTGATTTAAAGATTCATGCCTGGACTTGTTAGAGGAATATCCAGGCCATTAACTCTGTAAGTGTTGCCTCCACATTTGAAGTTGTCCAAAATAGTATTCTAAATTTTAAGGTAGATGAAGCTCCATGTACATAAACAAAAATATATTGTTACTAATTCACCAGTTCCATAAATAAAGACCACTTTTTAAAAATTGACTCAAAAAATTAAAACTCCGCCACGTGATATAATGTCATGTAGAAATGCTTATAGCAGGTCTAATTGTCATTTTTTTAACCTGTACATGAGTGACTATAACTTAAAGAGTACATTCAAATTTTTGAGGAGATTGTCATCGTCACTTGAAAGCGAGGATCCCAAGAAACCACATCCGACTTTTAATGAAGAAAACTCGCGGCGATTTCCGGTTAAGCGAGCTTGATATGTCACGATGTAACCAAACACGATAGCGACAATGATTTCTTGGTTACTAAAGCCGATCCTATTGATACTTCTAACGTAAGAAATAAAAATAAATTGACTGCTAGAAATCTAAAAACAAAATAAATACTTGGCAGTTAGAGAGGATTTAGGCAACTTCTAAACAGTGTTTGATGAGTTCTCGTTTAGCCATCTTTACATGTTGACCCATTTTCAGCAAAAATACAACTCAACTTGTTATAGTGAAATCACAAAAAAACGGCCTCTCGGGACCGGGGTTTGCAAAATTTGAAAGAAAGATTTGTGGTTGGAAGTAAAGAGCAATGTTGATGCAAAATTTTTAACCCACTTGTAAAATCCTACTCACCAGCGCCATGTGTTTACAGGTCAGTAACTATGTTATACCTTCATGAAAACGTCCATTCCTTGTTCTCGAAATATTGCGCCTGCTTTCTCTCCTTGAGCAAGTGCCATCAACTATCTTTGAGACATATTACTTATATTATATGTATTAGGTTTTGACAATATGGTTAGATGTAGAATGGTAGGTGAGTGAGCTAAAGTTCATGTAAAGCAAAAGCACGTAATCAAACTGCAAGCATAAATAGATCGTTCGCTATTACGGATAAAAAAAACAAATTTAGAACCTACGAAATAGATCAGAACAAATACTCAATCACAAATACCTACGAAGAAAAAGTAACAATAGGTGGTTACCTGCGGGTGATAAGTTTTTTCATTTTGTAAAGACCTTTTTGTATGTTACTTGTATGTACCATAATTCTAACAATTTTTTTTTAATTCACTGAAGGCCTGTCTTTAGTAACGATTGTCAACAGATGTTAACAAAATTCAGAATGAATTGAATAACACTGGATATGTGATGGAGTGCCAAAATCCATACGCCATCAATTTAGTTCCCATAAGGCTGTTAACACTCACGGTCGTGAGTCATATATCATTCATACTGTTTACGCAAGCATGCTATGTTCAGTTATAACGCTGACCTTTCGGCTTATTTTGTTAAAAGTTAATTGTTGAATGTTGTATATCTTTTTCGTACCTTCAAACCCAAACTATCAATTTGAGATAACCGCCTAGGATTTGAGTCATGTTTCCATCCTTGAAAAGTGCATATCCAAATACTCTATAAGCATAAAGTACTAACTAATTGTTTAATGATCTGAAGATTATTTTTTTAGTGCCTTCCCCAACTCTACCGGTTTGAGATGACCGCGTAGTTGAAGTGGTCCTCCAGGAATCCAATCGGGTTCACTAAGGCTTTTTTCAACTATAATTGGCGTCTTTCCCAAAAAAACATCAAAATTAAAGCATAAATTTTGGCCTAGCAAGCACTTCAAAAAGCAATATAAACATGTTGTGAATTTAGTATGGCGACTTTTGAAGAAACATAAAAGATTGACGCTAACAAATATTAGTTTCACGTGGCCTGTTACCAATTATTATACTTTGTTTTGTGTTGGCGTATCACCAAATATATTTTTTTGTAGAACATTTAGTTCAGTATTTACTATTATGATCAAAATCAGAATTTAATGTAGATGTCCAACGGTTATTTTAACCATACTTGTAAGTACTTAACTCTCTTAACGGTTGGAACTCTAAGCACCACGGATATTTTTAAGTATGATTCTAACAACAGTGA
>OU343216.1:76530357-76574655 GCA_910596185.1 Chrysanthemum makinoi | reverse complement strand
AAAGCATTCTCCTACATGGGGATCTTTTCAACAAACTCATCAGCTTTTTTCATGTCCATATCCTTTTTCCAAAACACTTGTTCAAGTGGTCGTAAATTGTGTTTTGAGGTCTAAACTTGTTAAAGCAAATCCAGTTATCCTTAGCATAGTCAAGTGTTTTATAGCTGATTTTCTTTTCTATGCATATGGGCTCTTAAGTTTTTCATCATCCAATTTCTTTCTAGTTACTTCTTCTAACTGTTTATCTTCCTCAATATTCTCGGGCAACTAGGTTTTTGTCTAGGCTTATAAGATTTCATTGCCATCATAGACACCTTTGTGCTTCTCTAGCTTCATACGCCTTAGGGTTTGGTTCATCAACTAACCTAACACTATGTTTGTCACTTAGAACTCTATGCTTAGTGATCATGTGAAATTGAATGGTGTTTCCTTGTATGTACAATTTATTTTCAAGTTTGTTTTTCAAAGTTTTTAGGTTGGAAAATTCATTTAAGAGTTTTGATTCCTTGGCATTAAAATCCTGTTTAAGCACTTCACATTTTCTTGAAGTTCTTGTTTTTGTTTAGCCATTTTGTTAAGCTTTTCTTTTAAGGAATCTAACTCTTGTTTAAGTATTTCTTCCCTAAAATTACTTTTCTAATAATCAGACGCATTTGGTCATCCATCTCCTGCTTCACGGGTAGTTAACTCAAACTTAGCACGCTTGTTCATAAATGGCAACTTGTTCTTTATATAAGTATTGTTCATTTATGTAATCATTAGGAACACTAGCAAGTATTCATCAAACATATAGTCATCATTGACTGCATTAGATACATCACTTGGTTCAATAGCATTCTCATATTGGGTCACATATTGATCATATGCGACAATATTATCATTGCCCATATTAGCAATATCTGAAGTCACTGGGTTTCCTGTAGATTGAACTTTATCATGTATCTTTTGCTGATCAACATTATCATATAGTTTTAATACCTCTGAGATGATTATTTCTTTGGATGGACCAGCTTGTGCGGGTGTAGAGACCTTTGGAGAGACCATTGGAGAAATGCTAGCCATGAAAAATTGTCTGCTGCAGCAGGTTCATCATCGACGCCAGAAGTCGTATGCATCAGCCGGCGGAACTTGAAAGGCATTATGATGATTATGACCTATCTCCTGTATTGGCTGCTCATCCACATCAGCATCATATGTCTTGGCATTGCCCCCAAAGAAGAAAACAACAACTCCTCTTCATCCAACACAACTCCATTATCCTGAGCTTGCACAAGTAACATCTTGTCTCTGAAGTACTCTGATTTTGTAGGCGCGGAGATGTGCGCTTCTAGCTATATGTCCATCACCACCACAGTTGTAGCACTTGATCGGCTTTGCTTGTCCTTGGTTTCCATTCCTTCCCTATTCCGATGATTACCACATATCCTCTACCAACTCCACTCTTCCTGGCGATACCTACTTTTTGAACTGGTTGCACCATTACCTTCCCATCTCTGACAGTTGCTTGATTGTGTGGATTGGATGTTTCTCGAGATTATTGTTGGTGTGTGGGAGAGAGTTCATGTTTTGACTAACCATGAGATGTTTGATTGATGAAGTTTTCCATGAGTGTGTTTGAGCTCGAGGCTTATATGTCGGATCAGGATGAGTTTGTAATTACCATTACCCCATGGGTATGACTGAGAAGCTTTGGTGGTATTACAACATTGGTGTAAAAATCTGTAGAGTCATTTGACGAACTAGTTTCTTCCTGCTTAGATTTGAACTGTTCAAGAATCCTTCGTTCAAACATAGCATGTCTCTCATCTCTAAGCGGAAGGCATACAGTTGCTCATAGTTGGTGTTCTTCAATCCTTTAGTTAGCTTCACAGAGGTGACAAACTTGTGCCATTCGAGATTCATGTTGTTCACAAACTTTGAGTTCAATTGAATATTTGGCATAGTCATTTTGATATTCCTCATATCATTCACAAGCTTGTGGAATCTCACGTAATATTCATAGATACTCTCTTCTGGTTCATCTTGAAGTGCTCAAATTCATCATACAACCGTGATTCTCTGCCTTCCTTAGTTAATTCAACCTGAGAGAAGCATCTTGACATTATCCCAAATGTTCTTGGCTTCAGGTTGTGTGATTGATAAGCTTGTAGATATCTTTTGGAAGACCCTGAAGTATAATGTTTGAAGCCCTGATATCAACATCGAATCTCTTTTTCTCCTTATCACTGAGCTCATCATACATCTTTTGTCTGTCCATTCCAAAGATCATTGTTCCATCCTGCCGCAGATCAATTATGTCTCTTGTAGTCTCAATCTGATAAGGTCCTTCATCAATTGATTTGAGAATGTTGACCCCATTATCCTTTCCAAGACAAGCATAATTGATTCGTTGAGCCCAAGAGTCGTAAGGCCGCTCATCAAGCATGGGTGGACGAGTACCAACCACCGCTTGAACATCCTCAAGAAACAGGGAGATGATTGTAGGTATGTTGGTAGACACATGTTTATATTTCACGGGATTTTATAACTCTATGATTAAACCGGGAAATAGATTCTTTCACGGGAATTTACTAAATCAAGAGAAACCGTGATAAAACAAAAGTTCAACCAAGTCGCTAAGGGTCCTTGAACCAAGTCACTAAGCACCAAGTCGCTAAGTAGCAACTCGCTAAACCTCAAGTCGCTGTGAATCAAGTCGCTAAGCACAAGTCGCTAAGACATATGTCGCTGAACACAAGTCGCTAAAGCACCAAATCGCTAAGCAAGTATAAACGCTTAAAGAGCAACTCGCTAAGTATCCAAGTCGCTAATGTCAAGTCACTGAGAACAATAAGTACAAGTCGCTAGAATAAATGAAAAGCAAAGTCGCTAACCCCACCAAGTCGCTAGTCGTAGTGGAGAATCCACTAACTTGTATTGTTTGTCGGCTTGTCTCAATAGACAAGTCACTAAGCTCAAGTCGCCATTACTAACACTACAACTCGCTAGAAATTAATGAAGCAAGTCGCTAATACGAAGAAATTCACAACGAGACTCAAGTCGCTACCTTGAAAAACTTCAAAACACACTTTTCAATCCAAAACAAGCCCAACCACAGTGATTCAAGCTTTCCAAATCAAAACCCAAGCACTTACAATGATTCTAAACACTAAAGTACACTCAAAATTCAAACTTTAACACAAGAAATGATCCAAGTGATGCAGAAACCACTAAACTATTTCAACCTCAAAAACCATCTAAAACCACTAGAAATCCAAGGATATGTAAGAGAGATGATCAAACCATGGCTCTTGATACCATTTGTAACATATTAGATTTCACAAACACATCAAACCATGATCATATAAGGCGTACACAATGATGTTTTAGAGAGAGAAATAGTTAGAGGTTTGGGAACTTAGTGAGAGAAAGTGAAAATATTATTATAAGCTCCAACTCTCTACCTTGGGAGGTAGAGAGTATTTATAGTCTTACACAAATCGCCACCTACGGGCTGTGGATCAGGCATACAATGGGTAAAGACCCGTCCGTCCTCCACGATGTTACTTAACTACATACTACTTAACTTTAAATAACTACAACTACGAGCTTTCTAACGAATACATATACTTTAGGTGACCGACACTTTAACAACTGGATTTACTAAATCCTAACACTTAGACTTAGCCTAAGCTTCGCGAGGAGTTACACCATATTGTCATTCAATCCCAAGTGCTGTTCCGCAATCATTTGGGTAATATATTTTTTTTGATTCATTATTATTAAAGGATATAAAAGTTGAAAAATCTCAATGTGTGTAAGTTTTTCTTATCTTGTTTAATTGTGATTTTTCAAATACTTTACTTCAGTCATGTATCACACTTAGTGCTAAATTGCCTTTTAACTAATTGTGAAACGGGAACAACAAGTGGTATCAGAGCAGGCTGATTTATAAAACCCTTTTTAAGCCTCTCAACAACGTTATTAAAATCAGGTTCCAAACATGGCTGATAGTGATGTGCCCCAACTTGTCGATAAAAAGGGTGGAGCCTATGCTGCTATTGCCCCTCAACTCGAAGTTGGAAAATTTAACAAGTGGAAGAAGTGAATGCTTTGCTACTTGAATGGGATGGAACCTTACTACATTAAGTGTATTAATGAAGGTCCATTTATCTCAAAGATTGCTGAAGGTTTACCTAAACCTGAAGCTTAGTGGACATAGGATGAGAGGAGAGTGGTCAACCAGGACCAGAGGCTTAAAAGCATCATCATATCTTGTCTTCGTGATGATGTAATGGAGTCTGTCATAGGTTGTACTACAGCCAAACAAACCTGGAATGACCTGGTCTACAACTATGAAGGTCCCTCAAATACCAAGAAAAACAGGATCATGGACCTGAAACTTGAGTACAATACCTTTCAGCTAAAGACTCGAAACACTCTCAAACTTACACCCGTTATAAAACTTTGTTAAATGAATTGTCAAATGATGATGTCAAGTTGTCGAAACATGAAATCAATGTTGGTTTTGTTAACAGTCTCCCTGAGAAATGAAAATCATATTCAGAATCTTGAACTCCCGGAAATCTACGGGAAATTTGTCTATGAGAATAACCTCATCAACAGACGATACCCTGACTTGAAAAAGTATTAGGAAGTCAAAAAGTCCCTAACAACCACTTCAACACCAATTTCCACTGCCTTTTATTCAAACAGTGTGGTTCAGGATTTTCAGAAAAATTCAGACGATGAGGCAGATGAGAGAACAAGCGAGGAGTACCTGAATGACTTGAACATAGAGTTTCAGGAAAGGGCACTCCTTGCTAACTCTAAAAGGTTTATATGAAGGAACAAAAGTTTTTCTAATGCTAAAGCTAATGAGGACACTGAGTGTTTTAAGTGTCACAAAATAGGTCATTTTGCTAAAGACTGTTTTTCAAAAACAAATTTTGAACCCTCCTACAAAGCCTCAGGGTCAAACAGTCCTTAGGTTTTAGAAAATTTCAACCAAAATTCTATCAGGCTCATCAGAATTTCCAAAACAAGTCTGATCAAAACAAAGCTGTTGATTTTGAAGCTAAGTATAGGAAAGCCAAGGCTAAAGTAGCTATTTTTGAGGCCACTCCCTCAGAAACAACACAAAATATTAAATCTGTGAAGGGTAAAAACATGGGCCTAGTAGCTGAAGTCTTTAACCAGGATGAAGAGCCAGTCTCCTCAGACGATGAAATGGTGCAAGTCAGTGCACTGATGGCTCTCTCAGAAGAGGACAAGCTAGCTGTTGGAAAGAATCATGCTAGGAATGGTGAATGGGTTAACATCACAATGAAGAAGGTAAACATTTTACTTTTCGTAGATGATGATTCTGATTGGCAGTCTTTAATGAAAAATATTAATGTTGACCTTAAGTTCGTAGAAGAGCAACGATTGAATCTGTTCTCTAAGGATAACAAGTTTAGTTTTGAATTAAATAAGTGTAGGGATGAATTGCTTATTTTAAAACATGCCAAACTTGAGGCTGTTACACTACAAATTCAAAACACTGAATTAGTAAAACGTAATCAAGCTCTTCAGGAAGAACTCTATAAGGAAAAACAAATCATTGAAAGCTGGACTACCAAGAACCCTAGAGTATTTAATACTGTTCAATCCCCCAGTAGCAAAAAGAGAGTAATAGGTGAAGATCAACTCACTGATACTCTCAGTGATGATCAAAGTCCCAAACCATTTGTGTCTGCTGGCATGCTCTCCAAAAAAGAGCTGTTGCCAAAATCCAGTGACTGGGTTGAAAGGGTAAACCCTGAGAGTAAGCTTCCAAACTTCGATTCTGGAAGGATACTTGAGCCTGAAAGTCAGGCTCTCAAGAGCATGCTTGGACTCCCTGACGTACCCAGTAGTACTGAACACATCTCTGAGTCTGAAGCTGAATCTCAAGCACCGCTTCCACCTTTGAAACCTCTTCAGGGTGCTGCACCTAGCTCTGAGCTTACTCCTCTGCAATTCAACCCTCACTCTCTAAAAGAAAGGTCAGGTCTTGGTAGAACATTTTTGAAAAGACCAGCAAAACCAACCTAAGAAGATTCAGTCCCCACTGAGACTTCCACATCTTTAGTTCCTACTGAAGAAGACCAAATCCAAAAACTGGTTGAACTTGTGAGGAAGTTGACTGACAAGATGAACTTTATTGAGAAAGCTCTTGATTCAATAATCAAGGAACCAAAGTTAACCTCCTCTAGTTACTCAAAGTCAAAATCAAACACCAAACCCAAACAAAAGTGTGATATGTGCCATTATACTAGCCATACCACTGATAATTGCTATAGAATCCTTTTTTGCATGATCTGCAAAAGGGAAGATCATAGAAATTTTGATGACTTACAGTATGTAAGATCATTCAGTGAAGCAAGTCATACCAATCTTGGTCATCAGTATGCTTCATCCATAAAGCAGTCTCAAAGGCCTAAAGCAAAACCTTTTCCTCCTTGCCCACAATGTGGCTTTAATGATCATCATCCTGATGACTGTCTCATGAACTCTTCCTGTGAAATATGTGGAAATCCAACTCATGAGACATCTTAGAATGATAGGGTCATACAAACAAGGAGAAGTTCAAAACAACCCTGCATCACTGAGTCTTCCTCCGTAAGCAAATGCAAAACCTGTGGTAGCACACTTCACTCAACCACTGACCATGAGTCAATTTCTAAGTTTAAGCATACCATCAGACCGAAGCCCACTAGTAAGTGGGTCAGCAAGAGAAACTAATTCAGTTTACTATTTGTGCAGAGACACACCAGGGAGCCTATTTGGCATCTAGATAGTGGATGTTCAAGGAGCATGACTGGTGTAAAGGAGTATATGCACAAGTATGTAAAGGAACCAGGACCCAAGGTAGTATTTGGTGATAACTCATCATGTCCCACTGAAGGTTATGGTTCAGTAAACTGTAATGGAATAGTTTTCTCTAGTATTGCTTATGTCAATGGTCAATCGTATAATCTTATCGGGTGTGTGATGCAAAATACATAGTGTAGTTTAATGATAAACAAGGTACTATTTTCAATGCCAACAAAGAAGTTGTTCTTACAACTCCTAGGAGAGATGATGTATATGTTCTTGACATGTCAACTCTCTCTCAGAATGGACATGTTTCTTTGCCAAAGCCACTGAAACTGTCAACTGGCTGTGGCACAAGAGAATCTATCACTTAAACTTCAAAAATATAAACAACTTGGAAAAACAAAACAAAGTCCTTGGTTTACCATCACTGGTTTTTGCAAAAGATAAACCATTCTCAGCCTGTGAAAAAGGCAAACATCATACAGCATCATTAAAAACAAAACTAAATTTCTCCATCAAAAGCTACCTTCACCTCCTGCATATGGATCTATTTGGACCTGTTAGTCCAAGATCAATCCAACATGAGAAGTATACACTTGTCATTGTTGATGAGTTCTCAAGATACAGTTGGGTATACTTTCTTTGCAAAAAGAGTCAGGCAGCTGAAACCATAATGTCGTTCATCACGAAGATTGAAAACCAGAATGACATTACAGTTAAACAAATCAGAACTGACAATGGTACTGAGTTCAAAAATCAAGAGCTTGAAAGTTTCTATGATGAAAAAGGAATTTCCAAAAATTTCTCATCTCCTTATACCCCTGAACAAAATGGGGTAGCTGAAAGGAAAAACAGAACTCTCATTGAGGCTTAGAACCATATTAAATGGCTCAACACTCTCAAAGCACTTCTGGACTGAAGTTTTTAAAACAACCTCTTACACTCAAAACATGTCAATCATTGTCAAAAGGCATAACAAAACCCCGTATGAGATCTTCAAAGAAAGACTTCCTGATATATTACTTTCATGTGTTTGGGTGTCCTGTGTTCATTCACAATCACAAGAATCACTTAGGCAAATTTGATGCAAAAGCTGATGATGGATATTTCTTAGGTTACTCATTGATATCTAAAGCCTTCATGGTGTTTAACACTAGAAGACAACAAGTTGAGGAAACCTTCCATGTCACCTTTGATGAGAGCACTAAAAGCATCAGGTTCACCAATACCTCTGTAGAAGAAATAGGAATTGATGACTCATCTAGATACCCTCTTGATGAGTTCAACTCAGAAAACTATTCCTCATAGTCGATGTCGCTACCTCATACTACATTTTGCCTCGCAACCTTTCTCAACCCACCATCAGTGAATTCATTGATACTCCATCAGTCCCTACTTGGATAGGTAATAATGAACCAAATGTTCAAGAACCTGTTATGCATGAACCCAAACCTGAACAACAAACCTCCTCATCAAAGGATCTTTATGTTTCTGTTGCTCCAGCCTTTGAACCCATTCCTGAGCTCCCAGTGACCTCATCAAGCTCATATCCTAGACCACAAAATAAGTGGACAAGATCTCAAGACATTTAGCTTGTGAATATCATTGGTGAACCCACTGAAGGCATGCTCATAAGGAGCATCGCTGCTAAGCTATCAGCAGCTTCAGCTAATGAGTGTCTATATGCAGAGTTTCTGTCAGAAGTTGAATCCAAAAGTGTCAATGAGGCTCTAAAACATCCTAGCTGGGTTCAGGCTATACAAGAAAAACTTCAACAGTTTGATAGAAACAAGGTCATAACCTTGATCAAATGTCCTCAGGATGTCATTGTCATAGGAATGAGGTGGGTTTTCATAAACAAAACTGATGAAAATGGCACTGTCATTAAAGACAAAGCCAGACTTGTAGCCAAAGGTTACAATCAACAAGAAGGCATTGACGATGATGAGATATTTACTCTTGTTGCAAGAATGGAAGCCATCAGGATCTTCCTTGCCTATGCAACATACATGAACTTCAAAGTTTACCAAATGGATGTAATAAGTGCCCTCCTGAATGGTGAACTCAAAGAAGATGTTATGTTCAGCAACCCCCAGGCTTTGAGAGTCGTGAGTACCCTAACTATGTCTGCAAGTTTGACAAAGCCCTATATGGACTGAAACAAGCTCCCAAAGCATGGTATGAAACTCTCTCAGCCTTCCTGATCCAAAACAAATTTGTTAGAGGAAAGATGGACAACACCCTGTTTATCTATAGGACTAAACAAGATGTGATACTAGTCCAAGTGTATGTTGATGACATCATCTTTGGCTCTACAAATTATACTCTTTGCAAACAGTTTGAAAAACTAATGACAAAGAAATTTGAAATGAGCATGATGGGTAAACTCACATACTTCCTTGGACTACAAATCAGGAAAACTGCTAAGGGTATCACCATCATTCAGGAGAAATATACCAGGAATATCTTGAAGAAATATAAGATCTCTGATTGTGCCTCAATGAAGACTCCAATGGCCCCCCAAAATAACCTTGGACCAGATCTCACTGGCAAATCAATCAATCAAACTCATTTCAGAGAGATTGTAGGATTATTGATGTATCTAACTACTTCCAGACCAGATATACAATTCTCAGTATGTCTGATTGCAAGATATCAGTCTAGTCCTATGAATCCCATCTCACTGCAGCCAAAAGGATTCTCAGATACCTAAAGGGAACTCCAAGCCTTGGACTTTACTATCCTAAATGTTCAGGGTTTGACCTCAAAGGTTGTTCGGACTCTGACTATGCTGGTTGTAACATGGACAAAAAAAGTACCTCAGGGTCCTGTCAATTTCTTGGAAGAAAACTGGTTTGCTGGAGTACTAAGAAGCAAGAATCAGTGGCTATGTGTTCAGCTGAAGCTGAATATGTGGCAGCCTTGTTGTGCCAATGTGCTATGGATGAAAAGTCAACTCAGTGACTATGACATCCATTACAAGATGGTACCCATCTTCTGTGATAACACTAGTGCTATTGCAATCTCCAACAACCCTGTCCTTCACCAAAGAACCAAACACATTGATATCAGATATCATTTTATCAGGGACCGTATCATGAAAGGAGACATAGAACTCTATTTCATCCCTACTGAATATCAGCTTGCTGATATCTTCACCAAACCTTTAGATGAACTTACCTTCAGGAGACTGAAAGCTGAATTGGGAATGCTTGACATTGAAAGTCAGCAACCTGATAACCAATCCTGATCTCAGCAGTTCTATCTTCAGGTTCCCTGACATTGGATAAAGAGCATTGAATGAGTAACTAAATGCTCTAAGTATTTCAGTTACTTAATGTCATAGGTTGGTAAACATACCAATTTAATATAGGAATATATGTCTTTAAACCCTTCTGTCATCCATTTCATGAGTCCCCTTCAACCTTACCTCATCCCACTTGGTATTAAATTCCCTCTCTCACAAGAAATATCCTTAGGATATTTCAAACCTGCAAACGCACTTTTACTGTGCACTGCAACCGTTTCCTTGAAAACCGTCAGAAAACTGCAGGTAGTAGAGTGGCTGCATTAAATGAGGTACATGAAACGTTTTCAAAAATTGACTTTACAAATCCTCACATGTACAAAAATTACCCCTTTACCACTCTATAAATACCCCTCTCAAAAGCTCAAAACCACACACACAAATTGATTTCTGCAAATAAACTCTGTCAAAATATTTTCAAATTCAAGAAACAATTGTGTGTTCTTTGTTCTAAAACCAGTTTAAGCAAAAATTAATCTTTGCAAACAATATAAAAAAGTTTTTCACCACAAACTTTTAAAAGGAATTAACTACTTTGATTGTTCTTGTCAACAAAATTATCAAAAACCTAAATCTTTCTGAATGGAAATGGCAAGAACTCAAAGTCTTCAGTTTGCACCACAGTGGGTAAGCGGTATTGAAAATATTGAATTTAAAATGAACAACGTTATAGGAAATTATTAGGATTTGGAAAATCCAGTAGTTAAAGTGTCGGTCACCTCAAGTATATGTAATCGTTAGAAAGCTCGTAGTCGTAGTTATTTAATGTTATGTAGTATTTAGTTTTGTAACACCGTGGAGGACGGACGGGTCTTTACCCATCAGATGCCGATCCACAGCCCGGCCGTGCTGCTTTCATTGTAAGACTATAAATACTCTCACCTCCCGGTAGAGAGTTTGAGCTCATAATAAGATTTTTCTTTCTCTCATTAAAGTTCACAAACCTCTAACTTTCTCTCTCTAAAACTCATCTTAGCAATGCCTACTTTGTTTATGGTTTGATGTGTATGTGAAATCCAATATACATGTGGTATAAGAGCCGGTTAGATCATCTCTTACATATCCTTGGATTTCTAGTGGTTTTAGATGGTTTTGAGTTTGAAAAAGTTTAGTGGTTTTTGCATCATTTGGTTCATTTATAGTATTAAAGTTTGAATTTGAGTGTACTGTGTTTAGGATCATTGTATGTGCTTGGGTTTTGATTTGGTAAGCTTGAATCACTGTGGTTGACCTTGTTTTTGGATTGAAAAGTGTGTTTTTTAAAGTTTTTCTTGGTAGCGACTTGGCTCTCGGAGTGAATTTCTTGGTAGCGATTTGCTTCAGTAAAAGGTAGCGAGTTGTAGTGTGTTTTGGTAGCGACTTGGTCATAGCTTACTTACCTTTTGAGACAAGCTGACAAACAAGCATTAACTTAGTGGATTCTCCACTACTGCAGCTTAATTGTAAGTGCAGCTAATTTGCTTCTTCAATTTTGATAGCGCAATTTTGTTCTTTAAGTTTCTAGCTTAATCTTGGTGTTAGCTTAATTTTGGTCCTTAGCGAGTTCCTATTTAGCTTAATTTGACGTTATTAAAGAACTTGGTGCATAGCTAATTGTCACAAAATTTTTACATTTGGAACTTTATTTAATTTTGTTTGTTTTCTATGTAATGTTAATGCGTATTGAGGTGACCTCCCTTAGGGGAGATTGTTAGGATTTGGAAAATCCAGTAGTTAAAGTGTCGGTCACCTAAGTATATGTAATCGCGAAAGCTCAGAGTCGTAGTTATTTAATGTTAAGTAGTATTTAGTTTTAAACACCGCGGGAGGACGACGGGTCTTTACCCAATCTGTATGCCCGATCCACAGCCCGCCGTATGCTTTCATGTAAGACTATAAATACTCTCTACCTCCCAAGGTAGAGAGTTGGAGCTCATAATAAGATTTTTCTTTTCTCTCACTAAAGTTCCCAAACCTCTAACTTTCTCTCTCTAAAACTCATCTTATACGCCTACTTTGTTTATGGTTTGATGTGTATGTGAAATCCAATATGTTACAAATGGTATCAAGAACCATGGTTAGATCATCTCTTACATATCCTTGGATTTCTAGTGGTTTTAGATGGTTTTTGAGTTTGAAAAAGTTTAGTGGTTTTTTGCATCATTTGGTTCATTTCTTGTGTTAAAGTTTGAATTTTGAGTGTACTTTTGTGTTTAGGATCATTGTATGTGCTTGGGTTTTGATTTGGTAAGCTTGAATCACCGTGGTTGAGCTTGTTTTGGATTGAAAAGTGTGTTTTTGAAGTTTTTCTTGGTAGCTTAACTTGGCTCTAGGAGTGAATTCTGGTAGCACTTGCTTCAAAGTAGCGAGTTGTAGTGTGTTTTGGTAGCTTACTGGTCATAGCGACTTACCTTTTGAGACAAGCCGACAAACAAAGTAACTTAGTGGATTCTCCACTACGGTAGCGACTTGGTAAGGTAGCGACTTGCTTTCAATTTTGATAGCGACTAGTTCTTTAAGTTTCTAGTTTAACTTGGTTTTAGCGACTTGTCCTTAGCGAAGTTGCTATTTAGCTGAATTTGAAGTACGCTTAGCAACTTGGTGCATAGCGATTCTGTCAAAATTTTTAGCGATTTGGAACTTAGCTTAATTTGTTTTGTTATTACTTAGCAACTTAGTGCTTAGCGACTTGGTTCAAGGAATCTTAGCTTACTTGGTTGACTTTTGTGTGTAATACGGTTTCTTGATTTAGTAAAATCCCGAAAGAATCTATTTCCGGTTTAATCATTGAGTTATAAAATCCCATGTAATCTTTAAACATGTCTACCAACGTATCTACAATCATCTCCACTCGTTGAGGATGTTCAAGCAGCTGGTTCATATACTCGTCCACCCATGCTTGACATAACTGACTACGACTCTTGGGCTCAAAGAATCGATTGTATACTGTCTTGGAAAGGAAAATGGGGTCAACATTCTCAAATCAATTGATGAAGGACCTTATCAGATTGAGACTACAAGAGACTTAATTGATACAACTGCAGATGGAACAATGATCTATGGGATAGACAGACTAAAGACATATGATGAGCTCAATGATAAGGAGAAAAAGAGATTCGATGCTGATATCAGGGCTTCTAAAATCATACTTCAAGGTCTTCCAAAAGATATCTACAAGCTGATCAATCACAACACCGGCCAAGGCAAGTGGGATAATGTCAAGATGCTTCTTTCTGGTTCTCAATTAACTATGGAAGACAGAGAATCACAACTCTATGATGAATTTGAGCACTTCAAGATGAAACCCGATGAGAGTGTCTATGAGTATTACGTGAGATTCCACAAGCTTGTTAATGACATGAGGAACATCTGAATGACTATGCCAAACATTCAAATTAACTCAAAGTTTGTGAACAACATGAATCCCGAATGGCACAAGTTTGTCACCTCTGTGAAGCTAACCAAAGGATTGAAGAATACAAACTATGAGCAACTCTATGCCTTCCTTCTTCAGAATGAGAGACATGCTATGTTTGAAAAGAGGATTCTTGATCAGCCAAAACCAACCAGGAGAGACAAGCTCATCAAATGATTCAACCGCTTTCTACTCAAACATTGGAATTACCACCAAAGCATCTCAAGTTATACCCATGGGTAATGGTAATCACAAACTCATTCCCGATCCAATGTTCAAACAAGCCGATGCCGATGCATAGCCGTTGGAAACTTCATTAATCAACTGCTCTCATGATTAGTCAAAACATGAACTCTCTCCCACACACCAACAACAACCTCGTAACAAAGATCCAATCCACACAATCAAGCCATGCGGGTTCAGTGAGATGGAAGGTTATGGTGCAACCAGTTCAAGAAAGGCAAGATTGAACAAGGAAGAGGTGGAGTTGGTAGAGGATATGTGGCAAATCGAATAGGGAAGGAATGGAAATCGTGACAAGCAAAGCCGATCAAGTGTTACAACTGGTGGTGAGGGACATATTGCAAGGAACGCACATCTCCAAAACGCCTCGAATCGCAGAGTACTTCAGGGATAAGATGTTGCTTGTTCAAGCTCAGATAATGGTGCGCTTTGGATGAAGAAGAGTTGTTGTTTTTGCCGAGGGAAATGCTAAGACATATGATGTAATGTGGATGAGCAACCAATTCAGAGATAGGCCACAATCATCGAATGCCTTTCAAGTCGCGATTGTGATGCATACGACTCGACGTTGATGATGAACCTACCGCACAAACAATTTTCATGGCTAGCATTTCTCCAATGGTCCCTCCTAAAGTCTCTTCATCACCACAAGCTGGTCCATCCAAAGACAAAATCATCTATGAGGTATTAAAACTATACAATGATGTTGATGTGCAAAAGATGCATGACAAAGTACAATCAATGAAAAATATTGAGTCGATATTGAAAATATGGTAATATCAATGTTGTCCCATATGATCAATATGTGAAACAAAGTGAAAGTGAGATTGTACAAAGTGATGCATCTTCGCAGTCAATGATGACTATGTTTTTGATGAATACACTGCATGTGCCCCTGATGATTCTGTTATCTCTTAACTTAATGCCTATAAAGAACAAGTTGCCATTTATGAACAACGTGCTAAGTTTGAGTTAACTACTCGTGAGCAGGAGTTGGATAACCAAATGCGCATAAATTATTAGAAAAGTAATTTTAGAGAAGAAGTGTTAAAACAAGAGTTAAACTCCTTACAAGAAAAGCTTTCTAAAACTGCTAAGCAAAAACAAGAACTTCAAGAAAATGTTAAAGTGCTTAAGCAGGAATTTCATGCTAAGGAATCAAAACTTTTGAATGATTTTTCCAATCTAAAAACTTTGAAGAACAAGCTTGAAAATAAGTTGTACGCACAAGGAATACCATTCGATCGCCACTTGATCACTAAGCATAGAGTTTTAAGCGATGCATAGCATTCCCTTGTTGAGGAACTAAATCCAGAGGTCATTAAAAAGGCTAAAGCTGCTAATAAGGTGATCTATGATGGAAATGAGATTCTTAAACCTAGACAGAAACCTAGTTGCGTTAAGTGCACTGAGGAAGATAGAAAATTAGATGATGCATCTAGGGGGGAGAAAATGAATAAGAAGCTAGAAGATCCCAATGTAAAAGAATAACATAATGATCAAACCCCATGATTACAAGAAGGAAAATTGGATTTCCTTAAACAAGTTTAAGCCTCAAACGTTGTTAACACCTAACAAGTGTTCTTCGAAAAAGGACTTAGATAAGCAAAAAGCGAGAATCTTGTTGTTACAAACCCTCCCTTAGGAAAATGCTCGCAATGATCGTGTATCCTCCAAATACACCAATGTATTTAGTTCCTAGAACTATTGCCACTAAAAGCAAGACCTTAATCAGTCAATATGTTATTTTTCAACTATTTGTCGATTTTGAGAAAACTTGTAATAAAAGGATCACACCCATGGATAATCGGGGGAAAGGGTTTTGAGCAAACAAAAGAATACTATTTAAATGAGGTCATGCCTTTCTTTAAACAACTAAAAGATCATTTTGAGAGTCTTAAAAAGGGGATGGATTCATATATTAAAGGAATGGAAAAGGAATTTGATGCAATGATAGTTGAGGTTAATGACTATGAGCGAGCATTAAAATACAATGAGATTGAGAGGATGAACTTGCATACCTTGAATGAGAATCTTATTTCTGAATGTATTACTCAAGATGTGTTTTATCCAGCTACAAATTGTTCCATTAATGCTTCTCAATTTCATGAATTATCTCATGCTTCAAAGTCTCCCATGATCGCGGTCATTGAGCTTGAAAAACTAACCTAAACTGCATGAGAAAAGTTGAACAGATGATCATGATAACTGGTGAAACAGTTTTCTAAATTGAAGTTGAACATTTTGATTTGCAATTAAAATATCAACATCTAAAAGAAAATGTTAAAACCTCAAATATCAAGACATCCTTGGATGCTCCCGAATTTGATGCGCTTTTTGAAATTAGCAAACGTGATGAACAGATTCGAGCTCATTGTAACACGATCAAAAGTTTGAAAGCCCAAATCTCTCAATTAAAGGGTGAAAAGAACAATGTGACGGATCCCAAATGCCTCCTCCTTTAGATTCTCAAGATTCTCAAACTTTTCATCTTCAAAACTTAGTTAATGCCTTACAAAAGGAAAACGAGTTTTCTAGAAGAAAATGAAAAAGTTAAACGACACTTTAAAGAGTTATATGATTCAATGAAAGTCACTCGTGACCAAAACAACAAAAAATAACGTCTTTACAAAAAGAAATTGAGAATCTGAGAAGTCAGGAAAATGGGAAACCGCCACTTGTTTTTAATAAGAATGTTGCATCAAAGTCATCCTCGACTCAAAATACACTGTGACCGTTAAATACATTCCTCCTCATCTTAGGAATAATGAACCTGCCTTTCATGACTATTGTGCTCACCTTAAGGATAGTCTAGAATGTCTCCGTGAGATTGTTGAAGAGGATTTCATTAATAAACCTCTTGATAGAGAAATTAGGTTTGCTTGCATTCAGGCCAAACGATCTCAAGAGCCGCTAGAATGTGTAATTGCAACATGTCCTAAATCCTTAGGTGCAAAAGGCAAAGCCGTGATGCCTTGTTCTATGCCTAGTGCCAAGCATACAAACCATTCTATGCCCAGCTTCAAGAAAGTGAACACCAATATGCCTTCTAGTAGTACGCACTCCATGCACATCTAGTTCAGAATGCAAAAGTAGATCAACCAACTAATGTTCCCATAATTCCCTACAGAGTAATCAATGACATTAAAGCAAGCGGGTCAAAGCCTCCGGCAATACCAAGCAAGATAGGACCTCGCAAGCTAAGAATGTGCATTGGAAGAGAGTAGAAGACCAACCTAGGAACTTTAAGTTTGAGTTGAATAAAACGAATCGTGTTGATTATAGTATTAGCCATAGCGCATCTGTAATTAATTCAATTCGATACTATTTGCAAACCATGTAATGATGTCTGCTTGAATTCTGTTGCTAATCATGAATATGGTGTGAATGCTTTGTCTAATGTCTGTCAAATGCCCGCTAAAATTGTTAATGCTAAAAATCATGCAAAGAAGGCTAAAAGGCAAAAGCGAAAGAAAGTTAGAAAATAGTGGAAACCCACAGGAAGAACATTTAGTAAGATAGGTTATCAATGGATACCTTTAGGCCATAAGGTCAATCGCTTTGCCCTCAATCTGCTAAGACAATGGCCACTAGAAAATGGATGCCTACTGGTAGAACTATTCCCTTAAGAAGTGAACATACTTTGAATAGGTCAAATACGGATACTAGCACTACATCTATTTCTGATGATTCCATTGCTTCTATTTCTAATATGGGTGTTTCTATTTCGATGTGGTGTTCCAATCATCATATTAACCAAGTGGAACCCATTCTTGCATGGGGATCCCAATTATCCAGTTATCCATTCTTGTCTGTTCAACTGCAGATCGTTCAAATCGTTCGTGGTACTTGGACTCGTGCCGTTCCAAGCATATGACTCGAGACCGTCGCGGCTCATGAACTTCGTGAGTAAATTCATCGGATGTAGATTCGAATGACCATTTTGGAGCAATTATGGGTTATGGTGATTATGTAGTTGGCAAAAGTGTAATCTCCATGGTATATTATGTGGAAGGTCTTGGTCATAATTTGTTCTCTGTTGGTCAATTCTGTGATTCCGATCTAGAGGTGGCCTTTAGAAAACATACTTGCTTCGTTAGAGAACTTGTTGGTGTGGAATTATTATTATACACCATCTCTATCGAAGACATGATGAAGTCTTCTCCAATCTGCTTGCTGTCAAAGGCTTCTAAAACAAAGTCATGGTTATGGCATCGTCCTCTCAATCACTTGAACTTTGCACCATTAATAACCTTTCCGTAAAGGATCTTGTCGAGGCTTACCCAGATTAAAATATGAAAAAGATCATCTTTGTTCACTTGCCAATTGGGTAAAAGCACGAAATATGCCCACAAACCAAAACCCCAAATTCAAGAATGGAAGTTCTTCATACCCTTCATATGGATCCTCATAAATGGGAAGAAATACATTCTAGTAGTTGTTGATGACTACTCTCGATTTACTTGGGTAAAGTTTTTGAGGACAAAGGATGAAACTCCAGATGTCATTATTAAACTAATCAAACAGCCACCTGTGTTCGACTCAACAATACTGCAGTCGTAATTGTTCGAACGTACAATGGCATAGAGTTTGTTAACAAAGACTTAATTCAGTTTTATGAAAGTGTTGGAATCAGTCATCAAAGAAGTGTTCCACTAACTCCTCAACAGAACGGTGTAGTTGAAAGACTAAATCGAACTCTTGTGGAAGCCGCAAGAACAATGCTAATTTATTCAAAGGTTCCAATGTTTCTATGGCTGAAGCCATTGCCACGCGCTACACCCAAAATCGCTCCCTTATACACACCTCTCATGGAAAAACTCCATATGAACTTGTTCATAAACGAAAACCTGATCTCTCCTACCTTCGTGTGTTTGGTGCTTTGTGCTATCCAACTAATGACGGTCAAGACTTAGGTAAATTAAGAGCAAAGGCAGATATTGGAGTTTTGTTGGTTATGCACCAAACAAGAAGGGTTACCGAATCTACAACAAGAGAACCCATATCATGGAAACAATTCACGTTACGCTCGATGAGTGACCGGTCAAATGGCTCTGGACAATCCAGCCGACCCAAGACTTCAAAAAAAGTCCCATTGGTTCATCCCTTGTACCAAACTCATTTCCAAAGAACTCCATATGTACCTCCATATGAAGATGATTTAAAGAAATTGTTTGATCCAATGTTTGATGAACACTATGAACCAAATGCCGATGAAATGTCAATTCCATCAAAGAGGTCGCCCTATCCTATGAATGAAGTCAACCCTTCAGCCTCAATATCATTAAGTCAAGAAGTCACGATCACTGCCTCATCAACAAATCATCAATCATCAAATGTACATCATGGAATTGTTTCTGGCATCAATGATGAAGTTAATCCCTTTGAAACTCCTGAAGATGCTCCATTTGAAAACATATTTGCTCCTCGAATCATCATCGAACCATCTTCATCGAGATATCGACTCGCTACTTCGCCCACAACAACAACCACATGAACACCTTAGAAAATGGACACATGATCACCCATTGGACAACATCATTGGAAACCTCTCTCGCCCAAGATCCACTCGAAACAACTTGCAACGATGCCTTATGGTGCTTCTTCAACTCCTCAGACTCTAAGGTCGAACCTAAAGACATTAAAACCGCCATGAATGAAGACATCTGGTTCAATGCCATGCAAGAAGAAATTCATGAGTTTGATCGATTAGATGTATGGGAATTAGTACCTCCTCCAGATTGTGCTATGATCATTGCTCTAAAGTGGATCTTCAAAGTGAAACTTGATGAGCATGGTGACGTTTTAACGAACAAGGCTCGATAGGTTGCAAAAGGATATCGTCAAGAGGAGGGTATTGACTTTGAAGAATCATTTGCTCTCGCTGTTCGTGATCGAGGCAATCGTAATCTTCTTGGCTAATGCTGCAAGTAAGAACATGGTAGTATCGATGGATGTAAAACCGCCTTTCTTAATGGAGATTTGAAAGAAGTGGTTTACGCCGCCACCCGAGGGTTTTGTGAATCCAGAGCATCCTACTCATGTCTATCGCTTGAAAAGGCCCTTTACGGTTTAAAGCAAGCTCCTAGAGCATGGTATGATACGCTGTCAAAATTTCTTCTATCTATCGGATTCGCAAGGGAGCAGCTTGATCCCGACATTGTTCACCTGAAGTCGCAAACATTTAATTCACGTTCAAATTTATGTTGATGATATTATCTTTGCCTCGACCGACCCCAATGAATGTGATCGCTTTTCAAATGAAATGGGTTCCAAATTTCAAATGTCAATGATGGGACAAATGTCATTTTTCTTGGGATTACAAATTTCACAAAGTCCCGGAGGCATTTTTATAAATCAATCTAAATATGCAAATGAGATTTTAAAGAAATTTGGATTTGTCTCATGTGACACCGTTGACACTCCCATGATTGAACGTGCAAGTCGGATGAGGACCACTCAGGGATCATGGTAGACCAAACGAAATATCGTAGTATGATTGGATCCTCGATGTACCTCACTAAAGCGCACTGCATACATCTTGTTCGCTGCAGGTGCATGTGTGCTAGATATCGTGCTAAGCCTACTAAAAGCACCTTGAAGCGGTTAAACGGTCTTTCGGTATCTCCAAGGAACCATCAATATGGGACTATGGTACCCGAAGGACTCCGGTATGTCACTAATGTTCTATGCATGCCGATCATGCAGATGTCAAGATACACGCCGAAGCACGCCAGAGGTGCTCAGCTTTTGGGTGATAAGCTTGTGAGTTGGTCTTCAAAGAAGCAAATGAGTACTTCTATTTCCTCTACAGAGGTGAATACATAGCCATGTCATCTTGTTGTGCTCAAATCCTTTGGATGAGATCCCAATTATTTGACTATGGCTTTGAATTCAACAAAATCCCTTAGTACTGTGATAATAAAAGTGCTATTGCTCTCTCATGCAACAACATTCAACACTCAAGAGCAAAGCACATCGACATTCGACATCATTTCATCAGGAGCAAGTGGAGAACGGTGTGGTGGAACTCTATTTTGTGAAGTCGAATACCGCTAGCGCACATCTTCACCAAAGCTCTTCCAAGAGAACGCTTTGAGTTTATTCTTCCACGACTTGGCATGAAAAGCCTTCAACGTAAACACTCAAACGCCTTCGTGAGGAAGACGAGGAGTAAAGGTCTTTCTTCATCCATCTTTTGTATATATTTATTCAAAAAGCAAAATACAAAATTATAAAACCAACAAAAAAGCAAATAGAAAATTATAAAACTTTCAAAAATCCATAAAATCAAAAAACTCAAAAATCTCAAAAATATTGTCTTTTTGTCATATCTTTCTTGATTCGATATATATCTACGTCTTTGTGTCATTATTCAAAGAATGACACGGACTTTAGATGTTGTTCAATGTTAAAAATATATATATATCAAAAATATTTTGGGAGAAAGTAAAACAATGGTTTATTGTCATTTCGTGCAAGAACCGCCAAAGAAAGAACAGAGCCATGCTTTATCTCATGTTTCAAACCTAATGCTCTGATTCTAAAACAAATGTTTGTCATTAACAAGACAAATGTTTAATTTCAAATATTTTTCCCTCTAAATGATTCCTCCGAAAAATATTTGCAATCTTATGAAAACTCAATTGTTTTGAAAACACTTCTCGACTCTATTTTTGAAAATCAAAAGAACTTATCAAGTGTCAAAATCTCAATCCATCAATCAACAACTTTCGTCATTGATTGAGGGGAGGAATGATTTTTCAATTAAATCAAAAGTGTTTTTCAAACAATTAGCACTTAAATGAGCAAGGTCTACTCTAAATGTTTTACAATATTTTACACAATTGGTTCAAGACCTTGGTTATTATTATGTTTTCAAAAGATAATCATGCATGTTTAATCAATGGAGTTTAAAGTCTCAAAATCCAATCCTTATCAGCTAAAACGCTTTCATAATCAAGTCACAATTCTCCTTAAAAGCTTTCAAAATCAATTTAAATCTACAGAGATCACAAATCTCAAATGATTTGATAATTGTGATCGGGGAGAATTTGTGATTTAAATTGGATTTAAACTGATAATTCGATAAATGGTTTCATAAGTGTTTAGCATGTTTTCTTCCCCGCATGTGACAAACGATTTCAAATTTTCCATGCACATGTTGAGGGGAGCATCTACTTTAAACCTCAAATTATTGAAACGTGATTGAATTGTCTCTAAGTGCAGGTTTCCTCTAATATGTGCAAAACTCTTTCAAAATTCGAGGCACATATTGAGGGGGAGCAAACTTTGAAAACCTCATCCTTCCTCAAAATGTTTTATCTACTCAAATTGATTGGGAAGTGATGATGATCATTTTAGAAAATGTTAATCAAAAGATTTGACCTTTCACTCTTAATCTAACGATTTCAAAGATCTCTTGCCTCCATGTGCTAAACAAATTCTGAATTTTATGCATATGTTGAGGGGGGCATTTCTAAAATATCAAAACAATTAAGATACAAAATGCTTTGATTCTATATCACAAGTATCTTGATTGATTTTCAAATGGTTTTCAATTGGTTCCAATGGCAGAAGAACAACACCAAAAGACCAACCAACTCTACTTTATGCATGGTGATATAAGGATGATAAGGTTAGGTTGAGGTCCCATGATCCGCCAGAACCGGAGGGATCTACCAGGGACAATCCACTAGATAGTGTAGAAGTCCTTAGGTATGATGAAAAAAGGAGAAAAATGAGATTATGGGAAGAGTGCGGATCGAGATGAGCTAGTAATCGAATAAACCCAACAAGGTTCTAGTAATGAAGTCTCGGTAAGCACTCAAGGGGTTGAAGAATGAAAAAGAAATGAATGTGAAAAGGGTGAAAAGAAATAGCCCTCCTATAATTCAACCTTAGGGCGTAAAACCGGTTCAATTCATATACTACTGGTGGTTACCAAGGTAACATCAGTATTGAAGACAAGACGTCATGGACCCAAAGGACGACCTGCACTTCAACTTTCCAAACCACTCAAGTTCCTCTTAAAAGGACTTGTTTCATTCTCATAGGGAACCGACATAATCTATCGACTTTCTCTTAGAGATTGTTGATATTGAAGTAGGAGACCCTCTCCCTAGTCTCCGGCATAGGAACCAAATATGCACAATTGAGTCTAGAGCCACGAGATCATCAATAAATCTCATTAGGACACTTTCAATGAAGACTCTCTGTTTCACACATTGTGCAAAGAGAGATTATATCTTATGAGTCCTACGCATTATCCTTGTGGTATTGCCAGAACATCTGAGTGATATGCAAACATATTCACAATGAAGATGGAAAGCCTTTTGGAGCCAACATCAAACAAGCTCCTGGTAGGTGGCATGTGAGATCTATTCAATAGATCAACCATGTGACAACTAAACATAAACGATGGGGCGATTCAATCTTTTGAATCAATCTTGGTTCAGGTTATGGATTGATGGATACCTTTGAAAAATCCGGTGCTTAAAAACTCTTTTTTTAGCACATCGATGCGGTACTTTATTTCTCAAAATAAAAGGTGTTTATGATTGATAATTGATTTTCATTAAAACCTTCGTTGTATTGCAAAAACAATTTCTATTGAGCAATACACGATTGTTTTTCAAAAATCTTTTCATCAATCGCTGAATCTCATTCCTCGGTTCACTCACTCGTTGTCTTCTTTGAGACGCTCCGGTTTGAGAACAAAGCTAGAAGTCGCAAACCCTGCCAAGGAAATTCTTTGAATTATACCCGATCACAGTAAGTACTTGTATCGATCAATGGGGAACCGTGGGCGTGTACTCAATTCAACGAAAGTGATCAAAGACACTTTCGTGCGCTTTATTGCTAACTGTTTATGCGCAAAACACCCCGACGCTTGCGTACCGATCGAATGGAAGCGGTCAATCCATAGCCGCATGCTCACACAACACATTCATTTCAATAGAAATCATGATTAGTGCATCAATGACTCTGATATTTTCACTCCATGCTTCTCGCTACGCTGCCGCCAATATCATGAATCAACTAAAGCTTTCGCTACTGATAAGAATATATATCATGATCCGTAATGTGAGCATGTCGGTCCAAAAGTCACAACATCACATAATACCAACACCACAATGGATGAGTCAGAGATTTAATATGGCTGATGATCTCAAAGCTGGCTCAAATCTCATTATCACGTGGATCGCTTAAAGACCTCCACTTAGATTATCCAAACATGCAAAAATGAAGAATCAAAGACTACGAGCTACAAGAACATGAACAAGAATTCAAGAACTATCTCAATGAAATATCTGTTTGTTTTCTATGTAATTTTAATGTGTGTTTGAGGTGACCTCCCTTAGGGGAGATTGTTAGGATTTGGAAAATCCAGTAGTTAAAGTGTCGGTCACCTCAAGTATATGTAATCGCTAGAAAGCTCGTAGTCGTAGTTATTTAATGTTAAGTAGTATTTAGTTTTGTAACACAGTGGAGGACGGACGGTCTTTACCCACCTGTATGCCCGATCCACGCCCGTGTGTATGCTTATGTAAGACTATAAATACTCTACCTCCCAAGGTAGAGAGTTGGAGCTCATAATAAGATTTTTCTTTCTCACTAAAGTTCCCAAACCTCTAACTTTCTCTCTCTAAAACTCATCTTATACGCCTACTTTGTTTATGGTTTGATGTGTATGTGAAATCCAATATGTTACAGAAATTTTGAATACCCACATGATGTCCCAAAATTATTAGGAATCATGAAATTTCATAACCGCCCACTAAAACAAAAGCGCCTTTGTTCAATCACCATCTATACTGCACCATAAACTTCCTCTCGAGTTTTGGGTAACTGCAGTGGCCAATGACGACACCCCTAATGATGAGAATCCAACCAAGACCCCTCAAGGAGTTTCTCATCGTGTTTCTTTATTTTAATAGAATGCTAGCCACCGACTACAAAACATTTTGCTCATCAATCAGGCTTGACTACAATCGTGGAAATTATGTTGTTCACCGCTGACCCAACCATTGTGCCGGTACCAGTTAGGTAAATTGCTTTGATCCAAAACTTTGGACAAAACCCTAGTCACCAAGAACTTATTTCCCATGGATTGGAGGATCTTGTTCACGCCAGGATTCGTGTTCTCTTCGGAACCACTCATCCACCGAACAAATTATCTTCGGTCAGCTTGATGATGGCCTACCGCTTGATGACCTGGTAATTAATGTGTCGACATAGGGAGATCATTTACATTGATCTCGTAACTGCTATATAGATCTAAAACCGTGGTGAAATAATGCTTTCCATACCCTAGGTTTGTCTCTCAGGCTTTACAAGTGGTATCAAGTTGCAACTATACTCATGATTTTAAATATGGTGCGCTACCAGCCACCCCGAAAATCAAATTTTCAAAAGAACCCATCCTGGTCAATGAAATTGAATTGACGCCCATATGGTTGCAAACAACCGAGAGGACTCGGTCTCCAAACCCGCCTCCCAAAAGAGAGGGGAAGTGCATCGTGACGGGATCAAGACCAAACCTAAGTCTCAGGCCTTGAGGCTTCCGAACACACCTCTAAAAGGCACAAAAGCCCCAGATGACAAGCCACCCAAGAGACCAAGCAACATCTACCCCTATGACAACAAAGGACACTGATACATCACAATCAGTGCACTTGGTCCTACAGACTACTCCCCAAGATCCAAAGGGAAACACACAACCCACTGATATGGAGCGCCTTCCATAAAGGCTGATGAGGACATTCGAAAATCCCAGCTTTTGTCCGAGGGTACAACCACTGATCCCAAAGACTCAGGGGGAAACAAACAACCCACTGATAGGGATCTTACTGCCACTGCTTCTAAGGATGGCACTAGGAAACTCCCACCAATGCTTGAAGGAGCAACGGGGGATAATGACTCAGAGGGAAAGAAACAACCCGCTGATATGGAACTCACAACCAATCCCGACTCCGGAGAACACTGGAAACACCCATCGCGTCCGAGGGTCCTTGGGGGACAAAGACTCAGGGGGACAAAAACTACCTGCCGATACAGAACCCATCACCCCCACTGGTCTCCTAACTATTGCTGAGGTTAATGAAATATTGTTTTAAGATGAAGAGATTACTGCTGACAGTGAGGAGAAATTTTTTTCTGCTGGTGAATAAATGGACATTGATGTTCAACCACAAGAACAAGAGCATCAGCCTGATCCAAAAGAGCCTGAAGAGTCACCTTTTCAGCCTGATGATGACTCCGCTGACTTAAAGAAGTATGACAATATTCTACCTCTTACTGAAAGGCAACTTGTAATGTATCTAAGGAGAGCAACTCGTGAAACTATACCGTGTTATGATACTCATCTGGATCAAGATGTGAAGCAAATGCTACTTATGCTAATCTCAAGGATGAAGTGGTTGCTAACTATGACGATAATGATGAGCACAGGGATCTCATCTATGACCATCTTCACAAGCTGGATGACCATCTCCAAAAATTCCTCAAAACTTTCCAGGATACTCAAACCAAGCTTGATGAAATCAAGGAATCAGTCAAGGAAGACCCTGCACTAAACAAAAAAGTGCTTGAGGCTATGGAAACATACATGAAGAACTCTTCCAGTCTCACTGAACTAATCATCATGCTAAATAATTCAAACGTTTAGGGTCTTACTACTTCAGTTCAGGCTATTCAGTCCACTCTGGGCTCATTAGATACAAAGGTTGTTGATCTGGCTAAATCATCTTCTTCTATGGCCTGGAATCTCGGGCCTAGAATGACTGCGCTGGAATTATCTCAGGCCTCTCCTGGAGAACAAGTCACCAGCCTTGAAAAAGATACATCAAACATCAAGTCCATGGTCTCGGAGTTTTATCAGGCCTTCAAAAGTCAAGCTGCTCCTTCTCCCTCAGTGTCTCAACCAACTCTTGCTGATGCTCCAAAGAGCAATTGAAGGGGAGAGATCAGCTGAAGAGACTTCGTCTTACATTGAGGGGGATCCAAATCAACAAATATCTACAGTACCCATCTCTTCAATCCCACCAACAGGAACACCAGTCACTACAACAAAGAACAACAACACCAGTAGTAACAATAACACCTCCAGTAATATCAACATCAACATCATCAGTCCAGGACAAAGGAAAAGGCATCCTGATCACACCCGAGCCTGTCAAGATCTCCTATGAAATACAAGGAAAAAAGTACCTGCTCAATCCAGAACAGCTAAGTGCATATCTCGAGAAAGAAGACAGGCTCAAGAAACAGGCTGAGGAAGAGCAAAGCTGCAAAGCTGCCTTGGTCAAGGTAGTTCATGAAGAAGCTGAGAAGTTAGGGATCGATCCTACTACAAAGGGAAAAAGGACAAGTTGGTCTTAAGTTTAAAGTAGCCCAGGATGCTGAGATGGCAGCCCTAAGAAATAAAATGGATGAAAAGTTTTGGAAACACTCCTAAACCTAAATCAAGTGTTAGTGATTCATATGTAATAGTTAGCTTTATATGGCCTTTATGTTAGTTATAAGCCTTAGGCTTATGTAGAAGGCCCATAAGCCTAGGCCTAGTCCAATAAGGAAAAGGATGGGAACTAGGAGTGTTGCCCTAGCTTCCCTCCTATAAATACCATGTAATAACCCTCACTTGAGGGTTGGTTGTTCAATTTATCTCTTTCACACATACTCTACGCATAACCGGTCAAGTCTAACGAGTGTGTGTGTTTGATTATTGTTCATCTGCCTCTCTTCTCTTCTCTTGTTACTTGTGTTGCATATTTGGGAACCTACTGGTATCAATCGTATTTAATAGTTGGGAATCGTATTGTTTTTGAAGTAGGTTTTGGTCCTACGCTGCAAAGCATAATGATACTTTTGGTTCAAAAAACATGTTTTTTTACACTTTTTAATCCAAGATTCTTGTACTTTCAACGTTTTAAGGTGTTAAATAACTATTTTGGCAAAAAGTTTCAACCTTTACGCCAATGGATCGCTGTTTTGAAGCTTGATCTTTAACCAGGTTTCATTATACGCATAACTATTTTAGATGTTTTGGATCATCAAGTTTCACACTTTTGTGTTATTTTGGTGATAAGCTTGTTTCATCACAAAAAATCTGGTTTAGAAACATCTTTGGGAAAAGTTACTTTAAGTAGTAGAACTATGCGATCAAAAACCCTAGTTCTAGCTGCAACTTTCTCCTTGGTTTGATCTTCGCTTTGTGGTTTACCCGTGGTTTCTTGCTGGATAAGCCTGAAAACACATCGACTTTGGATATCTTTGCAATGCGATAGTGTAAAAGATCATTTGGGCAAAACCCTAAAATTACGCGATAAGCATAAAGCTTTACGCCAGAAAATCCCACGCCGCGAAGATTTATCTATCCTTGCTTAGTCTTACGCGATAAGGTAATCCTACGCCAAGTTTCTACCAACTTCTTGTTTTACGCTTAACTTTAGTGTTTGTTCCTTTGGCCGAAGTAAACCATGAACTCTTGTCAAGTTAATGCACTGGTGTTTTTAACGATAAGTGCTACTTGGCTATTGTGATTTCTACGCCGAAGGATACTTCATCAACAAAGGTTCATTCGACCAAGAAAGATCCATTTTTCCAACACAAGTTTTAACATGTCACAAACTACCCATACTCTAACTATTTTCCTTACACTTATAATCAACAACAACAACAACAACAACTAAGTCCCCAACATCAACAATGGAATCAACAAAGCAGCTATCAACAACATACTCACTACTTGCAAGAATTCTAACAACCTCAAATGATTCAACCACCACCTAGTCTTCAAGTACAACTTACACAACCTCTCTACAATCAACATCCATCCGGAATACTGGCATGAAGGAACTCAACATGGTTTGGCAAGATGTGTAGTTGAAGCCTTGAGTAGCCAACAATCAATTCATGAAGCCGCTCTCACTTGATAGACCTCCAATGCTCACTCCTGTAATTAAGATCAATGGGTGATCTGGTTCTTTAGGTTTTGTGATCTAAAGAAGCCACATGGAAATTTTTTAAAGAAGGTTATTATGGAAGGTCCATTTCGTATGCCTACCGTCGTTACACCAAGATCCTAATGTGCTCCACCAAGAGATGATGTCAACAACATTGCAACCGCTGCGTAACTCACGGGTGCTTCTAACTTTACACTTTAATTTAACTTGCAATGCAATACATCCTTTTAGGATTACCCAATCCAATCCTTTGAAGTGTTGATGCTCAAAAGACTGCAAAAGCAATGTGGGAACAGATTCATCTTCTTATACAAGGCACAACACTCAATCAAGAAGACATGGAATCCAAAATCTACTTGGCTTATGAACACTTCATGATTTAACCAGAGAGTCATTAGAATCTTATCATCATCGCTTTTCAGACATCATTAATGAGTTGGACAAACACAATATCATCATGCCAATTTAATTGTCACAACACAAAGTTCCTAAGTAGTCTTGGTCTCGAATAGAGAAGTATGTTATTTTTCTCCATCAAGAAAAGATATGCATCATGCTACCTACTGATTGTAATTTTAATTATGAAGCCTCACCAAAAAGAAGTTGATAAGGAAAGGATTCTCCGGTCAAACTGTTCAACATCATTTTCCTGGACAATCAACAACTTGCTTTGTAGGCTCAAACAAATATTTCTCCTCAACAAGCTCTTCAACCCGGCCCCTCAAACAATCAAGCAACCATCAAACCTTCTCGATCCATCACAAAGAACAACCTCAAAAATCAATTGTTCCATACAACAACACCGCCAAGCTCTTTACAAAGGTTTGAGGAGGACTGATGCCTTCGATGAACTGCAACAAGGATTTGTTATGATTGCTAAAGCATTTGGTCGTTATACAAACAAATCCAACAATCGCATTCGTTCTTCATCTAATACAAGGAATCAGTCATGAACAATGGACGCCGCTTGAAGTTCAAAAAAATCGTGGTTATGGTCGCCGCGATGGGAGGTGGTTAAAGGTTCAATGCTATGAAGGAATAATATGGGTGCTCTCGCAACAGCAAAGGGCTCAAGTGGTTGAACAGGAAATGCTCGAATAGGGTTAATGGTCTTCGATGCTATAACCAGTAATGAGAAGGGTCATCATGGCCATGCATGTCCTAAACCAAGGACAAGAGGCATTGCTTATTTCAAAGAGGCTTTGCTCTTGGCTCTTAAGGATGAAGCTGGTGGAACGCTTACCAACAAGGAATGAGCTTTTATGGCGATGCGATTCTCGATGATGATATGGAGGACTTGCGTGCTAATGCGCAGAAGTTGATGTTGATGGCACAAATGCAAGCACTACACATGAGTGATAAAGCCCAAAGGTATGACACCGAGCGGTTTGTCTCGTGTACCTGAACAAACAATTCTCATCAATGATTCGATATCTCCGCCACTTTCTATCTCGACAAGGATCGAGTGTTCAACATGAGTCTTCCACATCTCAAGCTCGATGATTATCATAGATCCCGTAGTTATATTTGATGATCAAAATGACCTTATGGTTAATATTGACACTCAAGTTGACTCCGTGGTTATATTTGAGGATCTAAATAATGATCATGTTGAGACTTACGTTGAACAAAATGAACTTTTGTCTGACAAAGAAACTGAGCTTTTGACCTTAATTAAAGACCAACATTCTCGCTTGGGAAATTTGAACGAAATTAAAAGAAAAATTCACCGTTAACTGTGATAATGAATGCTTAATTCGACAACTCAATTTTTTCAAAACTCAAGAAAACCGTAAAAAAGGTTTTGAAGTCGCCCAAATCACACCAAAATGAAAAATATTTGGAACGACAGATTTGCTGATCTAGCCGCTCAAGAATGCTTTGTTGTCTCAAATAGAACAACTGAAACATGAACATAAACAACAACTTAACGCCTTACTTTGAAACCAAAAGCCAAGGTCGTGATTTGTTAACTTGTCAAAAACAGCTCTCTGAAAGTACAAAAGCATTCAATGAAACGTAATAGATGACTATCTTGAGGAAATTGTCGAACACTTACAAAACAAAATCAGAGTTTAAAATCGTTGTTTATAAACATGGTGAATCAATCACAAATTCATTCAAAGTTTTCTTCAAACCAAATCCAAATGGATATGGACCAATCTTGCATAAACCTAAGTTTTCACGTAGCATTCAAAACCAAATCAAGTTTACAGTAAGGTAATATAGAATTGATGATTCAATTATGATCGTTGTTGAATATAATCGATGGAGGAATTAGATGTCATGACGCAAGAGTCGGTCTAAAATGGAAAATGTCAAGCATAACAAAACCATTTAACTATTCAAAAGTCAGTAACTTTTGTCACACAACAAGATACTCTAACAACCTTTGGTTATCACACCGTGTCTCAAGTCAGTCCTCAACCAAAAGGTGCACAAATTAATGGTCCTTCACCTTCACTTAGTGAAGTAAAAACTATGCCTAAAGTTTTCGCTATCAAATACTTTTGACACTTTCTTATCCGACCTCAAAATAAGCCAAAGGCCACAAATGAGCACCAAACTTTCACAGAACCTATAATATGCTAAAAGTACTAGAAATGAACTAAATTCAACTAATCACACTACATCAAATGCAAACTACAAAGATTTGATGATTTGAGCTTAAGTGCCAAAACAGCTTTATGTCTACTACTTTGTGGCTAGAAAAATGAGCCACCAAATAAGATCAATCTAAAACCGCATATAGGATCCTACACTAGACCGCCGAATTGGCTACTTATAAACCAAGAATGAGACCAAGATAGTCCTAATGAGCTTGTGACAAGCTCAAGAAGAACCGAGAACCGCTCTCGGTGACTATGCTCGTCACAGTAAGCACTTTTGACCTTTTGACAAGCCTACTTGAGCCAAGAGCTTCCAAAAAATTGAACAAAAAATAAGCTTAAGAACCTTGACCAACCTAACTAGAAAAACCCACAATTTCACTTGATTTGAACCAAAATGAGTCAATTAAAATCACCCAAGTCAGCTGAAAATCCGCCTTTTCAATTTTGACTTTAAAAAGGTATAATATTTGACTTGGTGAACTTTGATCTCAAAAACTCAATTGAAATTGATCTTTTATGATGAAAAGGAAACTAATTCAAGCCGCTTCAACAAATATAACACCTAAATGTGAGAGATGGTGAACCTGATTTCTAAAATGGAGAGATTAAACCATTAATCCGAGATTTTGACTACTAGAGTTCTAAGTGCAAATGGATGAACCTAAAAGTCTCTAAAAGACTTACTAGGAATATCGCATTCAATCCTAACCACTTCACTACTCTCTAGCTCAGTTACCAAGATCCAAACACCACTTAATGACCCATTCACAGCTTTGCAAAACCAAACTCAAACCCAATTTGGACTAATCCTTAGACTAAACTTGGATGACTAAGTTAAACATATATCAAGCTAACTTATCAACATTTTTACATTAAAACTCAACTGCTTCTATTATAGCAGTTATGCAAGCATGACTCAAAACTTGTACAGCGAAAACATCAATTACACCTAGTGATATTAAGCCAAATTATACTGTTACTTAATGTTAAAGCTCATTAACAGGAAAACATGGGTTTTAAAGCGGACCCAAGAAATTGATACTCACATGAGGTCCTAGCCACTATGGCTTGACAAAAATTCAAATGACTAATACCAAAAGCTGATATCAACCCAGTATCCAGGGCTGATTTCAACCGGATCAAACTTGAATTCAACCTAAATCATCTCCATGTCATCAATTGAGGCCAGCACTTTCGTTTGCATTTTTGACTTTTGTTGACCAAGTGCTAAATGTGTTTGAACTTGGAGTCACTAAGCTTCCCAAAACCTATGGCAGCTTAGGCCAGTTATTTTGAACTAGGAATAAGCTAACTTAAGCTTTAATTCAATAACATGTAAAGCGAATTTTATGACGAGGAAACTTAAAAACATGAAAGCTGAATCAAACTTTTAATTAATACTTGAGTTAAGTTACAATGATAAAAAGCAGTCTTTCTTAATACAATACAAAGGAAATAAAATTTAGAACTGAATTTAAAACATTGACATTAAAACGACATATATGGAAATTAAAACTAAAAAAACTACTCTCTTACTTGCTTCTCTTACATCTCTTTTTATATGGGAAATGTCTTGCCACTTGTTTCTGAGGCACATTCCATTTATCTGGAGCCATTGGATTAATTGAGCCATTATTGGCCGTTTGATCACTTTTGGTGCCAAATTGGTATTTGCCAACTGGGAGGTTGAGTGAAAGGGAGGAGGGAGCATTAAATGTTTCTTGTTGTTTGGTGGAGGTGGGGAGAACATGGTGTGGTGAGAGTTAAAATGGAAGGATGGGTAGGCGGGAGTTCTTCAGAATAGCAGGTGGGAAGGAGAGACTTTGGAGGGAAAAAGTGTTGGTTGGGTGTTTGACTTGGGTTTAATATATATAAGAAAGGGGAATCAAAATGAGGGTCAAGTGGCTTAACTGGCTGAGGGTCCAAAGGTCCAAAGGGTCATGGTTTGCTTTTATAATCATAAGGACCAATTTTTAATTTCTGAAAGATGGGGACCAAAGTGCCATTTTTTGTTTTCAGGGGACCAATCATGTACATGAGAATATAATCCAGGGCCAAACTTGACAATCCAATATTCCAAGGACCAACTTGTAATTTCTCAAAAACTTTTGACATTTTCACCAAAAGGACTAATTGTGACAAGTTATGATTTAAAAAGGACCTTTGGTAATTTTCTTTTGAAATAAGTGCTCAGAGGACTAACCGACAACTTTTGAAACTTGGGGGTGAAACGCCAATTATGCAAACTTAGCTCTTTTTCTGATTTTTAAACATTTTTCATCACAGACATATAAAATGCAATTTTGAGATATTTTGGTATTTTGATGCATTTTGAGCATTTTAAGTGTTTTGTGATTCAGTTATTTAAAATGATGAGTATTTACACACTCATCAATCCCCCTACTAAACTATTGCTAGTTCTAGCAATCTTTTGAAAAAACTTAATGGTTTGAATCTCTTTACCAAAAGCCATTACTGCATGGGTAGCCAAAATGTTTTAGTTCAAGTAAGAACACCGGTACCTTGATAACCATGTGATTTTGAGCAAACCACCAGCTTCCAACGGATTTGATTTGTCTTTACCGGAAGCCGTTTTATACGGACTAGCCAACTCTTAGATAAATTATCAACATTATCTTTGGTGTGCTGATTACCAATTATGGTTTTCAACGCCTTTACCACAAGCCATAAACTTGCGGGCTAGCCAACTCTTCACTTTTAAGGATATGGTGAAATTTGAATACCATACAATTTTGGAGCCAAATTGCCAAGCGTCAACGGTTTGAGATATCTTTACCAAGAGCCGTTTGCTCCTGGATTAGCCAATCCTTTGTTTATTGACATGGCGGATGATAACCATAAGTTTGAGTAAGTAGAAACACTTACTCAAAAAAATTTGGCCAAAATGGAAATTTGTTGGTATAATTACATCATAAAATTATTGAAATTCCCCATAGAAATGAATGCCCTCAATATTCAAAGTACCGTGTTATGCGACGAGAGCGTAAAGGGAAATACTACGGCCATTTTTTAAAATTTTTTTTTTTTTTTTTTTTTAGAAACTTATACAATGGCAAGGGGCAACTCCCCACACTAGGTGGTAGAAAGTAGAAAATTAGAAATACAATTGAAAACCCATATAGTGTGCTACTGTTTTTGATTCCAGAGTCGCTAGCTTGACTCGACCCCGTATTCATTTGTTCATGGGGAAGCAACGTGGAAAACCAAGCTTGATGAAATCAAGGAATCAGTCAAGGAAGACCCTGCACTAAACAAAAAAGTTCTTGAGGCTATGGAAACATACATGAAGAACTCTTCCAGTCTCACTGAACTAATCATCATGCTAAATAATTCAAACGTTTAGGGTCTTACTACTTCAGTTCAGGCTATTCAGTCCACTCTGGGCTCATTAGATACAAAGGTTGTTGATCTGGCTAAATCATCTTCTTTTATGGCCTGGAATCTCGGGCCTAGAATGAATGCGCTGGAATTATCTCAGGCCTCTCCTGGAGAACAAGTCACCAGCCTTGAAAAAGACACATCAGACATCAAGTCCATGGTCTCGGAGATTTATCAGGCCTTCAAAAGTCAAGCTGCTCCTTCTCCCTCAGTGTCTCAACCAACTCTTGCTGATGCTCCAGCAGCAATTGAAGGGGAGAGATCAGCTGAAGAGACTTCGTCTTACATTGAGGGGGATCCAAATCAACAAATATCTACAGTACCCATCTCTTCAATCCCACCAACAGGAACACCAGTCACTACAACAGCAACAACAACACCAGTAGTAACAATAACACCTCCAGTAATATCAACATCAACATCATCAGTCCAGGACAAAGGAAAAGGCATCCTGATCACACCCGAGCCTGTCAAGATCTCCTATGAAATACAAGGAAAAAAGTACCTGCTCAATCCAGAACAGCTAAGTGCATATCTCGAGAAAGAAGACAGGCTCAAGAAACAGGGGCGAGGAAGAGCAAAGCTGTAAAGCTGCCTTGGTCAAGGTGGTTCATGAAGAAGCTGAGAAGTTAGGGATCGATCCTACTATAGTGGAAAAAGGACAAGTTGGTCTTAAGTTTAAAGTAGCCCAGGATGCTGAGATGGCAGCCCTAAGAAATAAAATGGATGAAAAGTTTTGGAAACACTCCTAAACCTAAATCAAGTGTTAGTGATTCATATGTAATAGTTAGCTTTATATGGCCTTTATGTTAGTTATTAGCCACAGGCATGCTTAGAAGGCCCATAAGCCTAGGCCACAGTCCAATAAGGAAAGGATGGGAACTAGGAGTGTTGCCCTAGCTTCCCTCCTATAAATACCATGTAATAACCCTCACTTGAGGGTTGGTTGTTCAATTTATCTCTTTCACACATACTCTACGCATAACCGGTCAAGTCTAACGAGTGTGTGTGTTTGATTATTGTTCATCTGCCTCTCCTCTCTTCTCTTGTTACTTGTGTTTCATATTTGGGAACCTAACAGTGGTATCAATCGCCTACTAGTTGGGTGAATCGACAGTTGTTTTGAAGTAGGTTTTGGTCCCTCTGAGTAAAGCATACATTGATACTTTGGTTCGCAAAACATGTTTTTACACTTTTTAATCCAAGATTCTTGTACTTTCAATGTTTTAAGGTGTTAAAATAACAATTTTTGGCAAAAAGTTTCAACCTTTACGTGTGGATCGTTGTTTTGAGCTTGATTTTTAAGGGTTTCATTATCATATAACTATTTTAGACGTTATGGATCATCAAGTTTCACACTTTTGTGTTATTTTGGTGATATTGAAGCTATTTAATCACAAAAATATGGTTTAGAAACATCTTTGGGAAAAAGTCACTTTACGAGTAGAACTACTGTATCAAAACCTAGTTCTCTGCGCGTAACTTGCTCCTTGGTTTGATCTTGGTTTCGTGGTTTACTCTAGTGGTTTCTTGCTTGAATAAGCTCGAAAACTTTCATCGACTTTGGATATCTTTTGCCTTTGTGATAGTGTAAAAGATCATTTGGGCAAAACCTAAAATTACGCATAAGCATAAAGCTTCGCGTAGAAAATCTCTACGCGTAAGATTTATCTTCGCCTAATTAGTCTTAGCATAAGGTAATCCTACGCCTAAGTTTTCTAAGCCTAACTTCTTGTTTTACGCTTTAGTGTTTTGTTCCTTTCTTACGTAAGCTAAACCTACGTAACTCTTTAACATTGCATAATTCGGTTACGCATAAGTGCTACTTGGCTATTGTGATTTCTACGCTTAAGAATACTTCATCAACAAAGGTTCATTCGAATGCAAAGATCCATTTTTCCAACACAAGTTTTCAACATGTCACAACCACCATACTCTAACTATTTTCCTTACACTTATAATCAACAACAACAACAACAACAACTAAGTCCCCAACATCAACAATGGAATCAACAACAAGCAGTTTATCAACAACATACTCCAGTACTTGCAGTAATTCCACAACCTCAAATGATTAACCACCACCTAGTCTTCAAGTACAACCTTACACAAACTTCTACAATCAACATCCATCCAGGAATACTATGAAGGAACCCGCATGGTTTGGCAAGATGTGTGAAGATTGAGTAGCCAACAATCAATTCATGGCTCATGATGAACCTCCATGCTCACTCCCGATAATTAAGATCAATGGGTGATTCGGTTCTTTAGGTTTTGTGATCTAAAGAAGCCACATGGAAATTTTTAAAGAAGGTCATTATGGAAGGTCCATTTCAGATGCCTACTGTCGTTACACCCGAAGATCCTAATGCTTTGTTCACTAAGAGATGATGTCAACAACATTGCAACTGTTGCAGAACTCACGGGTGAACAACTTCTACACTTTGAAGCCGACGACGCAGTGCAATACATCCTTTTAGGATTACCCAATCCAATCCCGAGTGTTGATGCTCAAAAGACGCAAAAGCAATGTGGAACAGATTCATCTCTTATACAACGCACAACACTCAATCAGGAAGACATGGAATCCAAAATCTACTTGGCTTATGAACACTTCATGATTTAGCCAGGAGAGTCATTAGAATCTTATCATCATCGCTTTTTGACATCATTAATGATTTGGACAAACACAATATCATCATGTGCTGTCAACAGTTCCTAAGTAGTCTTGGTTTGGAATGGGAGAAGTATGTTATTTTTCTCCATCAAGAAAAAGATATGCATCATGCTACCTACGGATTGTTGTACGACTATCTGAAGCCTCACCAAAAAAAGTTGATAAGGAAAGGATTCTCCGTGGTCAAACTGTTTCACCATCACTTCCGGACAATCAACAACTTGCTTTGTGGGCTCAAACAAATATTCCTCCTCAACAAGCCCTTCAACCCGCTCCTCAACAACGCAACCATCAACCTTGATCCATCACAGCAACAACCTCAAAAAAATCAATTGGTTCCATACAACAACACTGCTCAAGCTCTTTACAGTGAAGCTGATGAGGACTCTGATGCCTTTGATGAACTGCAACAAGGTTTTGTTATGATTGCTAAAGCATTTGGCCGTTATACAAACAAATCCAACAATCGCATTCGTTCTTCATCTAATACAAGGAATCAGGCTGTTGTGAACAATGGACGCGTTGAAGTTCGAAATCGTGGTTATGGTGTCAGCCGGATGGAGGTGGTTAAAGGTTCAATGCTATGGGAGAATAATATGGGTGCTCGCAATAGCAAAAAGGGCTCAGTGGTTGAACAGGGAAATGCTCGAATGGGTTAATGGTCTTCGATGCTATAACAATGAAAGGGTCATCGGCTATGCATGTCCTAAACCAAGGACAAGAGGCAGTGCTTATTTCAAAGAGGCTTTGCTCTTGGCTCTTAAGGATGATGCTGGTGGAACTCTTACCAACAAGGAACGAGCTTTATGGCAGTCTGGTCAGAGATGATGATATAGGAGGACTTGCGGGGGCTAATGCAGCAGTGATGTTGATGGCACATATGCAAGCTCTACACATGAGTGACATAGGCCCAGTGTATGATGACAGACGGCTTGTCTCAGGTACTGAACAAACAATTCTCATCAATGATCGATATCTCGCCACTCTCTCTGACAAGGATCAGTGTTCAACATGAGTCTTCCACATCTCGTTCCGATGATTATCAAATAGATCCCGTAGTTATATTTGATGATCAAAATGACCTTATGGTTAATATTGACACTCAAGTTGACTCTGTGGTTATATTTGAGGATCTAAATAATGATCATGTTGAGACTTACGTTGAACAAAATGAACTTTTGTCTGACAAAGAAACTGAGCTTTTGACCTTAATTAAAGACCAACATTCTCGTTTGGAAATTTGAACGAAATTAAAAGAAAAAAATTCACTGTTAACAGGGATAATGATGCTTAATTCGACAACTCAATTTTTTTAAAACTCAAGAAAACCGTGAAAAAGGTTTTGAAGTCGCTTTTAAATCACACAAAATGAAAATATTTGGAACGACAGTTTGTGATCTAGCCGCTGCGAAGAATGCTTTGTTGTCTCAAATAGAACAAATGAAACATGAACATAAACAACAACTTAACGCTCTTACTTTGGAAACTCAAAAAGCCAAGGCTGATTTGTTAACTTGTCAAAAACAGTTCTCTGAGTACAAAAAGCATTCAACGAAATGAATAGATGACTATATTGAGGAAATTGTCGACTTACAAAACAAAATCAAAGAGTTTAAAACTGTTGTTTATAAACATGGTGAATCAATCACAACGATTCAAAAGTTTTCTTTCAAACCAAATCCAAATGGATATGGACTGAATCTTGCTGATTACAAACCTAAGTTTTCTCACAGAGCATTCAAACCAAATCCTGAAGTTTACAGTGCAGAACATAGAATTGATGATTTAATTATGACTGTTGTTGAATATAATCGGATGGAGGAATTAGATGCTGATGACGAGAGTCGGTCCAAAATGGAAAATGTCGTTTACAACAAACCATTTAACTATTCAAAAGCCGTAACTTTTGTCACACAACAAGATACTTCTAACAACCCTTTGGTTATCACACCAGTTTCTGAAGTCAGTCCTCAACCAAAAGGTGCACAAATTAATGGTCCTTTACCCGCACTTAGTGAAGTAAAACTACTTAGAAAGTTTTCGCGTTATCAAATACTTTGACACTTTCTTATCTGACCTCAAAATTTTGGAACGTGAGATTGAATTTCATTCTGAAAAAAAAGTTCAACATTTACCCCTGGCTTGATAGAATAGAGATATTCTTTGAAAAAATTTTACCCCATGTCAAAATTTTGAAAATTGTGCACTATATTAGGAAAAGGATTTTCAAGGAATTTGGTCTCATGAAAACATTTTGAGAAAACATAAACATCGATTTAAACACTAAACGTAAAAGAAACTGTTGAGAAAAAGATGTTGACTCTTGGGAAGATGTTATATGTGATATCCATACTGTGTTATACATTCTTTGCCTTACATGCATCATGATATCTCTGCTGATTATGTTGATTCTGTTGATAATGGTGTGAATATTGATATGGTGCATCAGTCGAGTCTTTAACATTGAAAATAAACGATTGTCAAATGAGCTTTCAAATGCAATACGTCGTCTTAATTGGTGTCAAAAAGATATTCACGATCAACAACTTGCTTTTTAAAACAAAATCGCCCATTGCGTGCACATTGATCCTAAAATTGAGCAACTGGATGATCAAAACGTGTCTTTTAAGTGTCAAATCTCAAAATATGAACAAGAACTGGCAAAAGTTAAAAAGGAATATGGTTTCATATTTGATTTACTCAAACATACTCGTGATGAAGCATCAAACGAACTTGATCATTATCTTGCACACACTAAATAAGTCATGAATTTTGCGAAATCTTCGTTTAAAAATCAAGATTTGGTGCACACTATCACTAAGTTAAGGAAATGTTAGGTAAAGTATGAAAAAGTTCAGCCTAGCATCATTAAGAGAGTTGCACAGCACTTAGCAATCATGTCCCCAGATACCTCTGACAAACACAAGTTACTAATGTGCTTCCCTCTACTAAAACAGGACTAGTTGCCTCTTTTTCCAAACGTCCGCACTTCACAGCCTAGGAGCAATACAAGGAAGAATAGGAAGTTGCGACCTAAGAAAGACAAAAAGAATGTTGAAGTAGAAGAACACCGTAGGACTTTGAATAAGACTTCATTGCACAAATTTAGATATTGCGTCTGGCAAATGTAATGGAAAAAGTGTTGTAACTAATGTTGAACCTTTGAGTACTTTTTATATTTAGTCTGATGCTTCTTGTGTTATATGTCGTAAAAATATGCGTTCTGATTGTCATGATAAATGTGTTGCTAAGGCTATCTTGTCACGTTTATGGAATCCTAAGATTCGGAATACCTCTAGGCCCACTAATGCTTCTAAGTCTGTGCTTGGTAAACCGCCTTCTTTAGATTCTAAGAAACGCATTAATGTCCCTGTAGTTCCAGTATCACCTCCAAGGATTGTTGTACCACCTAGTGCATTCACTAAGACTAAAGCTAAGACTAGTTGGAGATGGCAGAAATGGATACATAATACACTAGGATTTAAATGGATGCGTAAAGTTATTGATGTGTGTATTTCTACTATAACTGCTTTGGAACCCTCTAACATTTTGAGTTCCACATCTACTTCTATTCCATCTTGTCGTCGTGTGGCAATGCAGGTGATATATCATCCTTTGGATTGTTGATAGCGGTTCGACACATGACAGGCAATCTTAAACTGTTATCAAAATTTGTTTCAAAGTTCATTGGCACGTCAGATTAGGAATGATCACTTCGACTATCATGGGCTACGGAGACTACATCAATGGCAACATCGAAATTAGCAGGGTTTATTATGTGCAAGGCCTCGGTCACAATCTATTCTCAGTTGGTCAATTTTGTGATGGAGACTTGGAAGTAGCTTTCTGGGAGAAAACTTGTTTCATTCGTGATCTTCAAGGAAATGATCTTATAATCGGCCAACGCTCATCCAGTCTCTACACTATCTCCATGCAAGACATGATCGCTTCATCTCCCATTTGCTTACTCTCAAAGGCTACATCTACCAAAATCTTGGCTATTGCACGTCGTCTATCACATCTAAATTTTCAAACCATCACCAATCTTGCATGACACAAACTCGTTGAAGGTCTCCGCGATTCGGTATTCTAAAGATCATCTATGCTCAGCTTGAACAAGGGAAAAGCACTCGTGCTCATTTTCCTTCAAAGGTGGAACACAGCTCGGCATGTGTCATCTTTTCACATGGATTTGTGTGGCCCGATGCGCGTGCTGACGATAAATGGCAAACGCTACATTTTGGTAATTTTGATGACTACAAGATGGACTTGGGTTTATTTTCCTCGAAGTAAAGATCAAGCTCCACAGATGATCATCACCTTTCTCACGAAAATTCAAATTCACTCCGGAACAGTTAGACAAATTGAACAGACAAAGGAACTGAATTTGTAAATCAAACTCTTCAGGAATATTATGAGAAAGTGGGAATTGAGCATCAAACATCTGTTGCCCGCACACCAGAACAAAACGGAATTGTTGAAAGACGAAACCATACGTTAGTGGAACCTGCCAGAACCAAGGTTGTCAAGATCGGGATACTACCCAGGATCGTTTTCGTCTTTGCAAGATCGTGATCGTAAGATCGGATCGGGATCTTAAGATCCTACTCTAATGTTATTTCTTAATAGTTTATGTAATTTTATACAAATCTACAAATTCTAATACATTATAACCGTAAAATACTATGAATGTTTCATATAAATTTTGTCCTAAATTATGATTATAAAATGTTTAAAAAGATTAACATATTGTTTTGAATTCTGAACAAACAACATAAATTGTAGTTTTAGCTTGTAATTCGAGAAAGTAAGATCGGATCATATTAGATCGTCGTCATATGGTAAATATAGGGATCCTATAAGATCTTAAGCTTTTAAAAGATCTATGTAGGATCCGGATCGTTTTGCTTTGCAGTATCGTAAATCGTAAGATCCTAAGATCAGGATCGGGATCGGCAACCATGGCCGAACGATGTTAATCAATGCTAAACTTCAGTTACTTGTGGGTGAAGCGTCTCAACTGCATGCTACACTCAGAACCGCTCAATGATTACTAAGCACAACAAAACACCATTTGAGCTTCTCCACACCGTAAACCCGAATCTCAAACACCTTCATGTCTTTGGATCTCTTTGCTATCCGAATAATGATCGTGATGACTTTGGAAGCTCAAAGCCAAAGCTGACATTGGAGTCTTTATTGGATATTGTGATAATTCTAAAGGTTACGGATCGGAATCGTCGGACAAAGCTGGTTATGGAAACGATTCATGCTAATTTTGATGAACTCACTGAAATGGCTTACTGGTACAAACTTGGAACCCGGTCACAACAGCTTAAACTTTCCCCAAACCCCATCATCAGCTGAAACAAGCCCTCAGCTTACTCGTCAACAAATGGAAAGACTATTTGCTCCTCTGTTTAGTGACGATATTGATGAATGTGCTCCAGGTGTATCCTGTTTCCATTTCAACCTGATAATACTCTAATACCTTACACTGCTACAACAACTACTGTTGAAGATGCACCACCAGTTGACTCTACTACAACAGTTGAACAAACCGCTTCAATAATGATGATGAACCGGTGATGATGTTGAAAATGAAGTACCCCCACTGCAGATTTTGATTGCGTTTCTTTAACCCGTTTGCTAATGACTGTTGCACGATGTGTCGGAATCATCAACAAGCCATTTGAATCCTCAAAATCTGCACAACGTATACCAACATCAACCCTCTACACATAGATGGACAAAAGACCATCCTCTGGAAAATTGGCAACCCAAATCAACCAGTCGTTACGAGACAACATCTTCACACAGACGGTGAACATTGCATTTATGCACTCACTGTCTGCCAAACTAAACCCAAAAACATTAAGGATGCAATGACAAAGATAACTGGATTGAATCCATGCAAGAAGAACTCAACCAATTCAAACGTCTTGAAGTATGGGAACTGGTTGAAAGACCAACAGGGGTCTACATCATTGGTTTAAAATGGATTTGGAAAAACAAATTGGATGCTGAAGGGAACGTTATCTGAAATAAGTCACGTCTGGTGGCTAAGGGTTATAGACAGGAAGAGGGTATTGACTTTGAAGAATCATTTGCTCCGGTTGCTCGTCTTGAGGCTGTTCGGATATTTCTGGCATTCGCAGCTCACATGAACATAACGGTCTTTCAGAAGGACGTCAAAACTGCTTTTCTGAATGGTCAACTGAAAGAAAAAGTTTATGTCAGCCAGCCAGAAGGATTCTTTGATCTTGCGTTTCCGAACCATGTTTACAAACTGAACAAAGCTCTGTATGGTCTCAAACAAGCTCCTCGGGCATGGTTCGATAAGCTATCATCTTTCCTCATTGCGAATAATTTTACCAAAGGTTCGGTCGACCCAACTCTTTTCATACAATATCACGGGCAACATATTTTAATTATTCAAATTTATGTGGATGACATCATTTTTGGGTCAACTCATAAAAAGTACTCAATCGCTTTTGCAAAACTAATGAAGAAACATTTTGAAATGTCCATGATGGGTGAACTTACATTCTTTCTAGGATTGCAAGTTCATCAATCACCCGTGGTATTTTTGAGTCAGGTCAAATATGCCCTTGAAATTCTGAACAAATTCGGAATGAATTCTTGTGATACTTATGCCACACCAATGGCACATACCAAGAAGCTGAATGATTTGCATGGGAAATGGTTGACCTACCAAATCGTAGTATTATGGGTCTCTCATGTATCTAACGACCCAGCAGACTGATATTGTCTTTCCCGTTTATCTTTGCTCCCGTTATCAGTCGCGACCAACTGAAACCCACCTCTCAGAGGCTAAACTAATCCTCCGATACATCAAGGGAACCATTAATTTGGGGATC
>OU343216.1:76510365-76530257 GCA_910596185.1 Chrysanthemum makinoi | reverse complement strand
GGATGAGAGTGATGACTATGGAGGTCCTAACAAAGTGGTTTATAAACCAAGAGATTTGGCAAGTGCATTTAAGCCTTAAGCCACTAGGATTCATTGGAATGTGATGATTAACATGCACAAGAGTCAACTTCAGAGTTTGCACTGATCTAGGAACTCATTTAAGATGAGATGGAGTGTTTGAGTTAGGAAGATGAGTTGAAATGATTGTTTTAGCAAGATTTGACATAACTGTCATCCGATTCCACGGTTCCCTCCTCGGAGGGATCCGTCTAGGCTAATCCTAGGGATCCGCTCTCGCTGACTATGAAAGGGTGGAAATGATTTTTTCTAAGATCTAAGATCTATATCATCTTGATTGTTTCAGTCCTCCTAAGTGTCTTAAATGAAGGAGTGCTTAAGTACTTGAAGGTAATGAGTGATGTAGCTAATGATTGTCTTTTATGGAAGGATTTGGAACTTTCATGAGTACCAATGGATGAGCAAGGATGACACTAAAGATGAGAGTGTCAATTGAAGCTAAATGATCCTAGAGATCAGGTTTGTGACTTAGGATAGTGTTTTGGAAAATATCCTAGGAGCTTTGAGATGGGAAAACTAGAATTTGATTAACTTTGATCAATTTTGAGGTGAGGATGATTTATGGTCAATTTTGCCATAATCGAAAATATTTCTAAGACTAGATGTCAGGGATCAAGTGAAAAATAAAGTGTGAGTTTAAGAGCGGAAGAGTAATGGATTAAAGATGAAACGATAGATCTACAACGTCTTAGAGCGTGATCTTGGTGAGTTGTGTGTGAGTAGGAAGGATCTACCTATCTTTGATAAGGACTTAATTTGCCTTTAAGACACTATGTTTAGTTTAGTGTGAGGTGTTCTAAGGACATGTTTGAAATATAATGCTTGCAATTGCATTTTCTGTTTCCCGGATCCCACGGTTCCCTAAGTGTTGGGATCCGTCTAGCACAAACATTGGGATCCGTCCATTTGCTCAACAGATCCTTTACTAAAGGTATGCAATGATCTTGACAATGCATTATATTCCAAGGTTAGTTTAAAGGGGTTCTAACACTAAGATATCAAATGTAAGATGTTTTATTTCATGAAGGAAATGGGATTACATTGATAAAGCACGAGTACAAGAGGATTGATCCTATTTGAAATACTAATACGTTCCTTGAGTGTTTTCGCTAGGAGGATCATTACGTGTTTGATGAGTGTTGGTGGAATCAAGAATGAAGAAAGTCTTCATGAGAGATATGTTTAGCGGTTCCATCATCTTGTTCACAAGTACGTACAACGGACTTTGAAATTGAGGATGAAAGTGCATAAGGTTGTGATAGAGGCGTGTCAAGAACATTCCATAAGGGATGAGTTTATTCTTGGAGCCTTGAAGATTTGCAATTCGCCTTGCAAAGAAGTATGCGAGATTGTATGGTTGTTGTGTTAGCAAACAGTACAACATGTGAGCACAACAAGCGGGAAGGATTTCTTGATTTCCCCTAAGACTCCAAACATTCTCACATAGGATGAGTGCAAGAGGCTTGTACTCTTCTCGGATGTCCCGTGTGAAGATAATGTTTGGATCGGAGTAATATGGTCGAGGTTTGCATATCATGCGATTTAAATCTTCCGGGGAGGGTATGTGTGAACAATATGGACTATTTTCTTCACGAAAGTTGAAGAGAGAATCAAGAGACCAATCTTCGGTGAAGGCACATTGTCCATGATTTGGAATCCGAAGGATGTGAGCAAAATGCCCAAGGGTTAAAGTAAACTTTTGGTTTTTGATATAAAACCAAAGATATAGAGAGCGATCCTCGTTACGAACGAGTTCAACTTAACGGAAGAATTCCATTATGAACCTTGGACATATCTTCTCGTTGATTTCAAGAAGACATTCTAGTCCGATTGCTCGGAAGGAGGTATTGATACCTTCTTCGAATTGTAGAGAGGTGTCTACAATATGTCCTTTGTGGAAGTGACGGTTTTCGAGATTATTGAACCCACGGACATGGTTGCCAAGTGTGTTGGGTTCAAGGAGATGTTTGAGTGTAGACGCCAGTGAGTGAAAAATCAAACTCATATTCATGCGTCATAGTTGAACCTATAGAAAACATGAGTTAATAGAAAGATATGTTTGTGATCAACCTATGATTATCTAATGTTTTTACTAGATTTTTATTAACAATGGTTTTTAACAACAATGACATTTAACTCATTTATGGTTTTGATATTTCTAGTGGAGTATTATCTTTTTAGAAGAAAAGTGATTTTTAATTTGCATGAAAATGTTTTCCAAGAGGGACGGATCCCACGGTTCCTTTACTAAAGGGATCCGACTAGTATAACTTCCGGGATCCGTAGATCTGTAATTACAGAAACAAATTTTATGAAAACATAGGTTTTTAGATCTCATAGTTTTTGTACCAAGATATGTGTTTTAACCTACATTTTCTTTTAACATGCATACATGACTTTTAATGTATCACGAAAGAAAGACATAACACAAAAATGATAAACACATAACAACCTAGATAATTAGACTATTAGTAATATTTCATTTCAATACTAAGAATGATACAAATGATTGGGTATATAACCCCAATGTAGATTAACAACACAAAGTAAATGTATGTGAACTTCATCATAGGGAACACAAGTGCGATGAGTGTTAAGGCGATGAGCACGAGGGCAATGTAAACCATGTTGAAGATGATCCTTCTTGGTTTCGGTTGAGACTAAAATGGAGAGGAAGATGAAATTTTTGAAATTGGAAGATTTGAAAAAGTGAGGATAGAGTGATTGACGGTGGGAGTATTTATGGGGAAGGAGGAATTTTTGAAATTCGTGTTTTGTTTTATTATTGGATTAAAAGAAACAAAACATAAGTTTTATATACCACGACTTTAGACGAGAAATAAAACACGTATGTGAGAAAAAAGCTTCCTAATGAAGCTTCATGTAAAACATGTATAAGCACAAAAGATAATCATATAAATACCTAAATAGGCATACTTAATTATCAAGCAAAATAAAAAGAAAATCATACCTCTAGCGCACTTAGGAATGTCTTTACAAATGACCCAACAAATGTCACTCAGACGATTCCCGCTCCTTTGCGATTAAGATACCTTCTCAAGGAATGTATTCTTTTTACCAAGCGATTCCTATAGCTTGGTGGGTATGAACTTTGACTAATCAACATGACAAAGAAGATTAGTGCAATTAAATGAAACAAGTAAAAATGTTGTTATCAAATCAACATCCAAACATATAGTTTTAAAAGACATGGTGTTTGTTTTAATGAAAAACCTTCTTTGTAGTTTTCAATTAACCATGGATCGTATCAAGTTTTTAAAGTACAATATACTTCAAGAAACTTGGTAACGAAGCTCTGATGCCAATTGTGGAAAACTAGAAGGGGGGGTTGAATAGTTTTGCCAATTAAAACTTCATTTTAATCTATTTAGATCGACATATGTCAATCTATTTGGATGTGTGTGTTGGATGTTAATAAACAAGCATATAAAGGTAAGTAATGAAAAGATAAGAGTAAGAAGCAAAAAACCACAACGCGAGTGTTTATAGTGGTTCGGCTACAAGGACACCTTCCTTGCCCTACTCCACTCCCCGAGTCACCTACTCGAGAGTTCGTAATCACTACACCAATCTCCTTATGGCGGAGAAGCCTTCACAACGTCGCCTACCCTTTTTCCGGTGCTAGGCTAACCACCGGGTTCTTTCACTCCAAGGTGAACCACACCTACACAACGTCGCCTACCCTTTATAAGGTACTAGGCTAAGTACCTAGTTCTTTCACTCCAAGGTGAACTACACCTTCACAACGTCGCCTACCCTTTATTAGGTACTAGGCTAAGTACCTAGTTCTTTCACCCCAAGGTGAACTACACCTTCACAACGTCGCCTACCCTTTATTAGGTACTAGGCTAAGCACCTAGTTCCATTTTGCAATGGAGGAACTACTACCACACTACACCAACGACTAATCCCAAAGGAGATCTACTCCTTCACAACATCATCAAGGATATCAATATCCTTGGATCTAATGCTAGTCTATCTAGTACATCGAAACACACCATATCGAATGTACATCTAAGGCACCTTTCACTAATTCCTTTGACTAGATCTACAAGACACCTTTCACTAATGTCTTGTGTCTTCACTTCTAAGCACCTTTCACTAATGATTCTAGTCTTGACTTCTAAGCACCTTTCACTAATGCTTCTTGTCTTGACTTCTAAGCACCTACCACAAGTGCTTATGCTATAGACGATAGATACCCTTCACTAATATCTTCGTCTTGACACTTGAGACATCTTTCACTAATGTCTTCAACACTACACTTCTTTGAAGAAAGAAAGGAATCATCAACAAGAAGACTTCAGTAGCCTTGATGATGAGGAAGCATGGCAACTCATGGACTTGAGCTTGCTCGACTTCAAAGGTGATGATCTTGCCTTTAAAAGGAACCTAAAAGATCACACAAAAATAAAACTACAAACATAGATCTCTTGGATATGAGGTTAGTGAGTTTTACACTTAGGGAGAAAGTGTGTTAGAAAGGGGTGAGAAATAATGAAGAAATGGCTCACTATTTATAGAGGAAAAATCCTACTGTTCCCCGGATCCCACGGATCCCTTCCACAAGGGATCCATCTAGCGTTAAGCTAGGGATCCGTGGGACGCTCCCTTTACCCATGGGTATTTTGGTTATGGGTCATGGGTCATGGGTTGAACCATGGATCTTTAGCTAGATACAATGTATCTTTGAGTGCAATGCACTTGGTCACTTGGGTATGGGTTGATCCATGGGTTATGGATATTATCCATGTATGATATAAGCATGATGTCATGCAATGGGTTATGGGTCAAGATCCATGGGTCATGGGCTTTGGGTTGTACCCAACTACATTCAATGTATTTGCCCAATGGGTTGTGATACTTAAGTTTCTACCCATTTATATTACCCAATATACTACATACTAGTTATGTGTATATTTTACCCAAATATGTAAACACTAGTTGTTGTACATATGTATTACTAAATCATAAAATCACTTATACTTGTTTTAGTGTTTTATGTGAAAGTGTGAATATGTTAGAAACTATTAGTTCAAACCATTTACGTATTTTATTTGTTTCGTTAACATGATTTTATGTTTGTTATCGACAAAACATTAGAAGATCGTAAAATATAAATAAACGTTTTTACGGCTTATTTGTAGTAACATAAACCATAAAAACGTTTATTTATATTTTACGATCTTCTACTGTTTTGTCGATAACAATCGTAAAATTATTTTAACGAAATAAATAAAATACGTAAAAGCTTTGAGCCAATAGTTTACTAACACACTTTTACTAAACATATAAAATCATCAAAACATGTTTAGTAAAATAAGTTATATAAAACCGAAACCATTTTTATAAAACACTTACGAGTAACTTTGTTTACTTATATTTTATGAAATTGTATATGTGCTTATTATAACTTGTAATGGGAATATGTTGGGTAAAACCAAAGTCCATAACTTATATCCATGGAGCATGATCCATGACCTATGATCCATTGCATGACATCATGCATAAAATCATATTGGATAGTATCCATGGTCCATGACCTAAAGTCCATGACCCATGACCCAAGATCCATGACCCATTGACTAGGTACAATATATCTTGTTGGGTATCCATGATCCATGATCCATTGCATGACATCATGCATAAAATCATGTTGGATATTATTCAAGATTCATGACCCAAAGTCCATGACCCATGACCCAAGACCCATTGACTAGGTACAATGTATCTTGTTAGGTATCCATGATCCAAAGTCAATGACCCATGGTCCATAACCCATAACCTAGTTTGCAACCCAAAATCCGGACTAGCCTGACCAGCTGCAGGATCCCTTGGATTGCACTGGCCGGATCCCTTGGGTAAGGGATTTGCTGGATCCGAGTTAGTCAGACAATTTGCCTATAAATAGTGAGTCATTTCTCTCTTGCTCAAACCCCCTTTTAGACATATCTTTTCTCTATGTTCTAACCTCTCTAACCTCAGATCCTAAGGATCATTCTATGTAGTTTTATCTTTGTGTGATTCTCTAGGTTCCTCTTAAAGGCGAGATCACAACCTCTTGAAGACGTGCAAGCTTAAGGTCATGAGTTGCTAAGCTTCGTCATCATCAAGACCACTGAAGTGCATCTTGTTGATAGTTCTTCTCTCCCTCCATTATTGTGTCAAGTTGAAGGCATTGGTGTATAGTGCCTGCAATGTACATTCTATATGGGGCGTCGATGTATATTTGGGTAGTTTGGGTTAAAGGGTATTGATATTGTAACCCCCAACCCGACACGGGTCAACATATCAAATCATGGTGTCATACAAAGCATACGAACGCAATCATAAGTCTTAAATAAAATAACAAGTCATATAAACGAATGACTTCAAAACGAAATATATAATCTAACATGTCTAAAAGAAATGAATTATCCAAAACAAATGATCTTTAAAATGAGTCCAAAATGATAAAATAAACTAGGGTCGGACCACTCAAATGCTCATATTCTCAGCCCATCAAAGCCCACCATCCCACTTGGTACCTTCCGCATGGAAAAGAAAATACAGCTGAGCTTAAAAAGCCTAGTGAACATATATATAACAAAAGAGATAAAAAAAAAACATAAATAAACATAGAAAAAGGGGAAACATAAGTACATGCTGAAACAAATATCATCTGTCAAAAGAACGAGAGACCAAGGTCTAACTGAACAAATAAGTCAAAAAGTCAAATGAAATGAGAGATCAAACAATAATCCGAATACGATAATCATAAGGAAAATGAGTTAACAAGAATAGGAAATCAAGATCATGCGAATCATATTATCATAAGGTAAATGATTCAACGAGAATAAGAAATCAATATCATACGCATCAGATAATCATAAGGTAAATGAGTCAGTGAGAATAAGAAATCAAGATCATACTAATCAAATAATCATAAGGTAAATGAATCAACAAGAATAAGAAATCAAGGTCATACGAATCAGATAATCAAAAGGTAAATGAATCAAAGTGAATTATAAGGAATATTGCCACGAAAGCACATAACCTTTATAACATATTGGTTATCATAAACACACATACACAACAATCAAAGGTTCAAATAAGAGATGAGTTTAGAGAGAGAAAGTGGAGAGAATGGGAACTTCTAGTGAGAGAAAGTAATGTAGTGTTATGAAGCTCCAACCTTCTACCTTGGGAGGTATAAGGTACTTATAGTTTTTACAATAAACGCCACCTACGGGTTGTGGATCAGGTATACAGTAGGTAAATACCCGTCCGTCCTCCACAGTGTTACTTAACTAACTACTTATAATAACTAAACGACTAAGACTACGAGCTTTCTAATGCTTACAAATACTTGAGTTGACCGAGTCTTTTACATACAAATTTACTAAATCCTAACATAACCTAACGTCCAACATGATACATGAAGAACACTACATACATACATATCCATCAATTCATAAGTGTACAAAGTCTGCAGACTCTCTAAGAGATTGATTATTACAAACACACAAGAACAATATATGGATCGAATAGTATTGAGAAGTTTTAGAGAGAGAAAGTGAATTGGGAGGCTTTCTAGAGAGAGAAGTGAGAAAAATAGAAGGTTAGATTAGATGAAATGAAAGCTCCACCCTCTCCCTTGGTGGGAGAGGGATTTTATAGTTCTTACATAATATGCCCTCTATCGGGCTGTGAATCAGGTATACAAAGAGGTAAAGACCCGTTTGTCCTCCACGGTGTTACTAAACTAATCTAATAACTAATAAATATAGCTAATTCTATGAGCTAACACATGCTAGACTAAACTTGGGATGACCGACTCTTCTATATGGATTTTCCAAATCCTAACCATCTCCCCCTAAGGGAGGTTACCCCATAAGTTATAATTTTCATCCTAGCATTCAATCATGAAGTTCAATTCTGAGCTCGTAGACTTTGATTCTTCAATTTCCGCAATATTTGTGCTTCAGTAGTGATTCTTCAAATGAATTTTCCTTTGACTTGTGATCATGAGATTTCTTCGAGATCATCAGCCAAAGTAAATATCCAACTCATCCTTTGAAGTATCGCCTCCATGTGATATTGTGACTTCTGGACAGACATGCTTACACTTTATTGGATCATGATATTTTGTATCAGAGTTGTGGAAGCATTGATTTAGGTATTTAGATTATCATGATTTCTTTAAACGTGAGTGTAAGGTGTGAGCATGTGGTTATGGATTGACATCTTAATTTTTATCAGCTGCAACCGTCAAATATTCATGCAAACAACAGTTAGCAATAAACCACACGAAAGTATTTATAGTTTTTACAATAAACGCCACCTACGGGCTATGGATCAGGTATACAGTGGGTAAAAACAATGACGAATTTATCTTGATATTCATGGAATACACGGTTCATGAAATCCATAAAGATAGCTGGTGCATTAGTCAAACCGAATGGCATTACAAGGAACTCATAATGACCATAATGAGTACGGAAAGATGTCTTAGGGACATTCTGACCCTTCACATGCAACTGATGATAACCCGATCTCAAATCAATCTTTGAAAAGAATTTCGGCCCCTGAAGCTGATCAAATAAGTCGTCGATACGCGGAAGCGGATAACGGTCTCTAACGGTGATACGGTTTAACTCCCGATAATCGATACACAATCTCATACTGCCATCTTTCTTCTTCACAAACAAAACCGGCACACCTGTAACACCCCCGAAAATCTTAATGACAGCGGAAGACTAATTCGGGTGTTACTAGAATGGAGATCATAGTCAATAATTATAGAAAACGACTCAAAAGAGATGTTTTATAAAAATTAGTTATCATTCATCGAAAACTCATAGTTGTTACAAAATGTTGTAAATTGTTCAAGTGTTTTTCCCAAAGGAAAGATCATGAGTTTGAAAGAAATGACAACTTTTATATTTTACACCACCAGATAAGCCTTGCCATGGCCCATTCCGCGCCTTGGTCATAATCTTCATCGATTACCTGAGATAACATGCTTAAAAAGGTCAACAAAAATGTTGAGTGAAATCCATAGGTTTAAAATGGGTTGAACATAAGTATAAGAGCATGATCATTGTAAACTAACAATATCATAAAGAAAAATCACAGATTATTATGCGCTAAGCTCATGCAACCAAGACTCAACTGCATACACCGAATTACCAATGTACGTAAGTGTGCCCCAAAGGAGGTAATAGCCAATTACCTAAAGAAATTCAAATATGGTGCACCCTGGTTATTTCTCTATAACCGAAATGGGGTCGTTAATCCCCATAGTACTATTCACGATATCTGTGTTCACTCGCGGTGACTAATGGTTCATGATCAAAAGACTTATGGCTAAATACTTAGGCAGTACCAATAATCAAGAGGAGAGCATTTATGAAAAACCTTGTGTTCTAATTTAGAGCATGTATCTCCCTCGAGGGGTTTGAAAATAAAAGTAAAAGCGAGGCTATGAACTCACCTTGATGATATGAACAAGCACAAACAGATCAAGCAAATTGTAGCGGAGGTTCCAAACCGAAACCTAAAAATGATGAGATGGCGTGTCTCAGTTCGCGACCAAAATAATAGAGCATTGAATATTCTTATTCAATAGATCATTGGATTTTCCAATCCAATAGTGTGCGTGGGTTCTTAACGTTTTAAGTTAATTTACGTGCTACATTGTCTTATTTAATGATCCTCGTTTACGCATAAGTGAAATGTTTTACCCTCGTTGTGATCTTAATAGATTTGTTGAGTATTTTAACTTGTTTAGATTCCCCGTGCGTTTTTATCGGATATGAGGCTGTTAGGCATCTAAGCTTATATGAAAAACTAACCAAAACTATGTCGTATTGTTTCTAAACTACGTAGTTTTGATTATTAGACCTCAAACTATATTAAATCCACTCAACCATAAAAATGCTAAGTCTTTTAGTTTCAAAGTATTCATCTCAAAATGAAATTCTTTAAAAACTGAAAACAGCCCCACCATTACTAAATTTCCTAAAGTCGTATTGTTTCGAAACCACATATTCGTATTATTATTCTTTATTCGTGTAGATGAGCAATAAAAAAGATTATAAATTCAAACACAAGGTAGTGTTTGCAAAATAGAAACGAATGAGAGAGGTCTAAAATGGATCCGAGTTGTTACATGATCAAAATATGCTTATTTAATCAATGTTGTTTGCGTATTTAACAAAACATATACATTTATTTGAGATAAAAAAAATAAGCATTAGAATTGTTGGGGAAAATATACTCATTTTGAATATAAGTAAGATTTTCTCACAACAATGTAGTTTTGGTGAGTTTTTCATGTAACCTTAGATGACTAACAACCTCATATTCACTTTTTCAATATATATATATATATATATATATATATATAATTATTTTCTAATAATATGTATATATATTCATATATGAAATATGTTTATCGATATCCGAAAATAATATTCTCATATGATCAAAATACTCGTTTTTACGAAGTTACGATAAGATTATAAGTTTTTCTAAACTTTTCCCGAACTTACACTTTTTACCCTCAAGTTATGAAAAGTACGAGTTTAGTCCTCCAAGTTTGAGAAAATGACACTTTATACCCGATTATATTTTCATACCAAAACTTTCAGTTTTGACAGTTTTACCCCTTGGTAAAACTGCTTTTACGAAAACATCCCTCCAAGTTATATTTTGTTGGGTTTTAGGTTCCTTGAATCAAGAATTACTCTAAGTGCTGGAACCACGGACAGGTTTGATATAACCACGGACAGAGGAATGTAACCGCTGATGAAGACAAACCGCGGCTAGTAGTATTGTGTAACCACTGATATTGATATGTAACCATTGCTAGTCTTGTATAGTCGGTTTAGTTTATTGTATTAGATAAATATGGAAAAGATATTTATCTTGTAGGTTATATATTGTATTATGTAAAGGACTCCTTAGTCTATAAAAGGAGGTCCTAGGTTAGATTAGATACGTAAGTTTTATATCTAAGGTCGATACACTTCAAGGTTGTAAAACCCTATACCGATTTAGAGTATTCATTATAATAATAATATTGAGGTGTTGAATGTTTATTGTTCTTCTTCTTAAGATTAAGTATTAAATTCCGCGTAATACTTAATAAGCTTTTGTTTTAAGTCAGTTTCTATATTAGATCGTTTGCTCAACTGGGATTAACAAGTGGTATCGTGAGCTTGTGATCTAGAAACTGTAATCAAGAAGAGGTCAAGTTAAGTTTTGTTCAAGTAAGATAAGATGTTTGACGAAACACACATGGTTATTGCTTCAAAGGTGCCCATGCTCAAGCATGGTGAGTACCAAATCAGGAGGATGCGAATAAGGCAATACATTCGCATGATTGATTATGCTCTCACGGGTTGTTGTGGAAAAAGGTGATACTCTTCCTAAGAAGGGTGATGATGGCAAAGAAATAGCCATTGTTAGTGAAATTGACAAGGCTAAGAGAAAGATGGAGATTAAAGCTCATAGTATTCTCTCAATGGGAATACCTAATGAATATGCTTTGGATTTTGAACAATATGAGTCTGCTAAAGAGTTACTGGATGCTCTTGAGACAAGGTTTGTTGGTAATGAAGCTACAAAGAAATCAAGGAAGAATATGCTCAAGCATCAGCTTGAAAACTTCATTGCTCTTAATGGAGAAAAACTTGATGGCACTTACAATAGGCTTCAAAAACAGATTAGCCAATTGAAGTCAGTGGACTATAATGTTATTCAAGAAGATATAAACTTGAAGTTCATTAGAAGTTTATCTCCTGAATAGGCTGTTCATACAATTGTGTGGAGAAATAAGTTGGACTTTGATAAGATGACTCTGGACAATCTCTACAACAACTTGAAAGTTTATGAGTCTGAGAATAACATTTCTAGTGCATCTTCTGCTAATCAAAACCTTGCTTTTGTTTCAACTAATCATAAGACTTCACAAGATGTATCCACTGCTGCTTATGGTATAACCACGGCTATTGCAAACAATACCATCAAGTTAGTGATAATGTCGGTGATGGTGCAATTTGTGCTTTTCTGGTGATTTAACTACCGTTGTTCTTGTTTTGAATCAAGATCTAGATCAAATTGATTCTGATGATCTTGAGGAGATTAATCTTCAATGGCAAATGGCAATGTTGACTCTCTAAGCAAGGAAGTTTTTAGAAGGAATTGGAAGACAGTCAAGTATGATGGTAAAAGAAATTTGGGTTTGACAAAGCAAGATGAAGTGCTTTAACTGCAAGAAGAAAGGTCACTTTGCAAGGGAATGTCGAGCACCTAAGAGGATTGAAGGCATCAAGAAGACCACTGAAGAGTCCGCTCCTTCTTCAGCATTGGTGGCTCAAGATGGTCTTGGTGATTATGACTGGAGTGATGAAATTAAAGAAGGACCAAATGCGCTTTTCTTGCTAGTGAAGCTTCAAAAGAGCATAACTTTGCTCTTATGGCCTATGCTTCATCTTCTGGTTCAGATTATGAGGTATCCAATGAGTCTACTTGTTCTTTTAAGTCAAGTCAAGATAACTTAGAATCTCAAAAAGCTATCACTGAGAGTTTAAGAAAAGAAGTAGAAAGACTGTCTATGGACAACCTAGGTTATAGAGTTGGTCTAGAAAGTGTGGAAGAGAGGCTTAATTACTGTATCAAATGTGAGTTTGAGTATGTTGATTGATAAGGATTTAAAATGTACCTTTTTGAGGGGTCGTTTAAGCCCTTATTTGATCACTTTTGTATCCGTTATTGCTTAATATCGTTCCTTTTCACTTTTTAGGTCTCTTGAAGGCAAACTGCTGTATTGGCACTTATTTGGACCGAAAAGGCGGATATATGAAGAAATGGCCAAAGTCAAGAATCGAGACACTCAAGCTGATAAATTACAAGGGGCGGCGTCAAGCTTAATTTGCGCCGTGTCGGAGGAAGTTGTGGCGGCTCAAGAGAAATTGCTAGTTTTGGAGGACGGCGTCCGGGCTTTAAAGAGTAGGCCGTCGCAACTCACGGCCTAGATTCAATCGGCAGACGTCGAAGCTAAAAAGGATGGCGTCACAAGCATAAGGTGACGCCGTCGCAAGATTAACTTGGCCAAGACGAAAACCTAATGACGGCGACACGACGGCGTCACAAATCATAAGGTGACGCCGTCGCACATGTAATCTTATATATAGAATCCGAATTTTTTAGTTTTAGAGAGTAGTCTTTTGGGTAAAATTTTGGAGTAAAACCTAAACCGAACCAAGGTCGTATTTTAGGGTTTTAAAACCTATCTTACACCAAGATAAGTTGTTTACTTCATTAATTTAATTATGTCTTCAATTATTTGTGTGTATGCTTGCATGTTCTCCATGTCCGGCTAATTTACTTGTGTGTTTGCTTAGGGAATATGAAACTTAATTATTGAATATTGATTGGTTGTTTCTTATCTTAGTTGATTAATGATCTAGTAATGCGATAGGTCATTCGTTGTGTACTTAATGCTTGATTAATCTTTGTGAACCTTAGGTTATAGCACTATGAGTTGTTGTAAGCTAAACTATACAAAGAGGCCTTAGAGTTAGAGTTTATCATCCCTAGTGGGTTTTGTAGACGAGACCCTTTAGTAACTTCAAAGAGTAGGGAGAAACGCATACCCTACAACTTTAGACACACAACGCAACTAGGAATAAGGACGTGACAATTCAACCACCAATAGGAGATAATTAAGGAGTAGTAAAACCTAAGTAAACACATCTTTAAACTATCATACGAGCACACAATAATTAGACATAGACTACCACCACCTTAGTTTAGATAATTAGATAATAGTAGAGTAATCGGTAGAAATACCAACCCCCAAATCCAAACCACGAGATTCGTACTTTTCCTTTTCTAAAAAACATAAAAAGATAAAAAATAATCTTCCTCAACCCCAACCTTAGCGTAGTAACTTCTCACTAGCATTCCTATTCCCCTAGAGAACGATATCAATTCCCGTGGCTTACCCTAATACTACACTACAATGATTAGGTTCACTGCCTAGGGTGTTGAAAAACTTGCTCGACGAAAAGGAAGTTCCTTTGACCCCGAACACGCTGTGTAAGCGTATCATTGATAAAATTAATATACTAGGTGGAGAAATTGATCTTAAGGATAGGGAGATTAAGATGCTTAAAGAGAAACTAGAACAAGCTGAGAGTGTAAAAGTAGAAGCCCTAAAAGAAAAAGAAAAACATGTTGTTAGGGTTGCTAAAACACAATATGCTTCTGATCTAGTAAATAAACCAATAGGTAAAAAATTGTTCAAGGATGGAACTGGCCTAGGCTACAATGATATGCCACCACCTACCCTTATGCAACATGCACCACCTCCAAAAGAGCTCTCATTTAGCAATGAATTTAGCTTCAATAAACCTGTAGGTGAGACTAAAAAGAATGAATCACCTAAGATAGGTTCTGATATGTCATCTGATGCACCCATCATTGAAGATTGGGAATCAGATTCTGAGGAATATAGAGATGTATCAACATAGACTGAGAAGATAGAACCTCTTAAGAAAGTTGATACTAAGCAAGCCAACCTTGTGCCTAGATTTGGAGCTCAAATTGCTAAGAAAGTAGTAGAGTACAAGGAAGTACCTAGGGAACAGTTAAAAAGATATATACCTAGGGGAAACCAGAGAAACTTCAATGGACTAATTTCAAATAGGTTAGGCAATGAGTTTCAATGTGTTAAAGGCTTGTTTTACATGTGGTAGTTTTGAGCATTCTGGAGAAATTGTTATAAAAAGCAGACCACAAGTTTGGAATCATTGGAGGAGGGTAAATCACCAAAACTTTTCAAAGAAAACAAACCCTCATCCTAACAGAAACATGATTCCTAGAGCAGTGTTAATGAGGAATGGTAATACAAAATCAATTGTCACTGCTTCTCCAAAATGGGTTTCAACCACTGCTAAGCAAAGTGTAAACACGGCTAAGCAAAATCAAACCACTGCTAAGCCAAAAATCACCACAGATAACAAAGAAGTTTTAAAACTTCCAAAGGTGATAAGCGATACGTGGTTGGAAATCATTTTATCTTTGTTAAGGCCTCAGCAAGTTGGCAATGGAAGCCTAAGACCAAGGTTTTACATCATGTCAACTGTGCATCAATGGACCTAAACAAATTTGATTATATTGATGCACAGGGCGGACCCAAGTCATATTGGCTTGGGTCCACAAAAGGAACTAACTTGTTTAATTTCATGTGCGGGGCAATCTACAAGATGAGCTAAAAGACAAAGGAGTTTTTGATAGTGGTTGCTCTGGGCACATGATTTGGGATGGGAGCAACACGGAAGATTTTGAATCTTTTGATGGAGGATATGTGGCATTTGGCAATGATCCAAAGGGAGGAAAAATACTTGGAAGAGGCTGTCAGGGAATTTAGACTTTGAAAAGGTCTATTTGGTACGAGGACTTAAGTATAATCTATTCATGTTTCTCAAATGTGTGATAAGAAAAAGCTGGGTACTTTTTGGTGAACCTGAGTGTGTGGTGTTGTCACCGAGTTTAAGATGCCCGATGAGAAGTTTATACAACTTAGGGTACCTAGGAAGGAAAATATATATTGTTTTGATCTTAAAGATGTAATTCCTAATAGGTCCTTAACTTGTTTGTTTGCTAAAGCATCCGTGGATGAGTCTAAGTTATGGCATAGAAGATTAGGTCACCTCAATTTCAAAACAATCAATAAAACCGTAAAAGGCAACTTAGTGAGAGGGTTACCTTCTAAGGTTTTTGAGTGTAAGGAACTGTGTGTGGCTTGTCAAAAAGGGAAACAACATAGAGCTTCTTGTAAGACCAAAACTGTCAACACCATTATACAACCACTGTTTATGCTTCATATGGACTTATTTGGACCTACCTTTGTTAGAAGTTTGAACCATAAGCGATATGCCTAGTTATCACTGATGATTATAGTAGATTTTCTTGGGTATACTTTTTGGCAGCTAAGAGTGAGACTAGTGAGATTCTCAAGAGTTTCATTACTAAGATAGAAAATCTAGTAAATCATAAGGTAAAGATAATCAGATGTGATAATGGAACTGAGTTTAAGAATGCTGTGATGAATCAGTTTTATGTAGTTAAAGGTATAGAGAGACATTTTAGTGTTGCTAGAACACCACAACAAAATGGTGTAGCTAAAAGGAAAAATAGGACACTAATTGAGGCTGCTAGGACAATGTTGTCAGAATCAAAGTTACCAACTACCTTTTGGGTGAAGCATTTGTAGGCGCATGTTATGTGCGAAGAAGTAAGGTAGTAAAGCCTCATAACAAGACCCCTTATGAGTTGTTACATGATAGGAAGCCAATGATTGCATTCCTAAAACCTTTTGGGTGTCCTGTTACTATCTTGAATACCATAGACTACCTAGGCAAGTTTCAAGAAAAAGCAGATGATGGATATTTTTTAGGCTACTCTTCCAATAGTAAAGCCTTTAGAGTATACAATAGGAGGAATAGAATTGTTGAAGAGAATCTACATGTTCAATTTAGTGAAAAGACTCCTAGTGTTGAGACTAAAGGACGGTAGTTTTAACATTGATATGCTAACCAAATCTATGAATTATGAGCCTATCATTGCAGGAACTTCCACTAATGTTGATGCAGGTACTCAAAAGGATTCTAATGCAGAAGCAAATTCTAAGGAAGCTGATTCTCCTCAAGAGTTCTATTTGTTTGAAAAATGAAAAGCTAGTTCTGTCTCACCCATCATTTAGAAGCAAGGTCCCACTGATGATGATGTCTTGAATACTGGAGGCAATGTTAATCATCATCAAGATAAGGATGAGTTGTTGAAAGATAACTCAGTGTTGGTAGAAGAAATTGAAAAGAAGAAAAGGCATTCTAAAACCACTTCTAGTCAAACCCAAACCACTGTTACACCTATTATATGGACTAGGAGACAGCAGGGCACTAAGCTACCTCAGGCTAGTGCTAGTGGTGTTGCTAATGAGGCTGTCACAGGTGGTTGAGGTGACATGATTGGAAGGGCTTCCACTACTGATTCATGCTTTGTTCTTTGCGCCGGGATAGTGGAAACATACATAAGACCCAACCTTTGGCAACTCCTAATGTGGAGAGTTCCTTGGAACTTAACACTGGTGGAGGAATCCCTAGCCAATTGGCCACTACAGGGTGCATAGGCTGTTCGGGCTAGGTCACGATGCTATGTTTACTATCTCAAGGATTCACCTCTGGAGCAGTTGACACAGCTCGAAGTGATGAGGATAGATTGGAACATGAACCTGAATTGACGGATCCTAATATGGTACTTGATGATTTTTCCAATGAACCACCTCTCGGACCAATTAACACAGGTCGAAGTGGGGAGGATATTCTTGAACGTTTTAATGAATTGACGGCAAAATGTGCTACAATGGAGGCTACAATTTCGGTCTACAGAGTTGGTGTGTTTGGGGTAAGGATATTAGGAGATTGAAGCACGAGTGTTGGTTTTGGAGAAAGTAAGACGACACAGGGTTCTGTTTTGAAAGCTATGAGAAGAACGAAAAAGAAGGTGGACTCCTCTCCAGCTCTGAATGTGGAGAATGCATCCAAACAGGAGAGGAGTGAAGGCAAGAATTCAGGGGAGGCTGTTGATGTATCTATGGAAGAAGATGGTGATAGTGGAGATCAAGCATTTTTGGTATCTGATAAAGATGGGAATGAGGCAGTTCTTGAAAATGTGAAGAATGTTGTAGAAGATGTAGTGCAGGACACAAACACTGATGGTATGTCTGAAACCACGGTTAGTACTCTTGTAACCACTGCTGCAGTTTCAGACATGGCAATTATACCCACTACTATCATACCCACTGCTATCATAACCACTTCCACTGTTGTCACAACTCTCTCTATATCACCACCTAAATCTAAAGAAGTTGAGAAAGAAGCTGCAAGTACATTGATAAATCTAAGCAAAACCTCATCTATTTCTACATCCATCATTGCACCTGTTTTATCTGTTCAATCTACTGCAACTAAATCCAAAGGAAAAAGTTTAGTTATTGGTGAACCTTTGAAGAAGAAAGTGGTTCAATCTGATATTGGAAAAGGTAAAGGGGTTGCAGTACCAGAGCTGAAGTTTAAATCTAAAGCAGAACAAGAAGCTTATGATGCAGAGTATGCAAAGAACATGTTAGCTGAAGAACAAACAACTTTAGAGAAAAGAAAGCAACAAGAAGATGAGGCTAGTCAGAGATGGTTAGCTACATGGTATGAATCACAGAACTATCTTGAAGCTTCTCAACTAATAAATGATGAGTATACTGCACAAGAATGGGCTTTGTTGGATGATGAGGAAAAAGCTAGACTTTTGGGTGAATGGGCAAGGAAGGTCAGTAAAGACAGAAAGCAAGTTATAAGAAAGAAACCTCCTTCAATTGCACAGATGAGGAATGTATTGATGAAGATTATTAAGAATTCAGGCATACATGTTCCTGATAATCTTAATAGGTGTTCATTTGAAAGAATTTATGAGCTTTATGAGAGATGTATGAGGATTAATAATGATGATTTTTGTCCAATGAATTCTAAAAAGGAAGAAGAGTGGATTAAGAAAGATGATGAGTGGATTCAAAGTAAAAGAAAGAGAAAATCTGAGATTCAAGAGACATCTGATTCTAAAAGATTGAAAGTAGTTGAAGATGTTAATCAAATTGTTTCTTATGAGTTTAAGCTTAAATATGGAAGTGAAGGAGTTTGGAAAATTCAAAGACTCAACAATGAAGTTTATGAGTATAATAAATTTTCACAAATGCTTTAGTACTTTGAAAGAGATGATTTGATGAATCTTTGGAGACTTTACAAGAATAAGTTTGGTGAAGTACATCCAAATGATTATCATGAGAGACTGGTCTATTATAATTTCAAGATTTTATTTGAACCAACTCATGATGAACCTGAGTGGAAAGGACTCTACAATGGTACTGTAACAAGATGGTTTTATATCAAACTTGTGGAGTTCATGTTTTAACTGTTTCCGGAAAAGTTATTCACATGCTTGTAGAAGGTGATTATCCTCAGTTGAATAAGTATCCAGGAATTATTGCTCAGATGTTGAAGCATGGTATTATCAAGATGCTGTTACCCTATGATGGTCAAGCTTACGATTTGTTGCTGAAGTATGAGAAAATTCTTAAATCAAGTAAGTGTTTGGCTACATCCTTCAATTCAGATGTTTTGAGCTTAAAGGAAACTTGAGAATTCTATTGGAATGTATCAAGTTTAGGGGAGGATTGTTGGGTTTTAGGTTCCTTGAATCAAGAATTACTCTAAGTGCTGGAACCACGGACAGGTTTGATATAACCACGGACAGAGGAATGTAACCGCTGATGAAGACAAACCGCGGCTAGTAGTATTGTGTAACCACTGATATTGATATGTACCTACTGCTAGTCTTGTATAGTCGGTTTAGTTTATTGCATTAGATAAATATGGAAAAGATATTTATCTTGTAGGTTACGTATTGTATTATGTAAAGGACTCCTTAGTCTATAAAAGGAGGTCCTAGGTTAGATTAGATACGTAAATTTTATATCTAAGGTCGATACACTTCAAGGTTGTAAAACCCTAATACTGATTTAGAGTATTCGTATTAATAATAATATTGAGGTGTTGAATGTTTATTGTTCTTCTTCTTAAGATTAAGTATTAAATTCCGCGTAATACTTAATAAGCTTTTGTTTTAAGTCAGTTTCAATATTAGATCGTTTGCTCAACTGGGATTAACATATTTAAACGCTTTAAACCTTG
>OU343216.1:76493470-76510265 GCA_910596185.1 Chrysanthemum makinoi | reverse complement strand
AGAGCTAAGGCTCTTCACAACATTGAGTCAATTATTCACGACTTAGGCAACATTTTCACACAATTGGCGACCATGGTTTCTCAGCAAGGGGACCTTGCAATTAGGTTAGTCTTAGTCTTTTATTTTTGATACATTTATAGCTGGAATATTTTGTTAGACCCCTCTAAGTTATAGGTTTTGTGTATGGTGAATTCAGCAAGAACAAGTGATATCATATGAAAGAACACAAATTTACAACTCAAGGGAAGTTCACGATGTGCTCGACTGCTCCTGGAGCCTGGGTACACCCACAATACTTTCCATCACATGCACCAGCATCAAAACGCAAATGTAAGCATTCCCATTGATATAATTTTTTATGTCAAAGTTTTTATGGGGAATTGAAACTTCATAACCAGATAATGTAGCTAGGGCGGTATTGGAGTAATCTTACAACTTTTTAAGTCTATGGTTGTTGACATCACAAAAAATTTTTTATAACCAGATACCATGTTTGTGGTTTTGATACTAATTTTTTAGTATTAAGCCCACTAACCAAAGTACCAAACATTATGTATTGGGAATGAAAGTCGTTCCCTTACTTAAACTTAAACCAAACGCTCCCTCTAAAGGAAATGGAGTAGCTGTTAAGTCTATGGTTGTTGACATCACAAAAAATATATGGCTGCAATAGATGTCGTATAAAGAATATGATGTGTAACTTAGTCCGTTGTAGTTGTGATTATACCTGTCGGTAGTGTCAAGATTACCCCCCGCGCACTAACGCTAAAACCCTCACAAGTTAATAAATAAAGTTCAATGACAATATTAGCAGAGAATAGCACCATCAGTGATCACTTGATGTTATTCAGCTTTCATAAGTGATCATTATGGTAGCACCCGTTAAACCGTACTCATTTGGGCATTTGTCCATTTTTTGTAAAGATAATACAATGATCAAATATGGTGATGGGAAAAGCACATGTATGACAAACTGACAATTGACATCATCAAACCCACAATCGTTCATCAGTGGCGTTATGCGTCTTTCAGTAATTGCCATTGACGATAAACAATCCCTTATCTTCGATTATAATTGGCTACTCATACCTCATAAACTCAAAACTGAAATATGTAAATCATATAAAAATACAGACTCACAGAGAGACTGATATGAGAAAAACTAACTTAGATTTAAATCAGATTCATAATTGTATCTCCAAACCAAATTGCTCACTTCTTTTTTGCAACAACAAATGGAAGTAAAAATAATGAGTAACCGCTCAATGTTTGTGCTGGGATATTATAACTTAACTATCAATTGGTGGTATAAGAGAATGTTTCCAAAAACATGCTTGTATGAAGTTACATTTATCTGTTTATATAGGATATAAACGAATCCATCTCTAAACGGCTTTCTCCACCTTCCATCATCGATTTCTTGATGTTATCACCTAACTTGGTTGCTGCTGATTTTCGCATCTCGTCACATTCCCTCGAAGCCATAAGCTTTTCAACAGCCTCTTTCACCACCACATCCCTCACCAACTCGCCCCTATGTTCCCAATAATTCACCACCACACCAATTTCAAGAACTTCTGTGATCAAAACCGCATTTCTTGGCTAATCAGAGTGCATTGGCCATGTGGCCATCGGCACTCCGATTGATATTCGCTCCATACACGAAATCCATCCACAATGACTCATAAACCCACCCGTCACAAAATGACCCAATTAAATCTCCAATTGTGGTGCCCATCCTAGCTCAACCATCCCTTATTGGCGCCTGGATAAAATAGTTGATAGTGCTGAGAATCTTGGTGAAGCTCTTTGTGGTGATCGTATCGAAAACTCTCCCTATGAGGTAAGCTATAGTTCATGATTCCATTGATACTTCATGCAGAGTATGTCTGTTATTATGATATGATTATCAATCAATTGATGAAATTTGCATTGTAGTTTGAAATGCGAGTGCGACAGATGTGTAATGTTGTATGCCGCATTGTACTAACTGATAAAACAGCCAAAGAATTCAAGGAGAAGATCGATGATGAATACAAAGTTAACATGTAAGTTGCATAACATCTTAAGTTTGTATTGAGACATTATACAGGGGTGTTTGGGTTTGCGGTTTTGCACTTTGGGTTTGACTTTCTATTATTGACAGGATCTTTGACAACCTACAAAAGGTTGTTCCCATGACAAGCTTGGTAAGGGATTCACCGGTTATATATCAGCATGGATATTTTGTTGGACATAAAGTACGGTATGCACGAGTGAGTAAATAAACAAATTTCAGTAACTATAATAAATTCACCTTCTGTTATCAGCCAGCTCTTTATTTTAATGTTTTCCCTAATTTGTGTTTATGTGCAGACTAAGGAAGAAAATTTATCAACAATCATTTGAAATTAACAGTCAAATATCACAAGGAAATCCAAACAAACTATGCAAGGATTGTTGGATTTGAAGTTAATGCTTTCAGGCAATATCACCTTTATTGTGTTAAGTCGCTCAAACCTAAAAATGCGTTCAAAATGCATAAAAGCGTTCTAAAGAATTTTATTAGAAATAGATCAGGTTTTTTAAAAAGTAACATGTCAAAATTGTTATTAAAAATAATGTTATTTCTTTAATCATACTTGAAACATTGGGTATTTGCTTAACACTTTTTTTTGAATTTACTAATAGTTCAACACCGAAAATAGCAGAAAGAAGAGTTTAAGGTACTTATGATTATATTATAGTTAATGATTATTATGCTTGATTATATTATAGTTAATGATTATTATGCTTGATTATTATCTTTGGATGAGGATTATGTTCAGGAAGCAACCCTAAATTTAAGTGAAAGCACACTTGCGGAGCAAAAGGAATTTAAGTCGGTAATTGAGGTGGAGGAAAAGTCAAAGGTCAGTGAACTAGATATGTTCTTTTGGTGACTTTGATCGATAAGAAATTTGATACCAAAGATCAATGCCATCTTGATCAAGGTTCATATCTTTGAACCTTCTTTTATGTTCAACATACTTTATGATTCCGCCCGCTTTAATTTGTTGTGGCAAAATGGGTCAGGTGAGGTAATGGATCATCAATATGAGTTATTTCCGGCTTCACTCAGCCGTGGGTTAGTTCGATTATATATCTTGTATAAAAAAGTAGTTACTCACTCCACATGATTACAATATCATGTTACCTCAATAAAAGATTTAGCAGACTTTATTTAAAGGATGTTTCAACCTTTTAGAGTTTTGATGAAATAGTTTAACCAAGTAAACTCCATAGATGGATGCGTGATATCTTTGGTGTTTCAATGAAATTACATCTATTTTGGTAAGAGATATATTTATTAGATTACTGATGTGTCGATATTAAATTTAGCTAATAGGATGTTTTAGAGGTTGGCTGGCCCCTCCAATGATGTCTAATATATGCCTTAAACCAGCTTGTGCCCAAATTAATCAGCATATATTGCACACCTGTAATCTATAGTAGGTCTTTGAAATCCTTCAGGTACTGGCTTTAACATTTGTAAGATCAGGTGCCATTTATCATACCCGTTTATACGAGATATGTGAATTATAGGGAAGATATACTAAAATAATCTCACTTAATACAGAGCAATTATGGGCGTTTAGTATATCATAAGGATAAAGTGAGTATGTTACAGGATTATAGGAGACTTTTTGGATGTTCGTGGGTGTTTGGTACTGCTTAGTGTTAAGCTATTTTCTCTATCCAAACATAAAAATATGCTTATTAAAACCAAACCAATATGTTACTCAACCTACCCACTCTGCGATCACTGTGTCTATTCTTATTCGCTGCAAGTTTTGTAGTGGTTTCTAATTCAGGTTTTTGAATGTACAGGCATGTGTGGAAAGGGTAGAAGGAGATGACAGTGGAGAAAGCATTTCACTTGACAATACTTTGATTATTGGCATTGTATTGACAAGACTGTAAGTTTATTCTCTTTTATCCTTTTTTACCCATCGTGGGAAGAGAACCGTGTCTTAGCCCGTCATCCCTGTTAGTCATTCTGACACGAACATGCATTAGGAAGCTCAAGGGGGTAATTACATATTTTCACACGATGTAATATCTTGCTGATAATTTATTGCAATTTGTGTAGGGTGAAGTGGAATTTAGAATTGTGAGCTACATAATGGGAATCATTGATGTTTTTCGGTAAACACAATCTGATAGGGTTAGATTGACACGTACTAAACTTCAATCCATTTCAGCTTAATGTGTTGTGACCCTTTACCCTATCCACACATCTTGCCATAAGTACAATAGATCTCACTGATGATTAAAACCCGCACCAAATTTGTGGAAGCATTAGTTGGTAAAAAATTTTGGCCAAAATACTTATGAATTTGCTTATTAAAATATCTTTAAAAGTAACATGTCAAAATTATTATTAAAATAATGCTATTTCTTTTAATCATACTTGAAACATTGGGTATTTGCTTAACACTTTTTGGAATTTACTAATAGTTCAACACCGAAAATAGCGGAAAGAAGAGTTTAAGGTAATTATGATTATATTATAGTTAATGATTATTATGCTTGATGTGCTACATATGAAATTTCATAATTTTATAGTTAATGATTTTAAATGTTATGTTTAGGAAGGAAACCTAAATTTAAGTGAAAGCACACTTGCGGCGCCAAAGGAATTTAAGTCGGTAATTGAGATGGAGGCAATTTTTAATACTCAATTTTGTATAAAACATTATTGCTGCAGTTATTAGTTAATATCTAAAGCTATTGCTAATAATTTTGATGTTATGCTGTGTCACAGGCAATTTTTTATGTACATGTCAATAAGCCGATATCTTCTACTCTAAATTACAAACTAAAATAACCAAATGGTTTGTTAGACCAGTCTTGATGCCCATAGATGAAATTGATCTTTCTCTTCATCCAAGAGCGTAACACTCCAAAAGTATTCACAAAGAGTAATTCTTCATGCAGACAATGCACTTTTCATTCCTGAAGGGTGGTAAGTTTTTCAATTTCATGAACTTCTCATTACTGAACGTGTACCACCTAAAGAACTCTGGAATGTTCTACTTTATATCCATTGAGCCTTCATATTTTATTTTCGTTATTTTGTACTCAATTACACAGGTTTCACCAAGTTGACATTGAAAGTTAACTATTGGTGTTAACTTCTGGTGGCGGTCTAAAATGATGTCTAGCATGTCAGAACACATCATATTTGCCACAAGCATTATTACACCGTTGCTTTCTAGAGTCCCATGATGTTTTGGCAGCTTCTATGGCCTCTTCCAACAAAATTTTGTCATAGGAGATAGATTTCTTTCTATGCATCTCACTGTAAGTTTCTATTGTCATTTGTTCATGTGACAACCAGTCAAGGGGCGCAAAGTTGGCTTTCTATGAAACACTGAAGCCAGTATCAAATCCCGAATAGTATGCTCTAGGAAATATAAGAATAAACCGCTCGCTTCTGTACATTGCACATCGGTATACTGGTATGCCTTCCGATTTTAAGAAAGATGGTGATAGTTGACTGACCTTTATATATCAATGAAAACTTATTTTCTCAGTAAACGCTATAAATCTGTAAGTTTTTTCATCTGTTTTTCACCATTTCAAACATTATATTTTAAATTTTGACCAATGCATACATATCTTGGGATGGAAAGGACAAATGGTACTCAATCTGATGAGCATGTACACAATCATGTTGTAATATTCATGCGAGAGGTATTTCAACTTCCTTTAATTTTAGATACTACTCCATTATTATACTTTCTCATAAACTCATTTTTTGAGCTTATAATCTCGACTGATAAGTGATAACCACAAAAGTGGGCTTATAAGCTTTTCAAGTTTAAATAAGCCCATAGGTCTCGGAACCGAGCTAATCCAAACACCCATCAAGTATAATACTTCATCCACTTTTGTTGAAGTTGTGTCTTATAGTTCTACTAAAGTAGCTTATAGCTTTACTAAACGGTTATAGTGTTGAAGTTATGGATCGTTGTCAAGTTGCGTGTTATAGCTATACTAAACGGTTGCACGCTCATCACAAGATTCGAAATATGAATTTTAAGCCAACAAAATCTCCTGCAGAAGATTCAGGTGACATTGGGTAACGAGTTAACTCATCATAAGAGGAAGTGTGATGAATATCAGAGTAATACTTGCAATGCGAGATGGCTCGGCTAATCCTCAAGGAGCTGAAAGACTACTCATGGGTGTAGTTGAGTGCGATCGATTTGAACATCGACGTTCATGCTCAAGGTGAGTAACAGTTCTTTCCTTATACATCGTAAAGGCATTGATTGCAGTAATAGTAATGATAATAATTAGAATGTGGTAGTTGAAGATTGTTATTGCGTACTCCAACCATTTGTACATTAGTCCTTATCGTCAACGTTATAACCTGGGTCTAATTCAAGGGTTAGCAATAACAACTTGTCCTGATTCTTTATGAATACATGTACGCTTCAATGTACAAATGATGTTTCCTATCTCTCTTGAATAGATATTATTGTGTTAAATGGTGACTTTGAATTGAGTAGTAATGATTCTTAATGAATCATTGAGGTTGCTATCCATGCAATATCAATTATGGCGTGGCAGTGAATAGCCATGACGCGGCACTAAAGTTACAATAACACCGACGGTAACTGTATACATGTATCAAATAATATTAAAGGAAAGTTACATGTGGTTTGTAACAACCAATTGTTGATCTAAGCCCCATGAATGTCGTTTCCATCGGTCGATAATACCAATGCATGTACACATGCTGTAGTTGCTACTAATATCCAATCAGGCGTACTTCAATTTCAATTTGATCATTCATAAGATAACAAAACAGTTTACATGTAAATTCCATACTCAACCATCTACATGATTCCTCTTGGTCTAAGTGGTGCCACAAGGCAATTCTCACTCGCCCATATATAGAGGTACAGATTCAAGCCTTTCCTGGCCTCAATCACCAATCTTGACTTTGATGACAAATTATATCTACGTCAAAAACAATCTAAAGAGCGGTCTAACAGATTCAGACAATATGTCACGAATCTTCTTGCCTCTCAAGACCCACACATCAAGGTCGAAAAGTTCCACCTTAGTTGCACTTCTTCTTTATGATTACCCTCCTTCTTTTGCTATAGCAAATTATGTAAACGATAATTATAAGACATGCCCAACCCATTGGGCGGTTTACCATTCCATATATATATATATATATATATATATATATATATATATATATATATATATATATATATATATATATATATATATATATATATATATATATATAAACCGTAATCCGGTAATAATGCACTTTGAATATAAACGAACTAAAACACTCGATAACATCATTGTTACCACAAGATCACAATGGGGAACATTTCACTTATGCGTAAGTGAGGACTTTTGATAAATATCAAACTAACTCGATGTAGCATGTAAATTGAACTAAACATTAAGCACGCACAACACTCTATTGAATTGGATAATTCAATGATCTATTGAATAAGTATATTCAATACTCTATTATTTTGGTCGCGAACCAAAGGTTTATCATATTCTGAGACTTGCCATCTCATTTTTAGGTTTCGGTTTGGAACCTCCGCTACATCGTGCTTATCAAATATTGTGCTTGTTCATTTTCATTAAGGTGAGTTCATAGCCTCGCTTTTATTTTTATTTGCAAACCCCACGAGGGAGATACATGCTTTAAACTAGAACACAAGGTTTTTCATAAATGTTCGCTACTTGATTATTGGAATTTCCTAAGTATTTAGCCACAAGTCCCATGTATCATGAACCATTTGTCACCGCAAGTGAACGCAGATATCGTGAATAGTACTATTGGGAGTAACAACCCCGTCTTGGTTATAGGAAATAACCGGGGCGCACCATATTTGAATTGCATTAGGTAATTGGCTATTACCTCCTATGGGGAAAACTTTACGTACACCAGTAATTCGGTGTATGCAGTTGAGTCTTGGTTGCATGAGCTTAGCGCATAATAATCTGTGATTTTCTTTATGATATATTGTTTACAATTATCATGTTCATATTCTTGTGTTCAACTTTAATTTAAACCTATGGATTTCACTCAACATTTTTGTTGACCTTTTAAAGCATGTTATCTCAGGTAATCAATGAATATTATGTTCAAGGCGCAGAGTGGGCATATCAAGACCGTTTCTTATGGTGTAAAACATAAAGTTGTCATTTCTTTCAAACTCATGCTCAGTATTTTGAGAAAACATTTGAAACAATTTGGAGTATTTTGTAACAACAATGAGTTTTTGATGAATGATAACTAATTTTCTTAAAACGTCTCTTTCGAGTCGTTTTCTATGATTATTGACAATGATCCCCATCCAAGTAACACCTCGATTAGTCTTCCGCTGTCATTATGATCACGGGGGGTGTTACACACATACACACTCTCTCTCTATATTATCTTATATATATATATATATATATATATATATATATATATATATATATATCTATATATATATATATATATATATATATATATATATATATATATATATATATATATATATATATATTCCATTGCGTACTTGTGATTGTTTATGTGTGTATAATATGATTATTAGATTACATATTCCAACAGTCGTATCACGAGTCGTTATATACTGTGATTGATTACCTAAAAAACATTAAGATTTAATTGATCAATTGTTGCATGCAATCTAGGTTTTCTAGATTTTTTTTAAATCCTAATGGGTCGTACGAATTAAAAAAAATAGGTTTTAAGTTTTAAAACTTAAAGAAACCCTAATCCAAGTTTACATGAAATCTTAGTGTTTAACTAACGTATGATTAAGATTTTTTGAAGTTAAAACGATCTTCTTACCTTTATTAGTGATTATATCAGATCCATAATAAAAACATGCATGTTTTGTCATGAATATATGAATCTTGATATATGACATTGATTGGATTAGTTATTAATTGTGTTTGCATGCTTAAATAGACGATATATTATTAATTAGGGATTATTAGTAATAAATTTCGTATGACACTTAATACCCTAATATTTAGTTAATTCTAAAGTTGGGGAAGACCCCAAATGTATTGTTATTTAGTCAACTTATGTGTTTTATTGTATATATTTAACGTAGGGCTTACGCAATCGATTTACCGATGTTTGTGGTCCACTTGTACCTAGATCGAAAACAAGTGGGAGTTTTAGCTAAATATATACATGTTAGTTGATTTTAAATTACGCATATTATTAATTTTCAATTGAATTAGTTGTTTATTTTTCGTTTGCTTTATTATGTTTGACTCGTAACACAAAGGGTGTTTTTAGAAAAGAAAATAAACTTGACAAATACATGGTGAAATTTGATATATCATAAATTGTTAATCTTGTAGAATCTTATGTGACACCAAGTGGTTGGTCTTACATGCCGTAATGCTTTAAATGCATCCTCGCGTCGAGATTTGCAAGATCTAATGATTTATAATGTGTTTTACCAATAAATTTTAAACTTTTATTCGATTGATGTTATTTGTGTCTGTTAATACAAATAAACTATGGAAAACTAGAAGGGGGGGGGGTGAATAGTTTTGCCAATTAAAACTTCCTTTAAATCTATTTAGATCGACTTATCTCAATCTATTTGGATGTGTGTGTTGGATGTTGATAAACAAGCATATAAAGTAAGTAATGAAAAGATAAGAGTAAGAACCACAAAACCACAACGCGAGTGTTTATAGTGGTTCGGCTACAAGGACACCTTCCTTGCCCTACTCCACTCCCCGAGTCACCTACTCGAGAGTTCGTAATCACTACACCAATCTCCTTATGGCGGAGAAGCCTTCACAACGTCGCCTACCCTTTTTCCGGTGCTAGGCTAACCACCGGGTTCTTTCACTCCAAGGTGAACCACACCTACACAACGTCGCTTACCCTTTATAAGGTACTAGGCTAAGCACCTATGTCACAATTCTCAATTTCCGGTCATTTCTCAAACTCATTATTCATCATATTAGTTCATGCATGGTTTTGCATTTCACGTTAAACGCATAATTTCTAATTAAATAAACGCTATCGCGTAATTGATTATTTTGAACATTTGATTCCGACACTTCCAAAAATTATCCCGATATATTTTTATACTCATATTAAGATTATAAAAATAATATTATTAGTTTACCCGGTGTTTTAAATTTATTTTGTATATAAATTGTTATATTTATATAATTGCGACGGTTTAAGTAAATTCAACACGATAATTATTATTTCACTCAAATTTTGTAAGAAATGTAGTTTTATAATTTTTATGACTTCAATATATTTTATTTTGATCCGTTAAAATTTATTTTAGCTAACGCTAACCTAAATGCTTAAAAATATATACAAGTTACAAATAATTCTTAACTAACTACACATTTACTTATACACACAAATATTTAGCTACAACAACTACTTAGTCTTTTTTTTTGTTTATGGATGTCGACCCATATGGGGTTACTCACACCATTTGATATCAAAATATCTAACTTATCCTAAACATATATTCATTTTTACTTACAATCTACACATAGATCATTCATATCTTCAAAGTGAAAATAAAATATCCTCTCTTCTCCTTCTCCCATGGAACCGGCCACCTAGGACGATCAAGAAGGAAACCATAAAAATTTTGCTAGTCAAGTTTATCACAATCTAGACACACTCTTAGATAAGGTTTTGAAATAAAAACCTAGGGTGTTAGGATTAACCTTGTTCATTTTACCTCGTCATGTTACTTGTAAGCATCTCATGTCCATGTTCATATTTCATACTCATGTTATGTTCATTTCATCATGTTTGAGAAAAATATGCAAGTCATATGGACAGCTATACCACTTTAATTGTTTTTAAGCACTATAAATATATATTCATCATCCTATAATTACTCCTTGAAATATATCACTTTTGGTGATGTCTAGGAACCCATGACACCCTAAGAAGGTGTATGGTAGGATTAGAATAGCTTCGGAGTTTGTTTGAATTGGATGGAATAGGTTTGGCGCGAGAAAAACTCATTTCGACAACTTTAGTTAATGGTCTGATCTTATTTTTAAATCTGGGAAAATTCGACAGTTGGTAAAATATTTTGGGCTAGATATTTGGAAAATACACTTTAAAAAGAAAACGTGGCCACTTGAATGGGTTGAAACGGAGTTATAACGAAGAAGTTATGCTATTTTCAAATTTGACGTCGAAAACTATAAAATCCAGAAATTTCAGCATGTTATTTTAACTTGTTACGGGTTAAAAATGAGGCTTAAGCGTTATAAATTGTGTCGACTTATCAAAAATATATTAGTATACTTTGATACGAAGCTAAGGACATATAAAACGTAGAAAACGGACTTTTAATGATTAAATTACACGCGGTTTACATAAAGCGTAACTATATTATATAAGAAAAACTAATATATTTCTATTAGACAAATATTACGGCCACGAAGGACCATGTTGAGGGTCGTTTTTAACATGGATGAAGTACCTTTTATAACGAGATGTCTTCTAGTAAAAGTGAGTTCGCCTAGCCTATTTTCCAAAATGTCCAACCGTTCGTCAAGCGGAGTTGTAACGAATAAAATACGGTCACTTAAACTTTGCCGAAAACCACCCTTAAACAATATTTTGGACACAAGTACCATACTTTACCTATATTTTTCTCCATGATCGAGACCTCTAGGATGAAAACTTAAATACTAAAACTTTGAGATAATGATGCAAGCTTCCCAAAACCGTTGAGTTTGTTTCCTGACACTCGACGTGCACCATTTTACGACTAGCTTTTCGAGGCCGTATATTCACTTTCATGAAATTGTCAAAGGACATTATTTTACGACGAAAAGTTATAGTTTCATAAAATCACTAAAGGATTATCGTAGGATATCATTTCGACGTAAATACTGGTAAAGTATTTTGTAACTTGACAAGAGGTCATAAACATATATTTCGACGATAAACATTATTTTCAAATGTACAAGTGGTATGGATATCATATGAGTTTGCATGCACGACATTGTTTCATGACTTACATTAGAACACATCATTCATATTAGGTTGCGGATAGAGATCGCACCTCATTTCAGTGTATCTACTTTTGTCATCATAATCATTGCATCAGGTGAGTTCGTAGCCCCACTTTTACTCGTTTAATTGTTTTATAAACTCTTCGGGGGAGATACATGCTCAACTTCATGCTTTTACTTTACACTTATATGAACTTAAACAATATTGTTTGAACTATCATGAACTTGTACTCTTTTGTTCCACTCTATGTGCGCGTAAGTAGATTATGCTTGAACTAAATTGATCACCATGTTATGAACGCTATTAGTTGAAACACTTTCCTTGATTTTGAACCCTTCGACATGTATATTTGAGCTCTTTTAAATTGATTCGAACCCTTTAACATATAAGTGAACACTTTGGACTTGATATGAACCTTTTGACATATAGTTAAACTCTTTTAACCTGTAAAGGACCCTTTTGATATATGTTAAACTTGTTTGACGTGATTTTGAACGCTTCGTCTATCTTGAACCCTTTTGATATTATTCGAGCTCTTTGACTGTTCTGAAATTTTGAACTCGACTTAAATCTTTGAACTTAACTACGAACTTTTGAACGGAACCCTTGAACTTAAATACAAACTTATGACTTGTTTGAACTTATTAAACCGGACGTGTTATGACCTTGACCTAAAGTCTCCCATGTTCGGAGCATCACTATAAAGTCTCCCATGTTCAGAGCATCACTATGAAGTCTCCCTTGTTCGGAGCAACCTAAAGCCTCCCCGGTCCGGAGCAGAGCGTCTCACTATGTTACGGAGCGTTCTCAAAAATTCTCGCCTTATTGGTGGAGTGTGCAAATTCTCCCATGTTCAGAGTGTTCTTAATTGTATATAATAGTTGTATGATGTACTGTTCGTACATTCGCATTGTTAGTCTCCTATTAGTAAGTAGTATGGATAGCGCTATTAGAGGTCGGCCAACCTCTCGTCCCACTATGTTACGGACGCATATTATTTATTCTAGGGGCTTTGCACGGCATACATTATTATATAACTGGTACTATATTGTGAACTATTATGACCATTTATACTTGACTACTTGATACGCTATATTTTGTGCAATGGGTTGTGAACACACAGGTTGCAAGTTTTGTATGGGCGGAACTTGGAACTGAGTGGATTTACTATGCCTTTGCTTTGAGAACTCATTTGACCTCGTGTGCTTGAACATAAACTAGACATATTTTGGCAGTGGGTTGTGAACACACGTGTTGCAAGTTTTGTATGGGCGGAACTTGGAACTGAGTGGATTTACAATGCCTTTGCTTTTGTGGACTATTCTATATGACCAAAAACTTTGCCTTTGTTGCATGAACGCCTTTTAAAAGCTTTACTTGTTAACCAAACTCTATGAACTCACTCAACCATTGTGTTGACACTTTTAGCATGTTTTATCTCGGTATCTAAGGCATTCACTTCATGGCATGCATGTGGACTTATCATAGAGTCGCGGTGTCGTCGCGTCTCACATATATTTTATGCACTTAACTATCGCTTGATTGTAACAAACTCATTTTGGTATATTGGAAATATTTTGGGACCTATGTTTTGTAAACTCTGATTATTTTACTTTATCAAACGATATTTTCAAAACGACACTTTAGGTCGTTCAATATAACTGTAACTTTGATGCTATGACAGTCATCCCCTAGGAATTCCATTCCGTTGCAAAACAGGTAATTTGGGGGTGTGACAACCTAGTTCTTTCACTCCAAGGTGAACTACACCTTCACAACGTCGCCTACCCTTTATTAGGTACTAGGCTAAGCACCTAGTTCCATTTTGCAATGGAGGAACTACTACCACACTACACCAACGACTAATCCCAAAGGAGATCTACTCCTTCACAACATCATCAAGGATATCAATATCCTTGGATATAATGCTAGTCTATCTAGTACATCGAAACACACCATATCGAATGTACATCTAAGGCACCTTTCACTAATTCCTTTGACTAGATCTACAAGACACCTTTCACTAATGTCTTGTGTCTTCACTTCTAAGCACCTTTCACTAATGCTTCTAGTCTTGACTTCTAAGCACCTTTCACTAATGCTTCTTATCTTGACTTCTAAGCACCTACCACAAGTGCTTATGCTATAGACGATAGATACCCTTCACTAATATCTTCGTCTTGACACTTGAGACATCTTTCACTAATGTCTTCAACACTACACTTCTTTGAAGAAAGAAAGGAATCATCAACAAGAAGACTTCAGTAGCCTTGATGATGAGGAAGCATGGCAACTCATGGACTTGAGCTTGCTCGACTTCAAAGGTGATGATCTTGCCTTTAAAAGGAACCTAAAAGATCACACAAAAATAAAACTACAAACATAGATCTCTTGGATATGAGGTTAGTGAGTTTTACACTTAGGGAGAAAGTGTGTTAGAAAGGGGTGAGAAATAATGAAGAAATGGCTCACTATTTATAGAGGAAAAATCCTACTGTTCCCCGGATCCTACGGATCCCTTCCACAAGGGATCCATCTAGCGTTAAGCTAGGGATCCGTGGGACGCTCCCTTTTACCCATGGGTGTTTTGGTTATGGGTCATGGGTCATGGGTTGAACCATGGATCTTTAGCTAGATACAATGTATCTTTGAGTGCAATGCACTTGGTCACTTGGGTATGGGTTGATCCATGGGTTATGGATATTATCCATGTATGATATAAGTATGATGTCATGCAATGGGTTATGGGTCAAGATCCATGGGTCATGGGCTTTGGGTTGTACCCAACTACATTCAATGTATTTTCCCAATGGGTTGTGATACTTAAGTTTCTACCCATTTATATTACCCAATATACTACATACTAGTTATGTGTATATTTTACCCAAATATGTAAACACTAGTTGTTGTACATATGTATTATTAAATCATAAAATCACTTATACTTGTTTTAGTGTTTTATGTGAAAGTGTGAATATGTTAGAAACTATTAGTTCAAACCATTTACGTATTTTATTTGTTTCGTTAACATGATTTTACGTTTGTTATCGACAAAACATTAGAAGATCGTAAAATATAAATAAATATTTTTACGGCTTATTTGTATTAACAATCTCCCCTTTTGTTGATGACAAAACATAAAATTATTTTAAGGAAAAGCTAAAATTTGGAAAAGTTTGAATTTGTAGTTTTACTTTTCTCCCCTTTTGTCGAAACAAAAAGTGTTTGAAGGAAAGCAACACATCGTTTTTAAGAAAAACATGTGAAAGAAATAAAAATAAGAAAAAATAGAGAGCAAGTAACGGAAAGGATCTCGCTTTACTCCCCTTGACGAGTCCATCCCTATGTAAGGGGCCAAGAAAGTAATACTAATCTAGTTTGTTTGCAAGTAAGTTTGCAAGAGATTTCGTCTAAGTGACGAATGTGCTCCCCCTTGATGATTGCAATTTTGCAAGGGGATGTCACGAAAAGTAAACCTAGTATTGCAAATAATTTGCAATGTATTGCTTTGACATAAAGCTCCCCTAGCTTTAGGATGTCAAAGTCTTCACGTGTAAATTGAATAACTACAAAACCAAGGTTAGGAAGCAAGTATAATTCACAATTTCCTGCAAATGTGGTCCAAGTTAGTAGAAAATAGCTTTCTGTCTCACGGATCCCACGGTTCCCTCCTAGTAGGGATCCGTCTAGGCAATTCTGAGGGATCCGTATTAGCTGATTAATTTTAGCAAAGGTGATATAACAAGTAATGTTATCACAAAAATGAGATATGAATACAAAGTAATCATATGCTCAGAAAAATAACAAGTAGCATGTAATTCCATTTAATAAAACTAGAGTTATGATATACATGACTTTAAAAACTAAGAAAATAAGAAAATACATGACTAGGAATTTATAAACCAACTATCGTTTGATGCTAGGACACCACTAAAATCTTCTAGCTCAAGTTTTGTTTAGGTTTAATCTCGTCGAAACGTTCAAGGAGATGATAGAACATGAAACGTTGGTCTTCTCGTACTTCATGTATCAAACTTTCAACATGCTGACAATGATAGCAATCTTTGTCATGGCTAGGTAGTGGTGGTGGAAGAAATGAAATGGATTGATGCGAAGGATCAAGTGAAGCAACTTGTGGAGCTTCAAACGATTTGAGAATGACTCGACCAAGAATGATGGTGGTGGTAGAGAAGTGTCAACTTCCATATGTTCGGGTGGTTGACTTTGATGATTTGTCATAATCCAAATGGGATTATATGTTGGAAACGGCGAAAAGGAAGCCGGAGCAAGGGTTGACTCAACACCTTGATTTTGTACCATTATTCCTCCTAATGAGGAAAATTTTGTCGGCGGAAGCGGATGAGACGGCCTAGGAGGCAAGTCCTCTAAATTGTAGAGGTGTGGTGATAATAGTGGGGATGTAAATGAAATAGCTCTAGGAACCAATGGTGATGGTTTAGTGGAGATGATATTGTTTGGCCTAGGAGGTATGGTGGTGTTTGGAATTGGTAGTTTTGTGGGTACTATCCTTTTAGGAATTGGTTTGATTGGATGAGGAAGGATCCTATCATTCGTTGGCTTGATCGGAGATGATTCGGTTGAAGCGATTTTGTGTATAACACGAGCCTTTTTCATGGGTGGTTCTTTGGTGGATAAGTTACTACTTGGGGTTTTCCTCATGATGAGATGATTTCAAGAGGTTTGCAAGGGTTTCTAAAGAGCTGAAAGTTA